>JAZHRO010000068.1:10600000-11169644 GCA_037157565.1 Thalassia testudinum | reverse complement strand
GTTTAATTCTTTTGTATATAGAAATTCTTCAGTTCACTTCATTCATTGATTTATTTGTGTATAAATTCTTTTATTCTTTTACTAATCATTTGTTATTTTTCCACAGCACTTGAGGAGGAAAAGCAGTATCATCACCTAGGTAGAGGTCGTCTTCCTGGTGGAGTCGCTGCTCTCCTGACCCATCTTCCTGGTGGAGTTTGTCCTCGGAGTAGCTGTAGGATTAGTAATAATAGTAGTTTAGTTTAGATAAATTTAGGTATATTAATTAGGATAAATTATTAGTCATAAGTTGTAAGAGCCTATTCTCACACATTCATTGTAATAATTGTGGACTGTCTGGACTTTTATTTTCTACTTCTCCCTCATCAATACGGTTTTTCCATTGCGATTTTTCGAATCGATTTCTTTCCTTATTTTTGCTTGTTGCATAAAAAAGAAAAAAAAATCAAAAATCAAAAAAATCTCATCCTTATCTAGCAGCAGCATAACCTTAGGCATCCATCTTAGGTTGCATATTTTTCTGCTAGATTTTAATTCAAGTCAAATCTGCATATAGAAGATTGCTGGAGTCAGGTACGCATTCATTACCTTACTCTAACTCCTGTCATCATAGGATTTGACTTAGAATTAAGAAGACCATCTCTTGTATTGAATTGAGTAAAAAGTGAGACGAGCAGCATATAAATCATATCGTAATCACTTGAATTAAGTCAAAAAGAAGATATTAACTTTGGGTGAAACCATGATTGAGGTTTTCATTGGCTTGTGTTGAATGTTATCATGCACACAGCATGATCACTTAAGGTCACAACACACGGGTTTCTACCTCATCTCTTTCTGCAACCACAGGATCTGGATTCGCACGCTAAGTCTTATCCAGATTCCCAATGGATTTTAGAGGTCTACACATCACTAGGTTTATCTTAAGATACGTACAATTGTTTGAAACAATTGCTTGCGTACAACATAATTTTGCATAGCAACCTCTAGGAAAAATTTTTCCGATTTATCTCGCTTGATTGGTCTTCTGAATGAATTGAGATTTAATTCGGATTTTTTCGCTTTTTGTGAACGTGGTTAAATTTTTTCCCATTGAGTTGGAACAAGTTGTAGTAAACGTGATTTCAAAACCCAACTCAATGGAAGGTAGGAGATCCCAAAACCCAGAACTTATACTCCCCTTGGGTACTAGTACCCAAGCTACTACATCTTTCTCTTTGCCCTCCACTTCTAATCCTTTACCTCCCTAGTCTCAAAATCCTATTCACAATCCCATTCACCAAGAGGATGATCTTGAGTTGTCACAATTCGAGGATTTTGAAGAACTTCCTCCAGACTTAGTTGCACATCCTCCACCACAGCAACCACTTATCCCTAGGTTCCAACCTCCACCTTATCCTAATTATCCTAATCCACCCCCGGAGAGAGGACCTATGCCTCATCTTCAGCACCTTTTTGATACACAACTACAAATGAATACCCTAACCCAAAAGGTGCAACAGCTTGCTCAAGCTGTTAATTTTTAGCTAACCCCCAACCACAACCACTTCAACCTAGAAATCCCCAGGCACCACCCCAACCCCATAGACCTCAACTATGGGATTATTATAATCCCGCAGTTGCCCAACCAATGACTCTGGTACGTTATCCCAATGGGCGTTGTGCTGCTGAACTGAAGACAAACATTATAGCACTCATTCCTCACTTCCATGGACTTACTTCTGAGGACCCTTTTCAGCATTTAGAGGAGCTGAAAAATCTTGCCCAAACTTTGGGTCCGCAAGGACATGATCAGCACATGCTTTTAATGAAAATGTTCTCCTTTTCATTGAAAGATAAGGTAGCCTTTTGGTTTCGAACACTTGCACGGACTACACCTATAGATTCCTGGGCTTCTTTAGAACATGAGTTCTTAAAGAAGTACTTTCCTGTAGGCTGCACTAACGCCTTAAGGCGTGCCATCACTACATTCACTCAGAATTCAGGAGAACCAATGCACGAGGCTTGGGAGAGATTCCACGAGCTTCTGAGAAATGTCTCCACCATGGTGTCCCACGCTGGCAGCAAGTCCAGATCTTCTACCATGGGCTCCATGATGACACATGGAATTTCGTAGATGCCGCTTGTGGAGGCAATTTCCTGTGTCGGGACAAGGACTCAGCCTTTGAGCTCTTTGAAGGCATGGCCGAAAACTCTATTAATAATGCTTCAATGAGGGTGTTTAATAGAAAGTCCTCACATTCCCACTCATATACTGGGGTACATGAAGCCCAATCCAGTAGCAAAGACTTAGAGATAGTGGCTAGTCAACTAGATAAAGTGGGCTTAATCGAGAAGAAAGTAGATGAAGTATGGAAATTTCTCTCGAAACCCTCATCTTCTTCTCAGTCACCAGCACAAAACACTTCTTCTCAGTTTCCCACAGCGAGGGAAACTGTGAATAACCTTTTTGTCACACAAACTACATTATTGAATTTTCCATTTCCATATCCTTCACCGGTTGGAGGAACCTTTGTCCCTCCCTACACTGACTTCCCTGTACCCTCTGGAGTTTTGAAGGAACTCCATGCCATTCATAATGACCCTTTCGCACAAACCTACAACCCTGGATGGTGCAATCATCCAAATTTCTCGTGGTCGGGAAATTCACAGAGACCTCCTTTTCAACAACCTTTTCCACCACCACTACACAACCCGATCCGAGCACCACCTCCACAATCACACGGTTATCCACCGCGTGCCTACCAGCAACCCCAACCCAGGCCCACCCAATACTCTCAATCTGGGCCTACACGAGATGACCAGTTGGGGTCTATCTTGAAAGCTCTTGCTGATATGCAACAATAGAATATTGCTATGCAGCAGAGACAGGACGTGACCTTAGCTGAGATGAGAGCCCAGCTATCACACTTGACGGAGTCCCGTCAACCACATTCACTCCCATCTCAAGCACAACCCAACCCTAGGAACATACCTGCTCAAAGGTATGTCCAACCTAGACCAGCAATGCAAGACCAAGCACATGTCATTTCACAACCTTTGCACAACACTGAATTCTTCACTGACTCAAGCACTTCTCTTGCACAAACAAAACCACCTCTGCTACCTAACACTGATTTACCATCTACCTCTAGGACTGAACTAAATGCCATAGTCACTAGGAGTGGTAAAAGCACACTAGATCCATCTCTTCCAACACCTATCACTTCTAATTCTGCTCCTCCACTTCCTACTTCTCCTCTACCTATGACTGAGCCTCTTTTCACCAATCCTGTACCTTTTCCTGAAGCTTTAAAGAAGAAGGAGAAAGGAAAGAAAAAGACTTGTGTGGCACCTGAGGATGACTTGCTTAAGCTCTTTGAGCAAGTCCACATAAACATTCCCTTGTTGGATGCAATCCGCCACATTCCTCTTTACGCTAAGTTTTTAAAAGACCTATGCACACCTAAGCGTAAAGCAAGAATTCAAAAAGGGAGTAGTCCAATCATCCTCTCGGAACAAGCTAGTTCCATCATCTCTAGTACTCTCCCAACTAATATGAAAGACCCAGGCACCCCTCTCTTATCCTGCATGATAGGTAACACCACATTTAATAGAGCACTACTTGACCTAGGTGCTTCCATCAATCTTATCCCAACCTCTCTGTTGACACATTTGAGGTTGGTAATCTGAAGCCAACCGAGGTGTCCCTGCAATTAGCTGACAGATCAGTTAAGACACCTCAGGGAGTGTTGGAAGATGTCATAGTGCGGGTCAAGGATTTTTACTTTCCTGTAGACTTTATAGAACTTGACATGGAAGTGCCTGAAGATATCCAGAACACACCTAGCATTTTAGGAAGACCTTTCTTGGCTACAGCCAAGGCAAACATCAATTGTGAGGAGGGCCTTATAGAATTGAAGTTCAGAGATCAGAAAATAAAATTGATATTTTTCAGGCCCAAAGAGGACCAACCTGTAGTTTAATTGAAGAAATCTTTTCTCTGGATTGTTTGGATCAGTTGATTGAGGACCCCTTAATCAATTCATTAAATTTAGAACCTCAACACTCTTTGGACTCTGACTTGACTTCCACTGAGATACCGAATTTAGAAACTAAGGACCTACCTCCTATTCCTTTAGTATCTCTAGGATCTCCTGAAACTTTCACACCTGCTCCTTCTGATCCTGTGCCTGTTGAACTCAAACCTCTTCTTGACTCTCTCAAATATGTTTTCTTAGGACCTGATCAAACCTATCCGGTGATTGTTAACTCTTCCTTATCATCTGATCAAGAATCATGACTCTTATCTGTCCTAAGAGCACATAGACAGGCTATAGGATGGAACCTTTCTGACCTAACTGGCATCAGTCCTTCTTATTGCACACATAGGATTTTTACTGAAGAAGGATCTAGACCTACTAGACAGCCCCAACATAGATTGAACCATACATTACAAGAGGAGGTAAAAAGTGAAATGATTAAGTGGTTGGACAATGGAATTATCTTCCCAATTTCTGACAGTAGATGGGTAAGTCCTGTTCAAGTTATGCCAAAGAAGGCCAGACTTACCATCATCACCACTGATTCTGGAGAAGTCATCCCTACACGCATTGCTAGTTCGTGGCGAGTATGCATAGATTATCGAAAACTCAACCAAGCCACGAAGAAAGATCATTTCCCTTTGCCCTTCATTGATCAGATACTGGAAAGACTGGCAGGGAATAGATTTTTCTACTTTTTAGATGGCTATTTAGGATATAATCAGGTGGCAATTCACCCCGATGATTAGGAAAAAACGACATTCACCTGCCCTTATGGAACCTTTGCATTCTGTAGGATGCCTTTTGGATTGTGCAACGCACCTACTACATTTCAGCAGTGTATGTTTGCAATCTTTTCCGACTTAGTAGGTGATTGCTTAGAAGTCTTCATGGATGACTTCTCGATCTTCGGGAGCACATTTGATGCATGCTTAGACCACCTGACCAAGGTCCTGCAAAGATGCATAAATGTGAATCTGGTACTTTCCTGGGAGAAATCTCATTTCATGGCAACAGAAGGACTAGTATTAGGTCACCTTATTTTTGAGAGAGGAATTGAGGTTGACCGCGCGAAGGTAAAGTTGATTTTTGATTTACCACTACCTTCATCGGTTAAACAGATTCGATCTTTTCTCAGGCATGTTGGTTTTTATCGCCACTTTATAGAGGATTTCTCGAAAATAGCCCGACCTCTCACTACTCTCCTCTCTAAAGATGTAGACTTCCAGATCTCTGCTGATTGTGTTAGTGCTTATACAACATTTCATGATCTGATTACCAAGGCCCCCATACTGCAACCCCCGAACTGGTCTCACCCTTTTGAGATCACGTGTGATGCCTCTTATTATGCAATAGGTGCTGTCCTTGGTCAAAAATTGAATGGGAAACCCACAATCATCTATTACGCTAGCAAAACCTTAGATAAAGCCCAGAGGAATTACACCATCACGGAAAAGGAATTGCTAGCTGTAGTATTTGCACTGGAGAAATTCAGACCTTATCTTTTAGGTTCCCACATTATAGTCTACACTGACCACACGGCAGTTCAACATCTTCTCACCAAGGACACGAAATCTCGTCTGATTAGATGGATCCTGCTTTTACAGGAATTTGATTTAGAGAATCGTGATAAGGCTGGAAAGCAGAATGTGGTAGCTGACCACTTATCCTGCCTTCCTTCTGAAGCGATTTCTCCTTCTTCACCCATTTCTGACCACTTCCCTGACGAGCAATTGCTGGCCATTCATTCTGATCTTCCCTGGTATGTTGACATTGTCAACTACCTGGCTTTTGGAATCCTCCCCACTGATTGGGTTCGACATCAAAAAGATAGACTTAGATCCGAGGCCAAGTACTATTACTGGGAAGAACCCTGGCTTTTCAAGCACTGCAAAGACCAGATCTTTAGGAAGTGTGTTCCAGATAAGGAGATTAGAAGCATCTTATCGTTTTGCCATGACCAGGCGTGCGACGGTCACTTCTCTGGCAAAAAGGCCACTACAAAGATTTTGCAGAGCGATTTTTATTGGCTCACAATCTTTAAAGATGCACACGAATATAGCAGGGCATGTTCACGCTGTCAGTCTCTCGGCAGTATTGGCCACCGAGACATGATGCCCTTGAATCCGATCATGGTGTGCGAAATCTTTGACATTTGGGGCATTGACATCATGGGACCTTTTCCTAAATCTTATGGCTTCGAGTACATATTGTTGGTAGTTGAGTATGTTTCAAAATGGATTGAAGCCATCCCCTCGAGGACTAATGATCATAGAGTTGTGACACAATTTGTTCAAGATTTCATCTTCTCTAGATTTGGGGTACCAAAAGCCATCATTAGTGATGGAGGGTCTCATTTTAGAAACACACATTTTCAGTCCCTACTTCAAAAGTATGGGGTGTCACATAGGATTGCTACACCTTATCACCCTCAAACCAATGGACTTGCTGAATTGTCCAATCGGGAGATCAAGAAGATTTTACAGACTACCATCCAACCAGATAGAAAGGATTGGTCTTCCCGCCTTTCTGATGCGTTGTGGGCATATAGGACAGCCCACAAAACCCCTTTAGGCATGTCTCCTTTTAGACTTGTGTACGGGAAACACTGTCATCTTCCTGTAGAACTAGAGCACAGAGCCTATTGGGCCATCAGAAAGTGCAACTTGGACCTAGAGAAGGCCGGTGATCTTAGGAAATTACAAATTTCTGAGCTTGATGAATTAAGGAATGAATCTTATGAAAGCCCAAGGATTTATAAGGATAAACTTAAGGCCTTCCATGATCGTCACATTCTTAGGAAATCTTTTCACCCTGGTCAAAAAGTCCTCTTTGACTCTAGACAAAAACTCTTTCCTGGGAAACTAAGATCAAAATGGACTGCACCTTTCAAAATCGTAAGAATATTTGACAATGGAGCCATTGAGATCACTGAAATTGACAAATCTGAACCTTTTTACTGTAAATGGTCAAAGATTGAAACCTTTCATTGAGCCGCATGATCTCATACTTGTCAATTCCACCATTTCGCTCCTACATTTTGAAATACCAACTAAGTTTTCGCCTAGCTGAAGGAGTTAAACTTAGCAAAACCTATCCTTGTACATAGCTATTTTTCACCTTTCTTACTCTTTCCTTTATTTGTATATAGTGTCTACCCTTGCATTTTGAGCATACTTTCATTGACACACATGTCATGCATTTCACTTCCTAGCCCGACTGTTCACTCTGATCCTAAATCAGACTTAAAATCGTCCGCACAGAGATTTTATCTCCTCATTCTGACTTCCTTCCATCACCCAGTCTAGGATAGTAAAAAGCAGAGCATGCATTTGCATCCACCCTATTCATTCAATGAGGACATTGCAACATTTAAGCATGGGAGGGTGTAAATGGTGAACCATTTAAACTGAAATGCAATTGTAGACACACCTATAGTACCTATAGTATTATCAAACAATATATATACTTAAAAAAATTGAAAAATTTTGAAAAATTTTTGAAAAAAAATTACAAAGCTAAAAATACAAAAAATAACAAATTACAAAAAAATTCCAAAAATACAATAAGGGACATGCACCCTATTGTCAAGGGAGGACAATAATTTCAAGGAGAAAGGGAGAAAAAGATAAAAGATAAGTGTTTAACTATGATCTTCTAGCTGGAAACAAAAATTAGAATAAGTGTCTATGGACATTCAACAGTTACTGGTTTGACCTGCCGGGCCATAATAGCTTGATACAAGCTTGGGCTTAATACACTTCGAGCCTTGACAAGATACACCATAGTCTCTCCTAACTTTAGGACATATTCTTGTACCTGAGTCACCAGTACAGGATTCGCTGGTTTGCTTTGACTTAGGAGTCTAAGTAACCTTGGCTTACACTACACAATGTCAGGAAAGACCACTTGAACCTAAACCTCAACCCTTGTGTTCATTAGGGAAGGTGGAGTCCTTACTTGTGCATGCAGGTAGACTCTTTGTCCTAATCTTTAGTCTTGTATCTAGGAGAAACTCTTTCCAAAAAAATTCACCCACCAAATGCAGTGCGCTCTACCAAATAAGTTCCAGAGACATACTAATCAAAAAAAAAGAAAAAAAAAGTCAAGTATGTTCTCCAAAAATCTGGAAATACTCTTGTTCCACCAAAAATTATTTTCAGGGTTCAAGACAAATACCCTGTTTGTCTACCAAAAATTTCTCTGAGCCACAAACACAATAAGGGTTGGGTTTGAATATCCATCAATTCTTGAGAGTCATCCGAAAACATGAGATGAAGTTAGGACCAACCTGGACTTAAAAAGAAGTGAAACCCCGGGAGTGAGCTTTAGAATTCACTTGGTTAGTCCTGACTTATCACAAAGCACAGCCATAACCTCATAGCATTCTGAGTCTCTGTAAAACCCCTTGAGTCCTAGAATTTGACTTTAGGTTTACATATCAAGAGTCCTTGTTGGTTGAGAGATGGTCTATGTCATTTAAGCCTCGAGTTCTAGTAGGTTATCCTCAGTAATAAGGTTCTCACAATGTCCAAAAACACCGTTGGTTTATTGAAAAATCTTTCAGCCTGAAGATCATCATCGAACACTTAAAAATTTTTTGAAAGAAGAAAAAGATATCTCTTCACACTTACCTTGCTGATACTCAAATTGCCTTACACTTCAACAGATTGTTTGCTAAGGGACTAGCAAAACGTAAGCATGGGGGTATGATGAGTGGCTACTCATCATGGCTAAAAAGCTGAACTTAAGCTAGACACTAAGTAAAACAACATCATATTAATAGAAAGAAAAGGGTTAAGTGTGGGAATTAAAGAAAAAGACCTAAAACCTTTACTCTGTGTTAAAACTTCATAATTAGGTCACAAAAATGAGATATTCTGAAAGCAAAGTATAAATGATGATCCATGCATCAATTGAACACATAAATAAGTTTGAAAGGCCAAACCAGAAGTAAAATCAATGTCTTAAATGTTCAATTAAGCACATATAAAAATTTGAAGGCAATTAGACATCATTTAGGTTATGAAATAGGTAGTTTACACTTAGGTCCTTCATGCATTACACTCCTACCCTTAAAAACCCCTCTTTGGACCTACTTGTAAGCTGTAGGGACCCTTTTGAAAGGCTGTAGGGCCCTTCCAGTTATAGTTCCTTTCACTTTTGGACCAGCACGCTATTCTTCTACCCCTTCATTCAAGGGTCTGTCTGCAAAATTTCCTTCATTTTAGAGAGAAACCTACTGTTCTTCGCACGCACTGTAGTGCGCGAAGAACATAGCCAATCTTAGCCGTCCGTCGCTCTTCAAGATCTCGATCTGCGGTCAGATTTGAATGGAAGTTTCATGCGATTCGATGCATGTGATCACCCCTCTCCCCAGATCACATCTGACTGTCAGATTTTGTGCTTGGCTCACCGCACGCTCCGCCCTCTCATCCTCGCCGCTAGTTGCATCTTGATTATTCTCACCTGTGTAGTGATCTCAGCCACTGAGCATGCTACTTAAGCACCTCAGTGGTGTCGCGCATAAAGGATCACTCCCTCCTACACCTCTTAGCGATCATTCGTCCACTCCAGTTTCCCTTCCCCATCCAGTCTCTGATTTCGCAGCTACCGGCTGTGAAATCATCACCTTCTCTCGACCTCCTCGTTGCTAAGGACTCCGTAGCACCTGAGGACGACCCTGGAGCCTCGCTAGCAGACTCTTCCCTCCTTGGAGTCATCTTCCTCCTTTCTTCCTCCTTAGCCACCGGCTAAGGACCCATAGGTCCCATTCTTCCTGCTAGATTAGGTTTATAATTCTGCATATTAGTTTTAGCTATAGTTAAGTAGTTTAGAGTAGAATTAGTATAATTGTTAATGTTTAATTTTGCTGTAGGATAAAGTAGCTGTAGTAGTAGAATTAGGCTTAAACTCCCCCCCCCACCTCCTCTTATCATTCCAGATCAGAGGGGAAGATTTCATTTATCCATGTTTTCAAATTCTCTCCCTCTCCATATTTTCATGTCCAGTTCTTATTTTCCACGATTTGTTTGCTCATCTTCCACCCATACACTCTAACCCAATTTCAGATCTGATTGGTTTTCAACCTCAGATCTGAAATTGGCGTCACAAGCACTTGAGGGGCTTCCCACTCACCTCACTCTTGGTCACAAAAACCCCTGATTTTGGGTCGAAATTTTCAGTTTGTCAGATTTCTCCTCAATGTGGATTTTAAGGATTTTTCTATTTGGCTTTACTGCCTTATCTGACGAATTGAATGAAGTTGATTTGAATTCCTTGTTGGCAAGGAATCTGAGAGGATTTCTGGTGACAAAAATCATCTCAGAAGAGCCATACATAAATCTGATTTGATAATGTCTTGAATGCATTGAATGCAAGTCAGATCTGAGGATAATTGCTGTGGTAATTTGAAGTCTAATCTTGCATTCATAAGTTTTGTTAATGGCTGTTTGGTGATTTCCTAACCTAAGGAGTTCTCAGTGCTCCTTAAGGTTTCATGAAACTGGGATCAGATCTAATGGCTTTAACTGATTGAATTGATTCTTCCTTCATGCTGTGTATAGCATTAGGAAGAGTTAATTCAGTGATATTCGTGGATTTTATCTGAAATGAAGTTTTTGATGAGAGTTTTTGGCATTTGAATTGAGGTATTTAGTGATTTAGTGAGACAGTAAACCCTTTTCAGGTTTGGGATTGACTGATTTTCTTTTCAGTTTGGATTTGTTTGACTCTGATCCCAGTAAACAAAGAAAAGTGCTGCATCTTGCAGCTACATTTTTTTTCTCTCCAAACTCACATTTCTTCTCAAATGGACTAACTGCTGCAGCAGTTAGCCCATTTGGACAGTGACTAAAGTTGTGGCTGAGTCTGGAAGTTTTGTTGCTGTTACTTCTAGTAGGTTGTAACAAATAGGTTTTAGTGTTAAATCCTGTAGATTTTAATGTGATCTGAGCTGACAGTAGATTGTATTTCATCTCATATGTAAACAAATTTTCTTATTCAATACTTGAGCTCTAAGTTCGATACATGCTTGTCTTCTCTTTCCCATTTCTGTCAGCTAGTTTAGTCAGAAATCCCATCCTAAACAAGTTTTAAAAAGAGAAATCTGAACTAAGGACTCTCTCCTCAGTTAATTCTTCCCTTCTTCTCTCCTACTTCTGCTAAACATTTAACAATAGTAGAAAAATTTAAAATGAAACACGCAAAAGAGAAGTAAAAATATTTATATTGCTATATATGTACATATATATATTACTTTGTATATTAAGCATACTTATATAGACATAAGTTATATATTAGGCAACACATGTAAATAGATAGTGTAAATATATATATATACTATATACTTAACTATTTAAATATGATAGTGTAATCTAGGTTTTAGATCTAGTTTAGACAATAAATATAATAATTATATAACTATATATATATTGAACTAATTTATATGTAGTATTAAACTGAATAGATCAGTAAGTAGTTTAAACTATAAAACTGTATATGTATATCTATGTATATGTAGATTATAAGTAAATAAAATCTTTTATCTTAATTTAATCCTTTATAAATAATAAATAATGAATTTCTTAAGTTTATAGCTAAGTTGTTAAATTAAATTAGTTAAATTAGTAATTTAGAATTATAATTAAGTTAAATTGAATTTGTATACTAAGACTAATATACTTTAAGTAATTTAAGCTAATTTAAATATATTTAGACCTGATTATATTAAGTTTAACTTAATTTACCATCACAACAATTAAAACTGCTATTTAATTGTAAATAACATATATATTAATTCAGAAAAATATAATAAAAATGTGTATAAAATACTTATGTATGTATTCTAACCCTGCATGAGGTCAATTAGACCATCTAGTAACTAATTTATAATCAATTAACCAAGAAAATAACAAAATCAATGTGTAAAAACAGTCCACTTTAGTGAATTTATTTATATAGTAAATCTAATTAAAATTTAAAATTAATTGAACAATTATATAGTATTATGTAAAGACTTTATTTTCCATAATTTATTTTTATTTTTAAATAAATTATGGCCCTCGAATTGAGGGCCAAAATCACTTCCAGCCCACAGCTGCGCATAGTTTCCAGTGCAGATGTGGTGCTCGAATAGCGCCACATCGTGTGCTGCAAACCGCGCACAGCGGTTTATATGTAATTTGTGCATATGCTCTTCAATCGTCACGGGCACCGGGTGCCCGAAACAACCATATACCGAGCATACTTATGAGCATTCTGAACATGATGTGTGGGGCCAGGGGCCCGGAGAGGCTTGTGCGTGGTGCTTTGAAGGCTCTGTGCTGAGTTAAGCAAAACGCAATTAAGCGGCCTAATGAGAATTAGGGCATGCTTAGCAGAGGTTTGGTCCCACCCTCTGGGTGCTGTGTATCCCTCGAAAAGCATACCCGCAAATTAAACACATTTTTAATTGATTAAAGAAAGTTAATGACAGTTGTTAAGAGCCTCTCAGCCGCAGCGTATTAAGGTTGTTAAGGCAGAATAAAAACATAGAAGAAGAAGAACACCTAATGAAGATCGGTGTGAAGAAGACAGAGAGATGTTGTGTATACATAAGTAAATACGCATAAAATAAAAATAAAAATAAATATATATATATATATACGTATACGTAGTATAGCCAATTATTTGTTTAAATAAACCAATATATTTACTAACAGAATAAAATGTCACCATAAGTGTCGCTACAGACCTCAGTTTCCTTTCTTAGGTTTGTATATAGTGTTTTCTGGGATCTACCGACGCTTATGTCTGTCACTGAAACTGTTGTATGTGTTATTGTAGATAACAGACTAGTAAGTTAAGTTAATATACTATGTCATCTTAGTCTATTGTGTACTCTCATGTAAGTATTAATACTATAACTTGTAAAGACATAATTTAAACTATAGTGATAAATTATTTGGTGCTTGTTTATAGTTAGTTTTTGCAAGCATTACAATTAATTCTTAATAAGTAGGAAAACCATGTCCACATTCATTCATTCTTTAATAAGATGTAAAGCTGGTTTTGGAATTAAAGGATAATTTTGAGATCAAAGAGCGATGTAATTCAATAAATTGCCTCCCAGTGAACGACCTGGAATAAAACCAGTAAAAATTAGATAAGTAAATAATAATAATGGTTGTAATGACTGGTACTCCATACAACTCACCACAATGACACTCATGATGTTTCAAATCACAACATACTACAACACACCCTTACACATTACCACATCAGTCATTAACAAATCCATTGTATTACCTATGCTCCTGCAACAGCTAGTTTTACATGTTCTGTATGGTCTGTATCTGGTCATCCTTCACCTTCATAATCTGCAAGCTATCCTGTGTAGATTTCCTCATAGATTCTTGCAGCTCCTGTTTCAGTGCCTCCAAAGGGTCAGCCCTCTTTGGAGGGTGACTGGCAGCTTGGTGCAGTGGCTAGTATAAAGAACAGGGTTGCTACTGATGTGGGAATGGCCGCTGCCTAGGGTACGTGTTTTGCGCATTCCCGTATTGCCTAGTCTGGCAGTGTGGATCTTCATGTAGTCTCTGTGAATTACCAGACCAGGAGAAGTTTGGATGCTGGTGCCAACCAAGGTTATACGTCTCTGAATACGGGTTATTACGCTCATATCCTTGGATAGCACTGACGTCCTCGTAGGCTGAAGATGTCTGAGACGTATATCCGTCAGGGGGATTTGTATTATAATCTGTGGGTGATGCGTAACCCTGGTCGTAAGGTGCCAGATCTGGATTGTTTACGGGATCCTGATATGTGAGATCTTGTAAATAATGAGAAGATGCATCCCGAGTGAGCAGATTAACTCGAGCAAGAGGGGCTCGGGGTGCATAGGAGGGTCTTGAAGTGGCAGAGTTCATGTCAGATTGACCCTGACTAAACTGGTCAATCTTTTTCTTGATTAGGTTTATTCTATCCAGCTGGTTGACGATGATATCCATGTCAGCTCGAATAGACTCGGTGTGAGCCTCATGGACACCAACCCGCTGCTGACCAGGTCGTTGGAACTGGTTCATGGATGCGGCATTCATTGAGTTCTCCGCCAAAGATTCGAATAGCTTGAATGCGTTGTTCTCATCTTACGCGAGGAAATTCCTGCCACTAAGTGCCATCTCGGTATACCATGGTGCGGGCATTTCCAGAGAAGGTCATGAAATCTATCCCAGGCTTCATGCAACTTCTCCCCAGCTCCTTGGGAGAAAGTCGTGATTGCATGTTGCATTGCGTTTATTCGACCGATTAGGAAGAACTTTTGCAGGAATTCACGTCGTAATTTTGACCAGGTTCCAATTGGCTTCCCAATGGTCTTGAACTAGTATGAAGCTTTGTCCCTCAGAGAAAATGGGAAAAGCTTCATTAGAATAATCCCAAGATCGATATCCCTGGGTCGAATTGTTTTTGCGAGTGGACTCAGGTCCTCTAGGTGCTAGAACAGATCTTTGCTTGAGTTTCCATAGAAGTGGGAGTGCTGATCAAACCAGTCACATTAGGCTTGAGCTCAAACGCATCTCCGCCTACGGGAATTCTAACTAAAGGTGCGATGATTTGTGCAGCTGGATCGTAGAAATCCAGTAGTTGTTCTCCTCGCAGCGGATGCTGCATCCTGTCAAGTGCCGTCAAAATGCGATCCATGCTCTACCGATGCCGCTCCTCAGATTCGACCACCCGATCTTCCAGACGAGCCATCGGGTCTAGATTCCCAATATCCTGACTCAGTCTGGGTCCAGGTCCAGGATTAGCCATTGTGGCTATGGGAGTCGAAGAAGTGGGGGGAGAAGTAGGTCCTGGTGAGGTGACTCGCCTCCTTGGGAGTTGCTCCCAAGGTCCAACCAAGTGAGGTCTAAGATACTTCCTTCCGCACATACACCACCCAACCCCTAGGTTGGTGTAGCCAAGCCAGACAAGGCTAAGGCCCTGTCAATCAGATGGTCCTTATGAATCAGATGATCGAATTTTTCATTTTAAGTTTTAATTCCTAAAGAAAATTCGTCGTACAACTGACTGAAAACTATTCCCGCCTCTCGGCTAACCCAGCCAAGAGGTTGAAAGTACCTAGTAGTACAACAACGAATTCGGGTTTAGTTCGTGTTTTAAAATTGATTTTAGCTCGTTTTCTTCAGTTGGGGTTTTTTTTTGGTTAGTGGCCCACAAGGTGACCAAGCTCACCGTCTAAGTACTAGACTTGATTAATTCTAGTCTAGCCCAAATGTGGTCTCTAAGTTGTAACCCTAAAGGTGTAACCTAGGGTTCATGCAATTCTAGGGTTTTGTTCTGTTGTTTTATTTTTCTTGTTCTTTAGCATACCACAGAAAATGCAATTAGTTCTCTGACAAAAATCGGAATCAAATTAACTTGAAATTTGGCACATAGATTCCTTTTTCAATTCTCTTTTCAGAGAATATTTTCTTGTAAGTTTTTCTATTTTAACCAAATTTTTAGGGATTTCTGAATGTCAGAGGGTCAGATCTGGAATTTTGACCCCTGGTCGATTTTTCACTTTGAAATAGTATCGAATGACTTCCAAAAATTTTGGAAAAATATGGAAAACAAAGACAATGAGATTAGTTTTCAAACCCCACCATTTTTAGCCAAAATAGATTCACGGATTGCTCAAAATTACTTTTTGAAATTTTAAAAATCTCAAATCTTGGTCAGTCTGACCCCCTTGCACTTCGCGAATTTTTAAAAATTTTATGGTTAGAATTTTTCGAAAAAATGGTGTTGTTTAAAAGATGGTTTGAAAATGAAGGTCTAACATGAATTTCAGATTTTTTTATTCAATAGTTTTTCGGCAATCGAATTTTTAAAATGGACTTCGAATTTTGGTCGAAAATCAAGAAATGGTGGAGAAGCTTTTAGAGAAGGTTTGAATTTGAAATCCAAGCTTTCCACCAAAAGTGCTTTTTTTTTTTCAAAAAACTTTTGGACATTTTTTTTCCAAGGATTTTCAAAAATATATATATATATATATTTTTACTTTTTTCAAACTAACCTAGGATTTAAAAGAAACCTAGTCTAGATTCCTTTCGAATTTTTTTTTTCTTCTTCACGAAAATGAAAAAAAAATTGTTTTTATTCAAAAGAAATTGCTACAAGCAAATCTAAGCCTAGGGTTCAGAAGAAAACTTAGCTAAGGAGAGATGTGCACCTGATTTCTTCTTCTACGCTCATTGTGTGCACAGATCCCATTTTTTTCTGTGTTGTCCTGCACATCCAAAAATAAAGTGGAGAGAGATTTGTCAGTGATAGTTCAAAAGATTGAAATAAAAAAAAAATCACGTTGCCTCCCGGCAAAGGTGCCATTTGACGGAAACCATTTTCGCACATTTGAAAGTCGTCGGAATCATAGTATAGTCGTGCAAAAATGTTCGTCAAAAAAAAGTTTGTAAAAATAATGAGACTTTGAGTCCCAGCCATTTGTCTCTGGGAGGCGTTTGTTCAAATCTGAAATCGGTACTTTATCGCTCTACTTTATTTTAAATCGCACGCCAGTTTCCAATCTCCGTATTAAAGTTTCGCCACTTCTATTGTTAATTATGATTACGTGTGCATGTGCCAAATAGATAACAAATGTGAAAGTGTGAGTTTCGGTGTACACAATTCTAGTTACGTGGTGGCTATTTATGGGAAATGCATTTATAGTTAGATTATCTATATTTTTCAGAACTGACATGCTTGTTGCAAAATATATATATAAATGTGAACATGCAACTTGAATCACACAAATTTGATTGCAACCAATAAGCTCATGGTGATGTCAAAAATAGAGGTATGTATATAGAAAATATATTTTTTCATTCATTCATTCAGAGAAGTGTTTGCAACATGAAATGTAGAGGAAAGCTTGTACAGGAATTCTTAAAAATGTAAATCTAGCTACCAGAAAATGATCGCATACAGGAATCTACAAGGGAATTTTGCATGCATCATTGGGGGAGAATAAGGACTACACTACTAAGAAGTAAATAGAAGCAGTAAATGTAAAGAGCTAGCTACTAATCTATCAGAAAGTGAGGGCATTCGGAGGTAGGCTTCGATGGCCTTGGAGTGGTTGAGAGGAGAATGAGGGGTGGCCAATGGAGCTTAGGTCGGCCCTTGGTGAGAGGTTGGAGGAGTGATCTAGCATCCTGGCGTGGAGATGGTGTCCTTCATGGTGGTGCTCAACTCGTGGAGATGGAAGTGGCTAGCCAAAGTTGAGGTGGATGTGAATGGAGCCAAGTATGTGGATGGGTGCAAATGGCCACCCCTTAGGTCTTTTTATAGACCTAAGGGAGTCTCTCTAGTGAAGTGTGGAACTCTCTAGAGAGCTCCAATGAGTGGCCGGCCAAGTGGTTTTGAGATCCAAAACAAGTTGATCTCAATTTGAATGCCTCTTGGTTGCTAATTTTGGCAACCAAGAGTGGCGCCACTTGGAGAGAGTTCTAGAGAACTCTAGATGTGTGGGAGTGCGTGAATGGGTGGGGGTGTGTGTGTGTGTGTGGTCGTGCCCTAGGTGGCTAAGAGGTATACGTTAGGTCCTAAGGGGTTTAGGTAGGTGTATGCCTTGAATTAGGGTTGCAAACCCTAATTGCCAAGGGGAATTTATAATTAAACTTAACCCTAGTTTAATTGAATGAGTGTGAACCTAATTGAGAATGAAATAACTCAATTAGGTTGGGTTTAGGTCAATTGGACTCTCACTAAGTCCAATTGGACTTGTGTGGGTTGAGATTTGAGCTCAATTAGACTCAATGAGTCCAATTGGCTTAGGTGATGGTAATTGACTTTGATCTAAGTCAATTGGGTTCAGTGAGGACCTAATTAGGTCCTTAGGGAGGTCTAGAGATGATGTACTAGGGTTAGGGCACCTTAATTTAGGTTCCTATGGGGTTAAGATTTGGTCGAGGGAGCTAGAGATCTAAGATCAATGCTTGAATCTCAAAATAGGAATTGGAGACCAGTTCCAAACGTCCAAAAACAGAGTCAGACGACTTATACTCAAAAATTAAAAGTCCAGACTTCAGTTCTGGACGTCCAATCTGAGTCAGGGGAAATTCTAGGTTCTATTTTGGGTATTCTACAGAAATTGGATGTCTGACAAAGTGTCTGGACATCCAATAACACTGCAGAAGTAGGTTTGAGGTGTGCTGAAGTTGGCTAAGGGTTCTGGACATCCTATAACTTATCTGGACGTCCAGATAAGGGTTGGAACTAGGGTTTCAAGGTTTCCTAGGGTGCTGTGACCTAATCTAAGGGTGGCTAAGGCTTGGGGGAAGTCTCTAGGCTATCCTAGGTCTAGGATGGACCTAAGCTCTTCACATTTTACTACTTTATTCCTACATAATAGAATAGAATACCTTAATTCCCTTACATCATTATTCCCTATGTCTAATCTATGTCTTTGGCTCCAACTCTACTACAACACCCATTATTCCTGATCCAACTTCTGATCAGCTTATTACCTGCAATTGACATAATGCACTTAATCAGCACATTATGACATTATTTTATGCATAGCTAGAGGAAAGCAATAAAGATGCAGATAATGCTTATGCTTGCATGAATTACCCTAATTTAGGCTAAGTCCTAGCCTAATTTAGGTAAATTAAGACCTATGATTGCTGTGCAATCAAGCCACTGTTACCTCCAGAGGCTTCCTCATCCTCCACCGACCAAAAACCCTCTACTAATTGGAAGCTTCAACCTCCATACACCTCCGCCAAACTCCACCTCCTTCACACCCCATTTCCAACTCCATCCAACCACATTCAACCTTGAAACACTCTGCCATCACCACTTCAACACTCCACGCAACTCAACGAAGCTATTTAACGTAGTGATTGGGGCCTAAAGCTCATATTTAGACTTTCACGTGTACGTCGGAGCTTCGTCACCGCCACCTCCTTCTCCACCTCCATCCACTGTCTTCCGGCCAAGTTCATCATCAATCCTACCTCCAACTGCTACAGATCACTTCCAGGACTCTTTCCAGGCCTTCAATTGAAGCAGCAAGTGCTCCTTTCGACCTCAATCAGTAGAGAACTTCAACTGTAGCTGCACGCAAAAGGAAGCACCATCTTAGTGACACATCATGTGTGGTAAGAGCTTCGACTGCACATATAAGGAAAAAGTGCATATGGCTATTTGCCTCGGCACGCACAGGGGTGAGGTCTCTCCACACCCCTAAGCACGAGCTCACTCACACGCTTTTCCACACCCTCGCCCGTGCCCTCAGCACATGCCCTCACCCTCAACACAAGGCTTCTCAAAGCCTTCACTTCTTCTTCTGACCTTCCCTTCTTTTCTTCTTCTCCAGCCTTCTCCTTCACAGTATAGGGGAACCAACTCCCTCAGCAACTAAGTGTCGCATAGGGCACAGCTACAGAGAGCAAAACCCTGCCCTACTCTCTTTCCTTTCCTTGTTCTCCTCTCTCTCAGATTAACCGGGTCGCTAATCAGGTTATCGAATCTGGGTGACCAGGGCTACCGGTAGTGAGAGGTAACCAAGGAGTGCGCATGGGTGAAGAGGGGACCTCACTCTCGTGTCATGAGGCAACGAGCCAAAGGCAAGGATTCCTTTTATATCACCGTAGTGCCTCCTAATCCCACAATGTGGGACTATAATCCCACACCTTCTCCTCACGTTCATGTAGCAGTAGGTGGATGGTGTGGCTAATTGAGACAATGGCAGTTGCTATATCTTCAAATCAAAGACCTGGAAGCCTTCCTGGAATGCATCCGCGTCACCTAGAGCAGGTCTTGAGGAAGAACACAGCTGATGCTTGAGGACCTGTACTTCATGAATACGGGCTCAAAATACTCGGTTAAAATGCTCAAGAATATCCTGCGGATGCGACGAGGGCGTTGGTGGCAGTGGGAAGTTACGGAGGTGGTTCTTTGGATATGGTGGAGGCAGAATAGGTGGTGCAAAGGTTGTGTGTTTGGCGGTGTGATTGAGGTGGTAATCCACTCAATTTCTTGAGGGGTTTTGGTGTTGGTCGATGAGGCGGAGGTTATGGAGTCAGAATGGAGTGGGTTGGTGGTCTACGATGGATGGATGGTCTCACCGGAGTTGCTGCTGGAGAGGACGAAGATGACGGCGTGTGTTTGCACCTCAAAACACGCCTATAAGAATGCCTTCTTGTGCTATTTTCTAGCATTAACTATGTATATTATAATCCTGTAGTTGCATTTGTAAAAACGCTTGCATGCATGCATTTAATTGAGAGGAGAAGAGAATGGAATAAATGGCTTGCATTTTTACATTTTTCTTCAAGTGTCTCTTTGCAAAAGTCCCCTCTCCATATTTTATTTTCATCTTTCTTTCTTCTTCCAACGGTTTTTCTTCTTCCCGCGGCTGAATTTCGTCCACGCCATGCGCCTCTCCCTGCAGCTGCCACTCTCCGCGCCTCTCCCTGCTGCTGCCATTCCTCCCCGCCATGCTCTCCTCCTCTATAAAGCCGCAGCTCTTCCTCGCGACGGAGGGGGGGGGGACGTTGCTGCAATACGCAGCTGCGGCAGCAACTCAAACCCGCGACCACCTTCGCACCCGCTCTCCCCTCCCATACGCCGGCCCTCCGTCGAGGAGGCACCCGACGAGCAGGAGAACCCACTGTGGTACTCACCACCACAGTGGGAACACCACCGCCCAGCTCTTCAACGAGCAGGTGGGCGTGGTGTGTTCTTTTCTCTTCGTTTGCATCTCCACGCCATTGCTGCCGCTTCAAGGTCCGAAGCTTGAAGCAGCAGCAGCAGCAGCTAAATCGCGGCAACAGCAGCAGCAGCAGCACCCCCCGCCTCTTCCGCGACCTTCCCCGCAGGCGCGCAACCCTCCGCACGCGCCTGCAGGCCCGTTCCCTGCCTCCGTCTCCGTTCTGTCCACGCCGCAGTTGCACCCGCAGCAGGCCGCTGCGCGCACTGCAGCGGCCGGCTACGGCCTCGCGTCGACCCCCGCGACCCTCCGCGACCCTACGCGACCACTGCAGAACCTCCCCTCGCACCTCCGCGACCTTCCCCGCAGGCGCTCAGCTCTCCGCGCGCGCCTGCAGGGCACTTCTCCGCTCAGTCCTCTGCTCTGTCGCCTCTGCCATTCCACCCGCGACCAGCCGCTGCGCGCACTGCAGCGGCCGGCCAGGCCTTCTCGCCGCCCCCTGCCAACCTCTACAACCCTCTGCGACCGACTGCAGACTCCCCGCCGCCCTCTCCGAGCACGCCATCGCCCGCTCTCCTTCCTCGCACCCGGCCTGCAGACGCCTCACCTTCTCTGCGCGAAGACGCGCCTGCATCTGCGATCTTCAGACGTCCGCCTCCGCCTTCAGACGACGCGGCGTCAGACGTCCGCCGCCGCGAGCAGACGCCTTAACTCGCTGCCATCGTCCGCGCTCGCGATCTCTCCCGCCCGCTCTTTCTCTCTCTGGCGCTCTCTCTCTCTCTGCCGATCTCTCCGCCCGCTCCCGCTCTCTCTCCGTTCTCTCTCTCTCTCTCTCTCTCTCTTTCACTCACTCACAGACACACACTACACCAACACACACACATCTTCACCGACACACACACACACCCACACACACACTTACACTATACGTATGGTTATATATAGTAACATATATATACATACATATATATATATATACATACATATATCTATTATATATATATACTTATATACATAGTATATCTATATAGTTATGTATACATACATATATATATAATATATCTCTATATATATATATATACACGTATATATATATCTATATACTTATACATATACTTATATATATATACATATATACTTATATACATATATATATATACATATCTATATAGTTATATATATACACACATATATATATATATATCTAGATACATATATACTTATATACATATATATATATATATATACATATATATAGTAATATATATATATACTTATATACATATATATCTATATATATATATCTATACATATTTAACTATACATTTATATATATATATATAGATATATTTACTTATATACATACATATGTACATATACTTTCATGTTATTTATTATACGCTGTATCGCAGGGATATCTGCACCAGTTGCTGATATTCCCTGATACACGCGTACAAAAAAAGCGTGGTCCCATACATCATCCATCCTCCATCCACACTCCACGCGGCACATAGTCATGTTGGTTGCGTCTCTCTAGACGTCAACTGACTCGACATAGTGCTACACTCCATCGTCACCTCCACCCCCACCCCTTTATATATATACTACATATAAATATATATCTATAGCTACTATATTTACTTTCTATCTGTTAGCTTCCTTCTTAGTAAAAAGATAAAAAAAAAGGTATAAAAGTGAAAAGATAATCTTTGATTTGCAGGTACCCCGTCTTGCAAGTAGCAAGACATGTTTTGAAACTCTGTTTTGGCTAAAAGCCAAGGACACAATTTTGAGGGTGTGCCTCAAGAACAAGGATTACCAGAAAAAATACCAAAAACAGAATAAACGAACGGAAGAGACGCGTTTTAAGGAAAACGTAGAAACTCGACTTGAACCCCACTTCCCTGAGTTCGACCCTGGGCCTAAAAGTGACAAGATAAAATCAATTAGGCCAGGTTAAAAATTTTGTAAAGAGATGGTTAGGTCCGAATTAGGTTAACCACTATACACATTTCAACGATAAAAATATCATATTAACAACCTATTCGGGCTGACCCATCATAACATTTCTGGCGCCGTTGCCGGGGAGGTGCGCTTTTGAGTAAGTTTCTATCCAATTCCTTTAAATTTGTCTCTTCTCTCTTCACGGGTATTGTTGTTTTTGGTGTGCAGGTGAACCTGGTTGAAGGAGAAGAAGGCTGACGAAGTCGAGGACGTGAGCAGATCCAAGGCGGGAACGAGAGCGTGAAGACGCCGACATCGCATTGGAGCTTCGCACACGTTGCCGAACAAGTAGGTTTTCTTTTCTCATCAAATTAGGGTTAACTTGCCACCACAATAAAAAAAAAAAAAATTTTAAAACTAAAAACTAGAAAAACTTTTTGGGATTTCTTGAAGGCAAGTGGATTAAAATTCACTTGATTGATTGGTTGTCTTCACTCCCACTGCCCCGGGATTTCCTGCCTTACTTCGCATAGCGAAAATCCTAGAATCTTGATTCTTAGATTTTTCGCCGTGGGAAGTATTCTTTGAGGCAAAGAAAAAGATTGCTTGTATCCCTCTTTTGCCTCACTTATCTTTAATTCAGGATCACATTTTTGGTGGGGAGATTTGGAATTGAGTTGATTCCAACCCCACCACGACTTTTCAAACTTGCCTGTGATTCGATCCTGAATACTTCAACCCCAACAATTTTACTTTCTTTATCTGTTGGTTGAAGCCTTGTGTGTGGATATCTTTCTGGTGATTGGGAGCACTTGAATTGAAGTGCTTTGGCTCCCTTTCACATTGGTATAAAATTGATTCGCGCATCCACACATAGAAATCTCCATTTAGGGTAGCCCATTGCATTTTAGCATGCATTAACTAACTGATAATTGAAGAAGGGTTTCTTGGGCTTTAGAAAGAAAACCTGTATTCTTGCAAAACCCGGAGATTGGTTGAATTGGTAATTCAGCAAAACCCTAAAATTCATACTACTTAAGGCTGAACTCTAAAAACCATTCGCCAATAAAAACTTCAATTCGGGGAGATTTCCCTGTTGCATGCTTGTTCTTACACACTCATAAAATCAATCACTTGGGCATTACCCGTAAACAACGCCCTTCACATTCCAAAAGCACTTGACCCTAAGCCTCTAATTAAAACTGGTAGTAACTTGACCCTTACTAAGGATTGGAGGTCTAACTACCTGTGTGTAGCGACTACGTGCTGGTGAGAGTTCCCGCGTGCTATCGGGTGTCTAAGACTAGGGAAAACGGCCTTTCAATCTGGCCCGGTGGTTCCGCGGTGCTCGCATTCGGTTCCGTAGTTCGTGATAGTAGGTAACTTAGATCTTTAGGTCTAAGGGCACACTGTAGAGGTTAGGAACTTGAGTGTATTGATTTGTAATCAAGTGTACCTTTGCGGCGTCATTTCTCTCATCCCTTTTCCCTTCTCATCTCCCTAATTCTTCCTGCGGTAGTGCATGTTTGGGAGGAGGTCACAAAACCCTGAATTGCTTGTATTGACTGATAAATCTAGAAAAAGAGCCGAATCATCCTCCTCCTCCACAAACATGGCACACACCCCTGCCTCACCACTTCGTCACAATTTCAATTCTTTCAACACCAGGCTGATCCCGAGAAACCCTGCAAGACCTTCCTTATTGAGTGTCGCGCCAAGCGACTCGGTAAGTCATGTGGAACTGGCTTCTGTGAGCCAGTATTTCAACACGGAGGACCAAGCCTCCGTGTACTCGGACACATATGCGGACACGTCTTCTGGCATAGAAGATGCCTGCACCCTGGGGAATAACCCGTTTTCTGCCACGTATAACCCAGGGTGGCACAATCATCCCAATTTTGCATGGTCCAACAACCCGCAGCGTCGAAACCCCGCTGGTGGACCAATGCGATCGTCCGCACCCGTCATCCCAAGGGCCCAGTCTAATCCTATGGCAAATCTGCCATCAGGCCCTTGTGTACAGAAAACCAAACACGCATCAAAACCTCTTGATAAATTGATGCGAATGATGACGGAAATGTCAAAGCGCCATAAAGAAAACATGACCTCTCTTCAGCATTTGGCGCAGCAGAATGTTGAGATCAATCAACTAAGCATGGCGACTCGATCTCAGGGCACTTTTCCCACCCAACCTGTTCCAAACCTGCAAAACTTTGTACCCTGTGGTCCGCAACCACAGGTACAACCTTCTCAGGAACAGGTTCATCAAATTCTTCAAGCTCCGAGTATTCCTTCGGGATTTCAGGTTAATCCCGCTGTAGCACCATACTCTTATGCTGATAGTGATCACATCAAGGATGACACGTCTGACGAGGACGTGACTGTCAGTACGTGTATCGAACTAATTGGAGCCGATTCTGACTGCTGCGAATTACCTGACGACTGCCTGACCAACACAAACTGTGACGTTCCCCAATCCCTCCCTATTCCTGTACCTTCTCCTGACCAGACTTCTGACGAGGTTTTCTCCGCTTCCCATACCTCGTGGTCTGAGTCATTGCCGGGCTGCTCACCGCCGGTCCACACTATGGAAGACCGGATTGCCCTTTCTTTCCCGCTAAATCAGGCGGATTTGCAAATCCACACTGGGACCTTGAGCCCACATCTTACTCACCGGGGCTATTCCCTTTTGGATCCATCTATCCAAAAAGCCCCCCTTCTTGGCCAATCTAAGGGCCAACTTCCTCTTCCTGATCTGTTTTCTGATCCGCCTGGGACACTCTCGTCCCAGAAAATGCCAAATCTCTCACCATCCACCATTACTTTTCACGCCTCTATCGCGATTACTTCGCTTTTCTCTTCACCACCCACCATCCACCCACCCTGATTTATACCCTGAACCTCAGCTCCTGTTACCCGATCTGTCGTCCGTTCTCTGCCTTTCCCTGCATGCATATGAGGACATAGCATTGTTTGGCATGGGGGGGTGGATAGGCATCCATAGGATCCGGGTATTTTATGGTATCAGACAATTACCACCTATTTATAAATATGCAAGAAAAAGAAAAAAAAGAAAAAAAAAATATATATATATATATTAGTAATAAATGGTGTTTAGTAATGATCTAAAAGCTGAAAAAAAAAATACAATAAGTGTTTATGGATATTCAACCTCTGTTTTGAAGAATTTCCAGGCCACAGAAGCTTGATTCGCTCAGGCTCGGCTTAATTCACTTAAAGCATTGACGAAATAGATCAAAATCTCTCCTAACTAAGAACGTTTCTTGTACCTGAGACACCAGTACAGGATTCGTTGGTTTGCTTTTTCTTGAGAGCTTAAGTAAACTTGGTTCACACTACACATATCAGGAAAGAACAGGTGAACATAAGATCCAACCCTAGTGTTCATTAGGGAAGGTGGAGTCCTTACCTGTACGTGCAGGTAGACTTTTTATCCCAGGCTTTAGTCTTGTGTTTAGGAGCGACTCTTTCCACCAAAAAGAAACTCTCCCACCAAAAAAAAAAAAAAAGTCTGCTCTGTCAAAATGTGTTGTAAGAGATATACTGACAGGTGTTTCAAAAAAAAAAAAAAAAGATGTTGCAAAAGAGTCGGTATATCTCATAAATGTCTGTATACTTTGTTTTTCGGTGAGCCACAAAAAAAAAAAAAAAAAAATCAGAAAATGGGAGTTGAGTTTTCCGTAATCATCTTAAGGGTCAATCCGAAAACACGAGCTGAAATTGGGACCAACCTGTACTTAAAAATTCGTGAAACCCTGGGAGTGAGTCTTAAGGTTCATCTGGTCAGTCTTGATCCTTCACTATGCACAAACCATAACCTCTTGAGCTCTCGAGTATGGCAAAACCTCCTGGGTCCTGGAAATCGTACTTAAGGTTTAAATATCAAGAGTCCTGGTTAGTTGAGAGATAATCTTTGTCATGTAAGACTTAAAGTACTGGTAATCTTCTCTACAATTGGTTCTCACAATATCCGATAATAAACACACCGATATCACCTCAGAAGAAAATCTTCAGCTTAAGATCATTTCTAAATACGGTTTTGCTAGGGACTAGCAAAAGATAGGCATGGGGGTATACGTTTGCACCTCAAAACACACCTATAAGAATGCCTTCTTGTGCTATTTTCTAGCATTAACTATGTATATTATAATCCTGTAGTTGCATTTGTAAAAACGCTTGCATGCATGCATTTAATTGAGAGGAGAAGAGAATGGAATAAATGGCTTGCATTTTTACATTTTTCTTCAAGTGTCTCTTTGCAAAAGTCCCCTCTCCATATTTTATTTTCATCTTTCTTTCTTCTTCCAACTGTTTTTCTTCTTCCCGCGGCTGAATTTCGTCCACGCCATGCGCCTCTCCCTGCAGCTGCCACTCTCCGCGCCTCTCCCTGCTGCTGCCATGCCTCCCCGCCATGCTCTCCTCCTCTATAAAGCCGCAGCTCTTCCTCGCGACGGAGGGGGGGGGACGTTGCTGCAATATGCAGCTGCGGCAGCAACTCAAACCCGCAACCACCTTCGCACCCGCTCTCCCCTCCCATACGCCGGCCCTCCGTCGAGGAGGCACCCGACGAGCAGGAGAACCCACTGTGGTGCTCACCACCACAGTGGGAACACCACCGCCCAGCTCTTCAACGAGCAGGTGGGCGTGGTGTGTTCTTTTCTCTTCGTTTGCATCTCCACGCCATTGCTGCCGCTTCAAGGTCCGAAGCTTGAAGTAGCAGCAGCAGCAGCTAAATCGCGGCAACAGCAGCAGCAGCAGCACCCCCCGCCTCTTCTGCGACCTTCCCCGCAGGCGCGCAACCCTCCGCGCGCGCCTGCAGGCCTGTTCCCCGCCCCCGTCTCCGTTCTGTCCACGCCGCATTTGCACCCGCAGCAGGCCGCTGCGCGCACTGCAGCGGCCGGCTACGGCCTCGCGCCGACCCCCGCGACCCTCCGCGACCCTACGCGACCACTGCAGAACCTCCCCTCGCACCTCCGCGACCTTCCCCGCAGGCGCTCAGCTCTCCGCGCGCGCCTGCAGGGCACTTCTCCGCTCAGTCCTCTGCTCTGTCGCCTCTGCCATTCCACCCACGACCGGCCGCTGTGCGCACTGCAGCGGCCGACCAGGCCTTCTCGCTACCCCCTGCCAACCTCTGCAACCCTCTGCGACCGACTGCAGACTCCCCGCCGCCCTCTCCGAGCACGCCATCGCCCGCTCTCCTTCCTCGCACCCAGCCTGCAGACGCCTCACCTTCTCCGCGCGAAGACGCGCCTGCATCCGCGATCTTCAGATGTCCGCCTCCGCCTTCAGACGACGCGGCGTCAGACATCCGCCGCAGCGAGCAGACGCCTTAACTCGCTGCCATCGTCCGCGCTCGCGATCTCTCCCGCCCGCTCTTTCTCTCTCTGGCGCTCTCTCTCTCTCTGCCGATCTCTCCGCCCGCTCCCGCTCTCTCTCCGTTCTCTCTCTCTCTCTCTCTCTCTCTCTCTCTTTCACTCACTCACAGACACACACTACACCAACACACACACATCTTCACCGACACACACACACACACCCACACACACACTTACACTATACGTATGGTTATATATAGTAACATATATATACATACATATATATATATATACATACATATATTTATTATATATATATACTTATATACATAGTATATCTATATAGTTATGTATACATACATATATATATAATATATCTCTATATATATATATATACACGTATATATATATCTATATACTTATACATATACTTATATATATATACATATATACTTATATACATATATATATATATACATATCTATATAGTTATATATATACACACATATATATATATATATCTAGATACATATATACTTATATACATATATATATATATATATATACATATATATAGTAATATATATATATACTTATATACATATATATCTATATATATATATATCTATACATATATAACTATACATTTATATATATATATAGATATATTTACTTATATACATACATATGTACATATACTTTCATGTTATTTATTATACGCTGTATCGCGGGGATATCTGCACCAGTTGCTGATATTCCCTGATACACGCGTACAAAAAAAGCGTGGTCCCATACATCATCCATCCTCCATCCACACTCCACACGACACATAGTCGTGTTGGTTGCGTCTCTCTAGACGTCAACTGACTCGACATAGTGCTACACTCCATCGTCACCTCCACCCCCACCCCTTTATATATATACTACATATAAATATATATCTATAGCTACTATATTTACTTTCTATCTGTTAGCTTCCTTCTTAGTAAAAAGATAAAAAAAAAAGGTATAAAAGTGAAAAGATAATCTTTGATTTGCAGGTACCCCCGTCTTGCAAGTAGCAAGACGTGTTTTGAAACTCTGTTTTGGCTAAAAGCCAAGGACACAATTTTGAGGGTGTGCCTCAAGAACAAGGATTACCAGAAAAAAAACCTAAATAAGAAAAATACCAAAAACAGAATAAACGAACGGAAGAGACGCGTTTTAAGGAAAACGTAGAAACTCGACTTGAACCCCACTTCCCTGAGTTCGACCCTGGGCCTAAAAGTGACAAGATAAAATCAATTAGGCCAGGTTAAAAATTTTGTAAAGAGATGGTTAGGTCTGAATTAGGTTAACCACTATACACATTTCAACGATAAAAATATCATATTAACAACCTATTCGGGCTGACCCATCAGCGTGCAACGTGGTGTATGGTTGAAAGAAAGGTTTAAAGAGGTTAAAAGGAATTAGAGGGAGAGGGGAGTATAACTAACCTAGTCTAACCAGATGAAAGGCGAGGAAGGCACCAGTTGTGGTATGGCTGGCGTTGGAGAAGGGGAAGCCTCGGTTGATGGAGAATAGCGAGGAAGAGGGAGGAGGATGGCGCTTGCTAGTATTGCAAGATGTGGATGATCACAGGGAAGAAAGATTGGTTGAATATGGTCTATGGCTATCGATGAAGATGGTGGACGGAGAAGCTTGCCGGAGATTGCGAAGAATTTGGTTGGAGAGAGAAGGGTGGAATCCGGTCCAAAGCAAGCTATAAGGAGGTGAGGAACTTGATGTGGACCCTTTTATAGGCCTTTAGGAGGCCTACCAAGCTTGGAAACCAAGCTTGAGAGCTTCAAGGATCTTGTGTGCACAAATACCCTTCCTTTCCAATCATTTGCATTGGCTTTTGAGAAGGAGTTAGGATTCATGGCTGGTCTCATTTGGAAGGGAATTCCTCAAGGAATCTCTCTTTCAATTTTTGGACTGATTGATTGAGATTCGAGTGAGAAAATCTCGCTCGAATCTCAAAGGTGAGCTGCAGCTCACTCCTAATGGTGGTAGGTACCTAAATGAGAAGACGACGAAAAACTCAGGGATGTGATTGCAAAGAATTTGAAAGTTAAGGGTGAATGTGAGAGAAAAAGAGTCTGACTAGACTAAAGTACAAACCAGGTCAAGAAGAACTCTGATTGGGCCCAAATTTTGATACAAACCAAATTTGGACCTAAGAAATCTGATGGTGAAGTTGGATTTAAGTTTCAACCAATTTTTACTGGGCAATTTACATAGAAACCCAAATCAGGGCAACTTTCTGTCTGGGACTCTATTTTAGGTCAAAATGGGTTCCTATGGTTAAATCAATGGTACCAAACCTTATGGAATATTTTTATATGAATTTTAGAAGGTTTAGATGGAATTTATATTGACCAAAACCTCTATTAATTAAGTGGGTCCGAAATTAGGGTTTCGAGATACTGTTAATTATTGAAATGTGCAAAAACCCATTTCTATTTGTAGGGACCCTCTTATTAGTCATTAATGCTAATTAGACCTTTAATTCTCCCCTGGGAAAATCCATGGTTACCTTGCATTTACGATCTTCTATTAAAACAACAGAATTAACCCTATTTTAGTACACTCTTCTCAGAAAGGATATTTAGTAAATTACGACTCTCCGGTGATTACATAGGAGCATTTGTCACTTGACTCTGACTAATTAATGCTAGTTATTACTCATGATGATGTTATCATCACACCATCTCCTCTTTCATCTTCTTCTGCTCTAGCCACACCTTTGGTGTGGTAGTATGCCCTCCACAGACCACCAAATGACCCACCGTTACCTCCAGAAGCTCCCTCATCCTTCGCCGACCAATAGCCCTCTACTAATTGGAAGCTTCGACCTCCATACACCTTCGCTAAACTCCACCTCCTTCGCGCACCATCTTCGACTCCGTACGACCACAGGCAACCATGAAACACTTCGCCATCACCATTACAACACTCCACACAACGTAACGAAGCTATTGAACGTACTAATTGGGGCCTAAAGCCCATATTTTGACTTTTAGGTGTACACCAGAGCTCCTTTGTCACCACCTCCTTCTCCACCCTCGTCTGCCATCTTCCGACCAAGTTCATCCTCAATCCCACCTCCAACTGCTGCGGATCACTTCCAGGACTCACTCCATGCCTTCAATTGAAGCAGCAAGTGCTCCTTTCGACCTCAATCAGAAGAAAACTTCTACTATAGCTGCATGCAAAAGGAGGTGCCATCTTAGTGCCACATCGTGTGTGGCAAGAGCTCCGACTGCACATACAAGGAAAAAGTGCATATGGCTGTTTGCCTCAGTACACACAGGGGCAAGGTCCCTCCAAGCCCCTAAGCACACACTCACTCATGCACCTGTCCACGCCCTTGCTTGTGCTCATGCCTCATGGATCTAGGCAGTTGATCCAATTACCCGACTAACTAGGTCCAGTTTGGTTCTGAGTTTGTGAGGAGGGGGGAGGGTTTTACTATGGCTTTCATGGCCTCAAGGCATGTGCTGTAGGCTAACACTTAGCCTCTGAGGAAGGTTTAGTCTTGTGTTGCGCTTGAGAGGCACCCTTGTGCGCCTTACTGTGGTGTTGTGCCTTGATAGTTAAGTCATCTGATACACATATCCGACGTCTAACTTGGTTCAAAGTATTGTGGCATTATTTGAGTACCTGATTAGAGCTATTGTTGAATTATTTGAATACTTGGGATTCATGCTTAATTGAGAGAATTAAGTGGTGATTCAAATCACAATTATTTTGATTCTCTCTTTCTTTTTATCCCATGAATTTTTGAGATATTATTGATTATTATTGAATATTATTTCTGAGCAGTTTATTCATTGAATATCTTTTATCTAGTGTTTGATTAATTATTCTCATTATTCTTGAATTGAGATTAGTGCATGAATTCCATATTTGCTCCCTATGAATGACCTCAGACTCCAAGTAGATTTCAAGTTTACAAATTTAAGCATTTTGTGATTTGTCGACTATACTACGACACATATATTTCTTAACACTTGATGAAAGAATTCAATAGTGAGTGGAGAAATGGTAGAGGAAGTATTAATTCCTAACTGGTAGGCTTAGGGGTCTTTTTATAGAGATGACAAATAAATGTAGATCATAGGATTAGATCTAAGGGTTAAGGATAGGCCAAGACTTAGAGTTTAATCAAGGCCTTGGATGGACATCTAAGGGGGTTAAAAAGGTTGGGAGGGAGAGGGGGGCACTCTAGCTTTCTGGAGAAGATATAGTGGGTGTCTAAGATGAAGGAAGGGTGGCCCTAGATCTAGTTTTAGATGGTTGGGATTTAGTCTTAGGTGATAGGTTCTAATTGATGGTCTTTAGGAAAGGATAAGTTCTTTGGGTGAAGTCTTGGTGAAGCCTAGAGTGTGGTCAACATTGGTGGTTTAAGGTGGTCCATTAGATGGTGATTCAAAGGTGGATGGAGGGACTAAGGGTGGACAACCATATGCTTAGGCATTAAGTAAGCATGGTTAGCCATACAAAGGGATAAGTTCTTTATGTTTGCTATTTCTGCTGGTGGGGTTGTGGCCTCAGGATTCTAGATCTATATTGTAGATTTGTAGGTATTTTTTCTAAGAGATAGGTGTTGGATTTGAGAGCCTAATACATCAATTGTAAAGCAATTATTATATGGTGATGTGGGAATTCATGTTGAAATTAGTGAGATTTGGGAGAGATTTTTAGTCCCATACTGAAAGTGGACAAACCTCTTGGTGGGTGTAAAAGGCTTCTTCCTCCCATGGCTTATGTAACAAAGAGTGAGAGGTGGGGCTGGGGACCATGCATAAACACACATGTGCCCTGCCCTGCCTCGCCTCACCTCATTTTCTTTGGATTTTTAATCTCACGATTTTGACTTGGATTGGTTGATCAAATAATGAAATTAGTCGACAATTATTTTGGTCGATCAATGAATTTAGTTTGGTCGATCAATTGGATTGGTAAACCAAATAATGAAGTTTGATCGACCAAGTATTTTGGTCGATAACTGAACTTAATTGGTCAATCAATTTCTGTATTTTCATAAAACGAGAATTTTCATAAACATCTGCTCATGGGCTCTATATAAGGGCTATGAGGGGCTCTCATTTGACACACAACAAGAGCAGAAAAACTCTCTCAACTTTCTCCCCTTCCTCGTGTTCTTGTCTCTCTTTCTTGGTGCATTCATTCAATGTGAGATTGGTAGAAAAATCTCCAATCACTTTTGCCGATCTTGCACAAGGAGATTGAGAGATCCACGAGAAGTTTTTGGTTGATTAAACCATTCAATTGGTAGATCAATAGGGAATTTGGTTGGAAACCAAATTGTCTCGGCCTTGTTCTCCTAAGGTGATTTTTGAGGACATCTATGATCGAAGTGCGTCGAATCTTGGAGGTGGATTGTCATATCATGAGAGGAGTTCATCAAACCCCGACGTGCTAGTATTCTGGGGGGCAATACCTTCTCTAAGGGAAGTCCTTAATGGGCACTTCGATTGAAGTAAAATCTAATTCCTTCTTATTTTGCTTATTTATGCTATTATAAGTTATTTGTTCTTTATTTTATTCTAGATCATGCCAAATCATGTTTGACTTACTTGATTTAATATTTTTGATATATGCGAAAATGTTGAAAATGCTTATGTTTTTACTTATTTATTTCCTATATGCGTTAATTTCAACAATAGGCTTAGGAAAAAGGTTTAGAAAAAAGGTTTCCCTAGATTGTGTTTTTGGTTGAGGTTTAAGGGCATGCAACATGTCCTTTTATCTTTATTTCTTCCTTCCTTGCCTTTGATTCTTCAAGCTTCACTTCACTCCAAGCTTTATTTGCTTCCTAAGCTTATTCCAATTACATTAGTTTCACCACTTACTCCTACATTATTCAAAACAATCTAATTAGTTGCTAATTGGACACAAAACACTTATATGACCTAAATATGCATGCATGATTATAATGCAGTACATACAACCTATATGTATTAACCTAACTAGTTACTTAGCATAAAATAGACAACTTATTCTCATTAATTATGTATCTATCAATTCTTATTGCCAAGAATAGGTTCCTCTTTAGAGATAGAGATATCTAAGCCACCACATTCCATTGCCTCCTTATGTGCAACCTCTAAGTTATCCTCATTAATAGTGCTGAGGCATATAGGCAAAGTAGAGTTCTAAGGGATAGAGATAGAGGTAGATTCACTCAGAGTGTCATCATATATCCTTCTACGATTACCAAAGTTGAGATCAATCTTTTGCACTATTTACAAGAACCTTATTCATTAGGCTTGTTTACATGCTTTTTAGCATGACTAGGATAGCGTATGTGCATAGCATAAAAAGGGACCTACCTTTCTTGGGTTATGGAACATAGTTGATTCCAGGATGACCAGGATCTTCCTCAAGCCTAGTACCAACCTCCACTCTCTCCATCGGATGTGGGCATAAACTTGGTGGAACTACATTCTCCCCTTGACTAGCTAAAGGGAAGGTGTTTAGAGGATCATCAACAAGCACTAGCCTTGTTAGTAAAGATTTGGTGTCAGGTGCCTGCTGGATTTTGTATGCCCTAAGCAAGCCATCCGAGTAACGTAATATGATTACATTTCCATCTAAACAAAAGAATTAGATTATTTTCTAGTAAACAAATTGTGTCCCTTAGTATAAATAAGGTAACATTTACAACTAGATTGACTAAATATAATGTATGTTGGTTGGAAGATGAAAGCTATGTAGAGGATCTAATAGCACATTAACAAACTATTTGATTCGATCAGTTGTTTCTAGCCTAAGTTAGGATGGCAACCTTCTCTAGTGGTCATTTCCTGATTGATGTTCTTGAATAGAGAGTTAGGAATTGTCATGTGAGATGGGTTAAGGAGTTAACCTAATGAAATAGGAGATAGCCAAAGTCCTCCATTGCTGTCATGGAGAAGGCATATCCTTAGACCTCAGATCATTATGTGTCTCTATTCACAAATGTGTCGAATACATACTTTTGTCAGACATAGTAGATGCACCCACCTTGGTGCTGATACAATAAAGCTAGTGTATTTAGGAAGGGACAGGCAGTGCATGATCACTCAAAGAGATCATATAAATCTATTACATAAGTATATGTAATAGATTGGAGGAACGAGCTCATTTCACATATATTAGGAAACAACAATTCTGCATGTTGTTGTAGAGTCCTGATCAAACGTAATGTAAGAAGAGAAGAAGACAGGCCATTGGGAAAGGTTTAAATCTTCGTTCTCTTCCCAATGATACAAAAAGATGTTGAAAATAATATTATCCAACGGGGAATGATTTTGATGGGTTCCTACTTGAAGGATAAATCAACTGTAATTTAAAGAGTTAAATTGCACTTGATTTGATTATTAATTATACCTAATTTGATTAGGTAGAAAATCCAAGTGTTGGATTGCATTTAATTTATGTTTAGATAATATATCTAAATATAATATACTCTTTTATAGGATAATCATGAAAAATTCAATTAGGATCTCCATTGGACGAAGATCCAATGGATCCCAAAAAATTAAGATTAGAATTTGGAATCCCTATAAATTTCTCTTAATAGCAAACCCTAATTCCAACCAAGGCAAATCATTTGTTTTTCCAATAAATCACAACAATCAACGAGAGTCATAACTGCTAGAGGGAAAGAGAAGAGGTGCTGATGACGGTGGATTCGCATGCGGAAAGGATTGGAGTTTGGAAAACCCGTCGTTGTAGTTCAATTTGCTAGAAAGTCTATCGATCAGATAATATTTATAACCAAAAGTCAAAAGGTGAGTCCCAGGTCGAACAAAGGGAGGCAAACATTTGGTTTTGAAAAATACGCCTTTCACTTTTATTTGTTTTTGACATTTTTGTCTTTTCTAATTTTTTTGGTATTTTTAGCAAGTAAGAGATTAGGTCGATGAATTCTTATCTAACTAACCTACTTGCAAAATATAAGAGATAGAAACAACCATTTATTTCATAATCAAATGTTTATTACAACTAGGAAAGCGGGAAATCTATACTATGAAAGCAATAAAGATAGAGATGGGTGAGAGAAATCCCCCTCGATGGTCGCTTGGAGGACGACTTGCTCTGACGTCGCCTAGAAGAAGGTGGTGAGGAGCGGGACGAAGGAGGATAGAGTCAGATGACGGAGGGTAGGGCAAGACGGTGTCGCAGGGAGGATCTTCTTCTCGAAGAGAGGTGAGAAGACAGCCACGGGATGCTCCATGAAAGGGGATGAGAGGTGGGAAGAATATTTGATTTCTACTCTAGAGGAGCATTTCGAGCTTAGGACAAGCTCTCTTTAGGGCCTTGGAGGTGGTGAAAGGAAGAAAGGAAGAGATGAAGAAAAATGGGAGGGGTAGGGGTCGTTTTATAGTGGAGGAAAGAATCAAATTTGTATATAGGACATTTAGTGATGGTCATAAACATCACTGAAGATCCACTGCAAATGTCACTGAAGATCCCGTGCCAACCCTCGCTGCACTGGCACACGCTCCACGCACCTGTGTCACACGTGCCCATGTGTGCTCGCTGCACTGCTATGTGTGCGTACTTCCGAGCGCACGCGCACTCCCGCACTGCTATGCAAGTGTGGTGGTACGTGCGTGTGCATGGGTGACCTGGGTTGCGCCATGTGGCACAATCTTGGTCGTCCATCTTCTTTTCGTTGTAGGGGTTGCTATAGAGGTCGGATTGAGTTGACTTTTGCACCGTTGGGCTGCAATCATTGACCTGAATGCATCTGCGCAATCAGATTTGTTTTTTGAAGCTCCAAATTATGTCACCTAGTCCCTTGGCCATTGATCTTCCTCAGACTGCATATGGTGCTACGGGACTCAAATCAAGGCGATTTCAGAGGCGTTGGACTCTGATTGTCGTCCTGATTAGATCCGTATGGTCGGATCATCAATCTGAGGCTCTGAAATAAATGTCCTTCTCTCTTGACTGCAAAAAGGACACAATTAACCTAGAATATACACAACTACTCTAAATGCAGAATGATGCATACTATGAAATATTTATAATATGGAATGCAAATCTATTTAAAAAAAATATATAATATGGAATGCAAATCTAAGCCTAGGAACATGCATAAATAGGCATTTTAACCTAAATGGATGTGTCTACATTAGGTGCACCAAGGGGTCTGCTCTCAAGTGTGCCCTTAGGAGTTGGATGACCAATGTAGTTGTAGCTAGATGTCCAATTTCAGTATTGGATGACCAACTACTGAAGGCTACTTCCAAAGGGATTTGATCTCTTCACAAGCTAGTCAACCGACATGTCTTGTTAATCAACTGGCTAGTATAGAGCCATGTCTTCGCAGCTTTATTGGAGGTCTTCTCTTCTCACACATGTGGTTTTGAGGTGAGGGTCACTTCCGATTCGTAAAGAGTTTGCTGATCAAATTCGTGCTTGAATCTTCTCGGCAAGAAGGGTCTCACCTACCCATCGAGGATGAGTTCAAGTTCTACCGGAACATGATTGAGGAGGCACCACATGTGAGGTTCTACACCATGCCACCTATAAGGTATAATCCGATATCTCGTACTATCCTAGAATGGGAGAAAAATAGTTTGTCCCATGTGGTTACAATTTTAGGCCATTTTCTATTTTATTTCTTGTTCAAGTTTTGGCATCGATTCGATCTTGATTTCAAAAATTTTTAAATGCCTATTTTTACACTTTTACGATGTCACAAGTCGATACGATCGATCTCTTAAGGCCTATTTATTACCACCACTAAGATTCATTTCTTTTGTTAAATGAAACTTAACATCCCAGTGTATTCATGACAAGCCTCCACAAGTAGCTCTGCTCTAACCCCCCTAGGAATAGTTCCAGTCTCTAACATAGAAGTTACCTTCCCATGGTACTTCTCCTAATGATGTCTAGCTCCTCCACAGAAGGAACAATACCTAGGGAACTTATCATAGAACACAGGAGAAAACTTCATGGTACCATCCTCATCATGTGTATGTGAGGCCACTAGGAATATTAGTTGATCAACATGAAATAGAACATGAATTCTAACAATATTACTATACCTCGACCACTCACTTTGGTTGATATTGGCATGCTCACATCGATACTTGAGAGGGAGATCAACAATACAAATCCATAAGAATCAAACACACTTGGTTGACTTTTTCCTAGGCTCAACTTCTTTGGGAATGACTATATCACCTTGGAACAATCATTGAGCATGAGCACAAACTCTTTGCATATCCTCATAAGAACCAATATGCATGATCCACTTATTACCACATAGTTATTTAATGATCTTTTGCATCATCCAAGTGACTTTCATAGTTTCTTATAATGACAGATGCTAAATGGCTTTATTTGTTTGAACCTTCAGGTAGAGAACTAGAGAACCCTCCTGCAAGATTTTAGGTCTTTTAACATCAATTCATCAAAGCAAGCTAAAAGTAAGAGTTTCTTATTCTAGTAAGCAACTCCTATTCCATGTACTCCATGCTAACTAACTTCATATGGTAAATGAACTCTTGATGAATAAATGAACTAAGAGTGGAGAAAATGCAAAAAAGTATGTAGATAGGAGAAGGAAGCACATGATCAAATCAAGAGAGAAGTCGGAATGGATGAGAGAATCAATAAACTTGATTAGAAAATGAAGTTCAAAGATCATCATAGCTAAAGGCATGGCATAGAGAAAGTGAGCGGTAAGACACTCAACTGTGGATGCTACAAGCACTAGCTAAGCAGTTGCTAGGGTGAAGAAATACTCTATAGAAGTGAACTTTGATGCTAATGCCACCTCTAATTTTCACAATAGAACTGGGAAACAACATGGCAAAGTAAGATCTAAAGCATTAATGTGTTTAACAACATGTATACATACTTATAATAGTTACATGAGGAGGTTGATGAAACAAAGTCTATGTGTAATGGCCAATGCTTTATCCAAAGTGCTTGTATTGTAGTTGTTAAGGATGTTGGACTCACAACTATTAGTTATCTAACCTTTTGAAAAGCCTTGATGTTTGACCTCCCAATGATCAGAGTTACCATGTTTTAAGAAAGTTGAGGTAATTTGCATCTTGCCTACATGTTGATAATCTATAGTGGTTTGCGATAGTTTTTTGCTCCCCATGATACTTTCAAAAGCATGCCCAGTTGAGTCTTCCATTGCCATATCTAGTATTTGTTAACTATTGAGATGGATGTTTCCATCAGCTCATTATCTATGACCTAGAAGGTCTACTTTTAACATTTTATCCATTATTAGCCTTTAGAATGGTCTTAATTACTTTTCAAAGTCCTCTATGATATTTGGATGTAATTTCTCCATGGATCCTAAAGAAAGGTAATCTACATTCCAATTGATCCAAATTCAAACTTCGTATTGGCCGCTTAATGTTTGGCTCTGTTAAATTAAAGTCATATTGATGCGAAGAAAAGCGTGATTTGTAAAAAGCGGGTTTTGAGTCATTGTAACATGCTAATTCATAATCTCTTTTAAAATTTATAAACCTAGATAGTGTTGATATCTAGGGTGGTCCAAGGAGGTGGGAATGCACTTTTTTGAAAATCTTGCTTGACTAAAAGGAAATCAACTTTCTTTCCAGGTTTTTGGATATAAGATTTTTTTGGGTTTTTTTAAATAACTGGCGATTACGCAAATTTATATAGGAAAACGATTACACCTAATTGCTAATACTAATACCTAAGTGAAAAAAATGGCCTCTCTCTAAGCTCATCTTAGGTACTTGGAGACCTAGGGTAATTATAGAGAGGGAGTGAAAAGTACTAGAGACAACAATTAGCAAAGATGCAACAAAAATGAAAAGAAGGCAGCTCTAATTAAGTAGAAAATATGTTTTACAAAGGACAAGTAGAGGAATGCTTCTACACTAAATTGAAAATACATAAGAAGTAAAACACAAATCCTCCTGATGGCAATGGTGAAGGGGAGCTTCTTGCTCTAAGCTTAGCTGCTCCTTGGCTTGAAAAGAAGTTCTCCTTCTCCTTCCTTGATAAGCTCCTCCAAATTGGTGTCATCCATGGCAAGCCCTAGGGGGCGTGCCCTTGCTCCTCTAAGGGTGGATGATCTCCACCCACAAGACTTCTCCTAGGGTCCTCCTTGTTTGGCTGCTCCTCTAGCTGGTGGGGGCACAAGAGAGAAGGGAAGAGTGGAAGGCACCAAGGGGACAAAGTGTCCCCTTAATCTTCTTCTCCTTCTTCTCTTGGCCGTGGATATGGTGGAATTAAGGTGGAAAATAAGAAGCCAAAGGATGATTGAAATGGTGGTGGTTATGTGTCATTTTATAAAGTAGAGGGGGTGGAGGTTGGTGTTCACTAGGGTTAATGGAAGAGGGTTGTTATGGATGGCTAGGATATCGAAGATGGTGGATGGATGGTGGATTACGGTTGGTGTGGAGGTAGAAGGGTACATTAGGTGGCAGTTATGGGGGGTAGAGTATAGTTGGCACCAACTCTATATGGGTTAAGGTTAAGGGATTGGTTGATGTGTTGTATGGCTAGGATTAGGTTATAGGGTGGTAGTTAGGATATGGGTGGTGGATGTATGGTGGTGCCAAAAGATAGGGTGTAGGGTAGGTGGGTTTAGGTGTGGTTTGGTGATGTTGGCACCAACACTAAGTTCTAGAAGTTGGCAACAAAAGGGAGGGCTATGATTTGGTCATAAGATTAGGTGTAGGGTTAGGATTAAGGTGGATGTTGGCACTAATTTGTAGGGGTGTGTGTAAGGTATTTTGGTGCCAACTTAGAGTGGTTAGGAGGTAGTTATGGTGGTGGAAGGGTGTTTATCCTTGGCTCCAACTTAGCTTTCTAGAAGGGGGGTTAGGTGGATTGTGGAGATAAGTTTAAGGGAGATGTGTAGGGCTAGGATGTGGGTGTGTTTTGGCACCAAAAGAGCAGGGTTCTAGAAGGGTGAGTTGGCACCAAAACAAGGTGACTTTTGGTGGTGGTTGACGGGCCAAAGGTTGCATGTTGGTTGGTGCCAACATAGCTAGGAGTAGGTGGACTAGTTAGGTGATGAGGTGGAGTTAGGTTGTAGGTGGTGGATGGCCAGTGGGAGCTGAGATGTAGCTATGCTAAGCTAGCTTAGCTAGTAGTTCAATAGAGGAGGAGGTGGGATGGAGCTAGGGTTTAGGGAAGATGAGATGAGGAAGGAATGTCTGCAGCTGAACTGGAGCTGGTAGCTACTGAAGGGAGTTGCAGGGAGCTACTTTAGTTGTCTTAGCTTGCTAGTTCTTTGCTAGCTTCTAAGCCAAGCTAAAGTAAGCTGGCTTCTGCTGAAATATGCTGAGGTGAGCTGGGTCTAATTTTCCCAGGGAGTACCTAGCTAGCTAGGGTAGCTAAGGCATCTTAACTCAACTAGGTTGAGCTAAGTGGAGTCCCCGGGAGATCGACTTGAGTTGGCCTGAGATGTATGAAGTCATCTTCAGGTGACTTGAGTTGAGTGGAGCTGGAAGTAGGTGGACCTAAGTTGAGGTGGACTCTAGTCAACTTAGCTGAGCTAGCTAGAGTTCCTAGTGAACTGATTGGAGCTAAGGTGAGATAGACTCAACTAAGTTGAGTAGGATCTAAATGCTATGCATGCCTAACCTAATTTATGCCTAAATGCAACCTAAAAACCCATTTGTGAAGTTAAAATCCTAAGAGCTAGGTTTGTTTTAGGGTATAAAAATGATGATAAAGTGATGTTTATCACACCCCCATGTTATCTATTGCTAGTCTCATAGCAAAATAAATTTTTACAACATAAAATTTTTGGGAAAGCCAATTGTTTCAGCTTTTTTAAGGAGGAGGTCATGGGACCTTGGTTTGTTAAAACACAGGAGGTACGAGATTTGTTAAAGATAAACATTGGGATTTGCTTTTGGATCCAAAAAAAATTAGACAAAATGGGATCAATATATCCTTCAAAAATTCATTAATTAACCCCTTGTTAATTCAGATGACTCCAAATTTTTGTAGTTAGGATTTTTCCGGCTCCTGAATTCGATTCGCAACTTGCAATAACTTTTAAAACTCTGTGTCTGTGCTTACAAGAAGACAACATTTATAGGGTCGTGTGATGAAGACACGTGTAATTAGGATAAACTGTCTATTTATGCATGTTCCTAAGCTTAGATATGCATTCCATGTAATAAATATCGTATAACATGCATCATTATGCATTTAGAGTAGTCTGTATAAATTTTAGGTTAATTGCAGCATTTTATGGCCAGGAGAGGAGACTTAATTTGAATCCTCAGATTGACGATCCGACTATACAGATTTGATTAGGACAACGATCGGAGTCCAATGCCTCTGAAATCGTCTTGATTGGAGTCTCGTAGCACCTTATGCAATCTGAGGAAAATCAATGGCCAAGAGATTATGTGACACAATTTGGAGCTTCAAACATCAAATTCGACCGTACGGATGGATTCATGGTCGACGATTGTAGCCCAACAACGCGAAAATCGACTCAATCCAACTTCTGCAACAGCGCCTACAAAAGAAAGAAGATAGATAGACCAGATCGCACCACGTGGTACTATCTAGGCCATGTTGGAACCTTGTTCGACATCTTGTTTTGGTGTTAACAAAATTATTATGGATTAATGTTTGCAATTGAATTCTTTTTAGATTTAGGTGAAGATCAAGCCAAGCAGGAAGTGATGGAGGCATGATGATGAGAAAGAGAAGATGATGACAAGGAGGAGGCATGATGACAAGGATGAGTTGAGGAGAAGAAGATCATCTTCGACCTTTAGTTTTTTAGTTTAAGTTTTTTTATTTATTTATTGAATTTATGCATCTTAATAAAGGATTATAACTTTGATCGTAAAAATAATTAGAGATAAATTAGGATTAATATTACGATCATTTTCAAGGAACGTAATTGAATAATTCTCTTAAAAACCTTACTTCTTAACCCACAAGTACTGGTACTAAAGTTTACTACCGGTACATGTGAATTATAGGTTTGGGTTTTTTCAAAGAAACAAACCTGTACCCCGCGAGTACCAGTACTCATGATCAGTATCGGTACAAGTGGGTTACAGATTTGTGTTAAGTGTTTGAAACCCAAATCTGGAAGCAACGTGTACCGATACTAGGTAGCCATTGGCTCAAAACTGAACGGCTAAAAAATTAATTTTGGCTATGTGAATGTTGGGATTAAAACCCCAACGTCTAGTAGACGACCCACTAAGGTTCTAACTCTATAAAATGAGTCTTGGACTCTTAGTTTGCATATAAGAAAAGAGAAGAAAAATTCTTAGAGCTATATTTCAAATTTGCACCATATTTTCAAGAGAGAAAGAAGCTTGCCATGCACTCACTTTACATTCCTGCAAGCTCAATAACATGTTTTTGTCATGCATCTACAAAGTGATTCACATCCATCCTAGAATCTAAATTGGTATTCATTTTAATTATTGTTGGGAGGCATAGGAACTTTGTTGTAAGATTTTATTTTTCTTACAACTATGCATTATTTATTTTTGAGCTTATTGCTCGTTGGGTTGTAACAAACCCATCTCTTGTACTTAGGTTGAGGTAACCTGTTAATTACCTCATTTAGTAAATTGATTTCCTCGGTGTTGAGGGAATCGGGTTGAAAACCTTAAGCTGGGAGGCTTAGGTAGTGGAGTACTCAAGTGAGTGGGGAACCACTATACATCTTGTGCACATTTCTGTGATTGTTATTTATGCAAATCTCTCTTTTTGTTACTGATATTGTGCTTAAGTGTTTGTGCGCATAGTAATCTATCTTTAGATCCTATTAGGCCACCCATGGGCGTGCACGCACCACCGCATGCATGCAACACATGGGCGCATGCAGCGCACAGGTGCACGTAGCAACAGGCATGCGTGATGGCAAGGAGTGCTAGTGGGTGCACGCAACATGCAGGTAGAGCACGTGTGTGAGCACCGTGCCTGGGGTGCGTGAGATGGATCTTTAGTGACGCTTGTGGTGGATCTTCAACAACGTTTCTGGCTATCACTAAATGTCATATGTACGAAATAGATCATTTCCTAAACTATAAAAGGTCCCCTATTGTTCGAATGCTAGATCGGTGTTTGAAGAATGTCGCATTGCAGTATAGCCAAAAAAGCATTTAAACAAATAAATTTTATTACTCGAAAAAGATTTCGAGGTCGAACACAATGAGCAATATGGAATTTAAAGCTTAAGATCACATTTTATATTGTAAATGAGCATAATGTATAAGTAAAAGTTTAATGTAAAATGACATAAAAATTAATGATCAATGTGCAAAATGAACAGGGTAAAATAGTGATTTAAATCACCAATTACCCTTATACAATAATAGCAAGTAGCAGCATAATATCAGAGTTAATTATAGCTTTAGAAACTCAAATCAGATGTCTGAAAGGGATCAAATGACTTAAATGTTTGATGCTACAGTGCACAACCTTCTTTCTCTGTTGCTGCTCCTTTCTTTCTCTGTTGCGACTTTTCTCTTTCTCTTCTTTTTAGCCTCTTCTTCTGGTCCTCTTCTTCTTCTTCTTCTTCTTCTACTTCTGCTTCTTTCTCCTTCTTAACACAGGGGAGGGGGACTTCTCAAATTGGCTAAGTATCAGCCAATGTCTTCCACAGCAAAACCCTCCCCTACCCCCGCGCAATCTCTCCTTCCTTCTCTCTCTTAGGCTACACCCTCCCAGGGCCTTTTCTTAGGATATCGGGTTATCGGGTACATGCACACCCAGGTCCAGGGCACCTGTAGTGAGGTAGCAGCCAAAGAGTGCTTGGCTAGGTAGGTAAACGGGTCAGGCCAGGTCTGCAGGCAGGGGTCATGGACAAGGCGTGTGTGGGTGAGAAGGACCTCACCCCATGTTTGGAGGCGAATAGCCTACTTGACAAATACAATTTATGTGTGGCTGCATGGTCGTCTGTTCACGATGTGGCACTATCCGCTTCCCTCTCCCTCACACAAACAGTAGTAGCAGGTGGCCTTCAATTGACATCCTTGGAGCAGTCGATGCTCCCAATTGACCACCTAGGGACATTCCAGGAGGTAGTCTGCACTTCCTGAGGTGTCACCTAGGGACTTCGTGGTTAGAACACCACGAACATTGCTGGAGAAGACAACATGGTGGCGGAGCTTATGGAGGTGATAGCGGTGTGATTCGTGCTGAGGAGTAGCGGTTGGGTGTTGCCAGAGCTTTGTCGAAGTAGAAGAAGACAAAGGGGGAGATGTGTGGTCGGCGGTTGCTTTTGAGGGATAGAAGTAGGGAAAAAGGAGGGAAGGACAGGGAAGGTTGGGACCTAATCTAAGGACGAAAGGGGTAGGGCTGTGTCGGTTGTGGTTGGTGATGAGAACCTCATCATGAGCCATAACTAGCTCATTTTGACCCAATACAAAGGATAAAAGCTCCTACATATCTCAAGGAAAAGCTTAACTCAGAGAATTCTGAGTTTGAGAAGAAAACCAGTCATAAGGGGTAAAAGTGCAATTTTACCAGTATAAACTGCATACAGGGTAATTCAGGGACCAAACACAGGTCAAAACAGCTTAATAAGAATAAAAGTGGGATGAGATGATCTAGCAAGGGCTACAGCACTTCCAAGGAACCAAATGATAATCTGTAACCCTAAAACAACCCACTTCAATTCACAAGGTTCGAGGCAAAGTAAAAATAGAATAAACCCTCTAAAATTCATAGAAAAATAATCTCTATGGTTTAGAACCTTCAATTTGGCCTTTAGAACCCATTTTGACCTACATTGAGAACCATGCCCAATTAATAACTTAATTTGGGTTTTTGCGCAAATTGACCGGTCAAACAAGGTTTAATATGAAAATAAAATTCACCATCAGATTCCTTAGGTCCTAATTAGTCATGTATAAAAACTTGAGCCTAAGAAGAAACCTCCTTGACCGACTTCACACTTTGGTCCTCATATATTTACTCTTTGGCCCTCAACTTTTGAACCCTCGCATTTTGGCCCCTAACTCTCCTTCGTTCTTTGCAATCAGGTCCCTCCTGCAAAACCCTGCCAGCACCATGCTCCGGCGACCTTGCGCGGAGCATGGCGCCGCGCAGGGTGAGGTGGGGGACCTGGCAAGTGTACCGGGGGTGCCCTGCGTCGTCAGCCGTCGCAGGAGCACCCCCCTGGTCATTGTAGGCCACCATACCGGCCGTGCGAACGCACGGACGGTATGGGTTCATGTTCCGACCATTCTCCGGCGAGGGAGACACGTCGTCTCCCTCCGCCTTCCTCCCTGCTTCATCCCTATAAATACCCCCCGCCGCTCCACCGACGAGGGCAGCCGGGATCTGACGGAGAAAACCCCCAGCTTTCTTCTCTTCTTTCTCCGGCAGACGCTCACCAGCTCCGGCGGCTTCCTCCCCCTCCACCTCTTCGCTCTGCCGCACTACCAGCAGCAGAGACTTCCTCCCCTGCTCTTCCCGCGCCACGCCGCACCCAGCTGGCGCCTCTCCAGCCCTCTGCTCGCCGCCGCCCCTCTCCCTGAGCATCGTCTTCTCCGGCAACAGTCGATACGACTGTCGCCCTGTTCCTCCCCCTTCGTCCCTGCTAGTAAGTTAGACCTACTCCCCTTCTTCTCCTCTTTCTTTCCCCGCTTTCAATTTAGTCAATTAAACCCTCGACCGCTCCTGTTCACCCTCATCCTCTCCGCCTCCGACCACCCTCCGGCGAGCCGCTCCCATCACCTCAGCGACCCACACGGCTCGCCGACCACCGCAGAACCTCCGCCTCCTCACCCTGATCCTCTTCCGCCCCTCCACTTCCCACCAAACACCCTCTGCAGATCCACCGAACACACCCACTTCTTCGCTCACAGTTTGACCTAGGACGACCTGTTAGCTCCATCTCGCCCCCTGCAGACCCCCTGACCACCTTCGCCGTGCCACGGCGAAGGTCCCCCGCCTGTCTGATTTGGCCGAGAGGCCGTTCTATTGATTTCAGGTTCCAGGCCTTGACCGCCATTGGCGAGGAAGCTCGAAGCTTGCTTGAGGTTGCTCCAAGCCTAGATATCCCAGGTTGAAGACCTAGGCTGCGCGAAAGAGTCTTGCGCACACACCCTGGCCCTCAATTGGAGTTGCGAGCCTCAACAGCTGTTGCAATTGGAAGCACCATCCCTATTGCAGGCGTGAGAGAAAAGGGGTGCGCGGATAGTCCCACCTCGGAAATTTCTGAAGCCACACACCCACATAAATTGCAAAAGTGCCACCATCTGTTTGCCTCAGTTACCACGGGGTGAGGTCCCTCTCACCCGACCCGACCCGGCCTCGTCCGTGACCACGCTCCGCGGACCTGGCCCGACCCGATTAGACTGACCTGCACTCCTCGCCCACCACGCACGCCGGTGGGCCTGGACCCGGGCCTGACCCGAACCCGATTACCCGGTAGCGCTCTGGGAGAGCTTCCGAAGAGTGATTGCAGAGAGAAAGAGAGACGCGGGGGAGGGGGGTAGAGTAGGTTTTGCCTCTTGACGAAAAAATTCTGAAGTGTGCAGGCCAAAGAAGAAGAAGCAGACCCGCTGAAGAAGAAGGAGCTGCGGCACTGTAGCAAAGGCATCGTTAAGTCGTCTCAGCACCGGGGCAGACGACGGAAGGTCAGCAGCCAGAGCAGGAAAGAAGACAGGCTGAAGAAGAAGGAAGAGCAACGGCCAACGCGAAAGAAGAAGAAGAGAGGTCAAGGCAGAAAACCAAAGAAGAAGAAGAACAAGGAGCTCTGAAGAAAGAAGAACATCACCAACGGAAGAACAGCAGGAAGAAGAAGAAGAGCACCACCATTGCAAGAGAAGAATATCACCTGAACAGAGAGAAAGAAGGAGATCTAAAGAAAGAGAAAGAAGAGCACCCCCCTCTGCAGAACAAAGAGAACAACAAATCCTCTCTCTCTCTTTATTTTTGTAAAAGAAACATGTATATCTCTAGAATACAACTTGCTCCCTGAGTTCGACCTCGGGAACTCTTTTATTTTTCCGAGTAAAAAAAATTTATATTTGAAATGTTGGTAATAACCGGCTTTACTACAACGTTATAACAGAACCGACGTTTCATTTTGGCACCGCTGCCGGGGAGCAACGGCTATTCTAGAGGTAAACATTCCTGTATCTTTTAATTTCTGATAATCTCCTCTCTTTTGTGCAGCTACAGGAACTCAAGAAGACAAGCAACCACACAACCACTCCGAAGACAGGTAAAATCTTTTCCCTCACTATTAACCCCTACACTCTAAAGAGGAAGAAAAGAAAAGAACAAGCAATATAGGGCTAACCTGTCTTCCATACTTAGTAACCATAAAAAGTTGCATGTTTTCAACTCATCACTCCTGCACACTATTAAGGGTATTTAAGGGCTAACACATTCTTGCTTGAGCCCTAATTGCCCAACAAAGAGTTAAATGGACCAAGTAGAGCCAACATAAGGTCAAACATTAGGATTTCAGTAGAGACACACCCCTTAATCAAGAATTGAGGAAATCCTAAAGAGGTGTGCCCAAGCCATTGATTGAAAATAATTAACAAGAAAAATCCTAAACAATTGGCTCTCTCTAAACACTTGAACCCTAAAAGAAAGGACCCAAAAAGCTCTCAAAGAAAACAATAGGTAAAGTTGACCCCTTTGGGTTAACCAACCTTAAATTAGGTCACTCTTTGCACTTAAAAAGACTAAAGTTCAAGTGAAACCTTAAGCACCCTGATCTTAAAATTGGCAGACTTAAGAGGTCAAGATCCCCATTCTGGTCTACCTGGAACCGCAGTGACAAGAGAGGTCGGGTGGGGGAAACCCTGTAACCCGTGGGGACGCTCTACCGTGTAGGGGTCTTCGCGGGACTCTCCCTCTCTGGCTGCCCAGGTAATTCTCAGGTGGACGATCTTTCTGATCAAGGGGTCCATCTGCCCCGCACCTCTATAGTCACCCAACACATTTTTTGGGTGTCTTGATTGGGTCCAGCACCTTTTAATCACATCACATCCTTCAGTATATGCTTGGAAGGAGGTCCTTGAATCCTCCTTTAGGAATTCACTTGCCCTGAGGTTAGGCCTCAGTTCCCTTGTTTATGCAGCACCACCACATTAATCTTTCCTCTGATACTCCCTTCTTCCATCTTGGCACAACATGAGTCGACATCGAAGCCTTTAATTCCACATCTTGATTCCACCACCTAATCCAAATATGCAGCCAAACCACCTAAGACTACCATTCAAGAAACCTGAATATCGGAGATCTATGAAAGATAAAATGATCGAGGATGCCATAAAATTCTATGAAAAAGAAGAAAAAACCTCAACACCAATAGGAAACATTCAGGTTGATGTTCCAACAACCACAGCTTTCATCATAAACTATGCCCAAATTCTATTGACTGAAATTTCAAAAGGATCAACCCGAGATATGCTCATGACAGGATACATTGAGATGGAAAAATTACACCAATCTGAATACCTTCAATGCTTGACAAATCCTGTACTTTGGGAACAACACCAAGATGCCCTTATAAAACGGGTAGAAATGATGAAATCTGTAAGACAAATTATCAACCAGAAATACCCGTATATACCAGAAACAAAGGATGAACCATCTTGGAATAGTATTAAGGAACAATTCAGTTTCCCAGATCTCGGGATTGAGGCACAAAGTGGTTGTAAAATCCCAACCCAGATAGAAGACAATGTTGAATTAGGTTGGGATATTGCAGGAGAACACAATGCTGAGCCAACCCTAGACCATGAATCACCAAGCTTAGAACTCCAAGACTCCTGCAATAACAAGATTAGAATTGAACCTCTGGAGGGTATAAATTCCACCCCTTGTTTTGATAAGGTGACCCTCGAAGGTTATTCAGACTTAGGTTCTAATAATTCTACCCACATCCTAAGCCTAGAACCTAGATCTGAAACTTATTGGGAAGATTATGAGGCCCTTTATGCGAAAGATCAAATTTTTACAGAATATGATTCCGGGCCTCTATTTAATGAATATCCCTCTCCAACATCCTCAGGAAATCTGATCGATTTTTTAGAAAACATGCCAATTTATGATACAGAAACTGAGGAGTTGGATGAGCAAGGTTTTAATGGGATCTATCCTACCAGCTTAGAGCTTGAACAGAACATCTTTTTGAGCCCAGAAGTGACATATAGGCTAGAACCCAGTCAGGCTGCTGATTCCACATCTGATGATTTGTGCTGTGGTGGAATTCATGATCATTTTCGCCAACTCTCCGACAATTTCAGATCTGACTATAATTGCGGAGAGATTCCCCTTCCTGAACACACCAGGCCTATCCACGACCTCAGTTCACATGACTCTGACTCTGAGGTCCTGATTCCCGAGATCACTGATAACACAGAATCATTCCTTTTCGATCCTCAGGAACCAAAAACAGAAAATGCCAAGAGTGATTGTAACCCAGAATCCAAATTTTTTCTAGAATCCGATTTCTTTCATCCTACAGACACTCTTCCGGCATTTGATAGTTACCCAGAGGACTCTCTACAGGAAACCACCTATCATCCGTCTCTAGAAGAGCCCTCGTACACAATGGCCACCTCATCCGCACACACAGAACGGATCAAAACCTCTCCCAAACCCCGACCCGCAACCGGACTCAATTTCTATGCAGATTCACCTCTCACCGAGCCGATTGCATTTCCACATCGGGTTTCGAACATTGATCAGACTACATGCCATGCTCTATCATTCTCTGATCACCCCTGTAGGGTTCCTGCATCAACCACTGATTATCCTACGGGTCCCTACTCTGACCAGGCTGATTCGGCACAGCCAACCCCTGCGTTTACACTTTCACATCCATCTGAGCTTCATAATTTCTGGTGGGCTCCACACCTTTTTATCCACATCTATCAACCCACCAGATTGATTGGGGTTGGGCTGCATCATCAGCCTGTTGATCTGAACAAGCACCTGGTTGGACCAACCAGGCTCTTAATCAAGGTGCTTGTCGTACAAAACTCCGCTGATTTGACCATCCCCTCTCCATCGCATTTCCCGCTTGGCTGAAGGCATCAAATTTAGCGCTCAACGGGAGGCAGCCCGTCATCCTCTTTGAAAACCTGAAACTTGTTCTGACAGCTTTTTGCACTTGAAGTTCACACTTTAGGACAGCCGAATCCAACTCAGATGTTTGCATCTGGGATTTGAAATCGTCCGCAAAAATTCAACCCGACCCATTCACTCATCCAAATTTCTGTCTTAAGGAATGAACTAAGACCCCCTAGGTTACAATGAGGACATTGCAAATCTTAGGCATGGGGGGGTATGAAAGTACAAAAACTTGTAAGAAAAGGTTTCAAACAAAAAAATTCACATATGCCAAAAACACCATAAAAATTAAAAAAATTTTCGAAAAAGAATAAGAGGAAAAGAGGAGAAGAAAATTTTGTGAAGGAGAAAAGAAACAAAATGAAAAAGGAGCACAAAATTATAAGAAAAGTTGATAGTCACTAGTAAGGAACTAAGGAATTAACCTAAGTTCTAGACCTCATTCGAGAAAATAACTGAAAAGTGCACAATGAGATTAGTAAGAATGCAAACCTTAGGCATTCTTGAATAGACTCTTAGTACCCATTAAGATCTGGACACTCCTCAAGAGGTTGAGGAAAATGAAAAGCTGAAGTATTAGGTCTAAGGCTTAGGGAGTATTCGGCCTCGTTAACTAATTTTTGGTTTACGGGACTCAGTAACCTAAGCACCCTAATCTCACACACAGCCTGGTTCAGTAAGCGTAAAAATCAGAATCACGCAGAAGCGTCGCAAAAATCTGAAAAGAACATCTAGAATAGGAGCGGCCGATCAACACAAGTTGATTTGGACGAGTTCCCAGCGCGGAGAGGCGGGAAATCCCCTCGAAGATGCGTAACAAAATATCATCTCCTCGGTGCTTGTCTCTTAGGATATTTACATATCCTACGGGGGGCATGTAAGCACTCTGCTGGTTCAGATTCCATGGATGGCATTATCTCGAAATGTCAATTGCCAGGGTCTGGATTCGGCCACGGAATACCATGGATGGGATTATCTCGAAATCTCAATAGCCAGGGTTCCGGGGGTTGCCATGGGCGGTGCTATCTCGAAGCATCGATCGCCAGGAACCCTTGAGGATTGATGATGGGAGCAAGGAATCTGATACAGACCGTGTTGAAAAGCCAATCCTAGGCTAGAACTAAAAAGAAAAAGAGAGAGAAAACTCTCCAAATAGAAAAACTTTCTATCTCTCTCTTACAAAACGCACTGCGAACTGAGCCAGGGCTAAAATCATTTCAAGCACGGGTGCTTTAACCACGAAGTCCAATAAACCTTAGGTTAGTTCTTGTGGGCCTTAAAAACCTTTGCTAAAAGACTGAGGCTAAGGCTAGACAGATTTGGATCTTGACTGGTACTGGAGTACCTTTTAGGCCTATGATCAGCATTCTAACCTAATCTATGAAGGCACTTATCTAAAACTATTGAAAACTTCATGGTCTAGAACAAGGGTTGAAACCTTAAGTTTTTGCTAAGGGACTAGCAAAAGCTAGGCATGGGGGTATGATGAGAACCTCATCATGAGCCATAACTAGCTCATTTTGACCCAATACAAAGGATAAAAGCTCCTACATATCTCAAGGAAAAGCTTAACTCAGAGAATTCTGAGTTTGAGAAGAAAACCAGTCATAAGGGGTAAAAGTGCAATTTTACCAGTATAAACTGCATACAGGGTAATTCAGGGACCAAACACAGGTCAAAACAGCTTAATAAGAATAAAAGTGGGATGAGATGATCTAGCAAGGGCTACAGCACTTCCAAGGAACCAAATGATAATCTGTAACCCTAAAACAACCCACTTCAATTCACAAGGTTCGAGGCAAAGTAAAAATAGAATAAACCCTCTAAAATTCATAGAAAAATAATCTCTAGGGTTTAGAACCTTCAATTTGGCCTTTAGAACCCATTTTGACCTACATTGAGAACCATGCCCAATTAATAACTTAATTTGGGTTTTTGCGCAAATTGACCGGTCAAACAAGGTTTAATATGAAAATAAAATTCACCATCAGATTCCTTAGGTCCTAATTAGTCATGTATAAAAACTTGAGCCTAAGAAGAAACCTCCTTGACCGACTTCACACTTTGGTCCTCATATATTTACTCTTTGGCCCTCAACTTTTGAACCCTCGCATTTTGGCCCCTAACTCTCCTTCGTTCTTTGCAATCAGGTCCCTCCTGCAAAACCCTGCCAGCACCATGCTCCGGCGACCTTGCGCGGAGCATGGCGCCGCGCAGGGTGAGGTGGGGGACCTGGCAAGTGTACCGGGGGTGCCCTGCGTCGTCAGCCGTCGCAGGAGCACCCCCCTGGTCATTGTAGGCCACCATACCGGCCGTGCGAACGCACGGACGGTATGGGTTCATGTTCCGACCATTCTCCGGCGAGGGAGACACGTCGTCTCCCTCCGCCTTCCTCCCTGCTTCATCCCTATAAATACCCCCCGCCGCTCCACCGACGAGGGCAGCCTGGATCTGACGGAGAAAACCCCCAGCTTTCTTCTCTTCTTTCTCCGGCAGACGCTCACCAGCTCCGGCGGCTTCCTCCCCCTCCACCTCTTCGCTCTGCCGCACTACCAGCAGCAGAGACTTCCTCCCCTGCTCTTCCCGCGCCACGCCGCACCCAGCTGGCGCCTCTCCAGCCCTCTGCTCGCCGCCGCCCCTTTCCCTGAGCATCGTCTTCTCCGGCGACAGTCGATACGACTGTCGCCCTGTTCCTCCCCCTTCGTCCCTGCTAGTAAGTTAGACCTACTCCCCTTCTTCTCCTCTTTCTTTCCCCGCTTTCAATTTAGTCAATTAAACCCTCGACCGCTCCTGTTCACCCTCATCCTCTCCGCCTCCGACCACCCTCCGGCGAGCCGCTCCCATCACCTCAGCGACCCACACGGCTCGCCGACCACCGCAGAACCTCCGCCTCCTCACCCTGATCCTCTTCCGCCCCTCCACTTCCCACCAAACACCCTCTGCAGATCCACCGAACACACCCACTTCTTCGCTCACAGTTTGACCTAGGACGACCTGTTAGCTCCATCTCGCCCCCTGCAGACCCCCTGACCACCTTCGCCGTGCCACGGCGAAGGTCCCCCGCCTGTCTGATTTGGCCGAGAGGCCGTTCTATTGATTTCAGGTTCCAGGCCTTGACCGCCATTGGCGAGGAAGCTCGAAGCTTGCTTGAGGTTGCTCCAAGCCTAGATATCCCAGGTTGAAGACCTAGGCTGCGCGAAAGAGTCTTGCGCACACACCCTGGCCCTCAATTGGAGTTGCGAGCCTCAACAGCTGTTGCAATTGGAAGCACCATCCCTATTGCAGGTGTGAGAGAAAAGGGGTGCGCGGATAGTCCCACCTCGGAAATTTCTGAAGCCACACACCCACATAAATTGCAAAAGTGCCACCATCTGTTTGCCTCAGTTACCACGGGGTGAGGTCCCTCTCACCCGACCCGACCCGGCCTCGTCCGTGACCACGCTCCGCGGACCTGGCCCGACCCGATTAGACTGACCTGCACTCCTCGCCCACCACGCACGCCGGTGGGCCTGGACCCGGGCCTGACCCGAACCCGATTACCCGGTAGCGCTCTGGGAGAGCTTCCGAAGAGTGATTGCAGAGAGAAAGAGAGACGCGGGGGAGGGGGGTAGAGTAGGTTTTGCCTCTTGACGAAAAAATTCTGAAGTGTGCAGGCCAAAGAAGAAGAAGCAGACCCGCTGAAGAAGAAGGAGCTGCGGCACTGTAGCAAAGGCATCGTTAAGTCGTCTCAGCACCGGGGCAGACGACGGAAGGTCAGCAGCCAGAGCAGGAAAGAAGACAGGCTGAAGAAGAAGGAAGAGCAACGGCCAACGCGAAAGAAGAAGAAGAGAGGTCAAGGCAGAAAACCAAAGAAGAAGAAGAACAAGGAGCTCTGAAGAAAGAAGAACATCACCAACGGAAGAACAGCAGGAAGAAGAAGAAGAGCACCACCATTGCAAGAGAAGAATATCACCTGAACAGAGAGAAAGAAGGAGATCTAAAGAAAGAGAAAGAAGAGCACCCCCCTCTGCAGAACAAAGAGAACAACAAATCCTCTCTCTCTCTTTATTTTTGTAAAAGAAACATGTATATCTCTAGAATACAACTTGCTCCCTGAGTTCGACCTCGGGAACTCTTTTATTTTTCCGAGTAAAAAAAATTTATATTTGAAATGTTGGTAATAACCGGCTTTACTACAACGTTATAACAGAACCGACGTTTCAGTTGGCCAGGGCCGTGGACGAAAGGTTCCCCGATGAGGGAGACTACGACGACAACAGCGGTAGAAGAGCTCCTACTGGTATGGCCAAGAGCGAACGAGAGAGGGAAAGAGAATCCGATTGTTGGTTTTGTGGTCAGACGACAAGAGAGGGCAAGAGGATTCCCCGGAGCTTGTGGAGCTTCGTAGTCAGAAGAGGAAGGAGGAAAAGGGGATTTCACAGCCGAAATTCAAGCTTGGAGGAGTCTGTATGAGCAGGAGGTGCTTTTATATACCTCAGGAGGACGGTTAGAGCTTGGGAAGAAAGCTTCTTAAGCTCGAAAAGGTCGCTGGATTGGGAAATTTCTTGAGACCCAAATCTCTCATGCGTTTGCATGAGAGATTGGGTAAGTACTAAGGCTTAGGATTGGGTTCAAAAGGAAGAAAATTTCTTGACAACTTCCCTTTCAAATTTGAAAGTGATTTGTTAAGAAATTAGGGAGTTCTTTCCATTTTAAGGTCACCGAAGCAAGTAGGAATATGATTAATGGCAGAAGGGACCTTTTACTGAGAACGACAACAAAGTTAGGCATCTATTCACAAAGACTTTGAAAGTTAAGGGTAGAAATGTAATTAAATAGGACCAATTTGCAAACTAGGTTAAGACAAAATCATCTTGGATCCAAATTTTGGTACAAATTTAATTTGGACCTAAGAAATCGAATGGTGAAGTTGGATTTTGGTTTTGACCATGTTTTACTAGGTAATTTATGCAAAAACCCAAACTTGGGCAAATGTCCATCTGTGGTTCTATTTTGTGTCAAAATAGGTTTTGATGGTCAAATTGAAAGTTCTAAACCCTGGAGAATATTTTTCTATGAATTTTAGAGTGCTTAGACAAATTTTATCCTGATCAGAACCTCAGTTAATTAAGTGGGTCTATTTTTAGGGTTTCAAAAGTCCTTTAATTCTCAGAACATGTGTAAACCCTTTTCTATCTGTCTTATCCCACTTGTTGTCATTTTAACACCAATTGCCCTTCATTCAACCCTTGAGAAAGCCCTTGGTTATACTATTTTCATGATGAGCTGGTAAAATTGCAGGTTTAGCCCTAGTTTCTTATTTTTCTTTCATAATGAATATGCAATGACTTGCGACTCTCTGGCGGTTATGTAGGAGCATTTATTGACTTAATTAGGTAAAAATGAGCTAGTTATGGCTCATGATGGTGTTCCCATCATACCCCCATGCCTAGTTTTTGCTAGTCCCTTAGCAAAATTTCAAGGTATTAACTTTGATTCTAGACCATAAAACCTTTTGGTGCTTAAAAACTTGTTGTATGCTTCCTTTTGTAAATTAGGTTAGAATGTTTATAGTAGGCCTAGAGGTACTCAAGTACCAACCAAGATCTAGACCTGACTAGCTCTAGCCTCAGCCCGCTGCGAAGTTTTCTAAGGCCCATAGGAACTAACCTAAGGTTCATTGAACTCCGCGGTTAAAGCACCCGTGCTTGTAACATGTTTTAGCCTCGGTTCAATTGCAGTGCGTTTTTGTTAGAGAGAGATAGAGGAATTTTTCTTTGCTTTTGGAGAGTCTTCGATCTCTTTTCTTTTTATTTCTAGTCTTCAGATTGGCTTTACAACATGGTCTATATCGGATTCCTAGTCCACATCACCAATCCTTGTAGGGTCCCTCGCAATCGATGCTTCGAGATAGCACCTCCCATGGCAACCCCAGAACCCTGGCTTTTGAGATTTTGAGATAATCCCACCCATGGCATTCTGTAGCTAAGTCCTAACCCTGGAAATTGACATTTCGAGATAATGCCGCCCATGGTATATGAACAAGTGACGGGTGGGTGAATGGGTCGGGGTGACTGTTGCGGACGATTTCAAGCTCGGGTATGGGTACCAAAGGTGGAGTCGGCTGTTCTAGTGGATGAACCCTAAAGTGCAATATGAGTTCAGCATAGGATGTGTCAAGAAGGGTTTTGGGTTTTTTCAAAAATGACGAGTTGCCTCCCATTAAGCATTGAGTTTAACACGATCAGCCGAGTGTAAAGAGCACAAGGAGAATGGAGGGTAAAAGATATCTTAGCCAAATTTTTATCGGTGAGTTCAATGAATAGTTTGAGTCTTTGATCGTTCACGACAAAAGGTTCTGAGTCATGGCTAAGTTGACTAATTTCTACATCTCCATTTCCAAAGATTCATCGAACAAGGTATGGTCCAATCCATTTTGATCTGAGTTTTCCTGGGAATAATTTGAGTTTGGCATCAAAGAGTAGGACTTTCTGACTAGGGAAAAAGATCTTTCTGGATATGTGCTTGTTGTGAAAGGTCTTAACCCGCTCTTTGTAAATTTGCAAGTTTTCATACGTGTCGTGGTGTAATTCCAATCTTGCTCATTTGAAGCGTTTTGTGGGTTCCTGCCTTAGACAGATCGAGATTGCAGTTCTGTACTGCCCAATAGGCTTTGTGCTCCAGTTCAATGGGGAGGTGACATGCCTTCTTGTACACTAATCTGAAGGGAGACATGCCTAATTGGGTTTTGTGGGTAATCCTATAAGCCCACAAAGCTTCCAGAAGTCGGGATGACCAGTCTTTCCATTCAGGTCGAACAGTGACCTGGAGGATTTTCTTGATCTCCCCATTCAAAAGCTCAGCTAGACCATTGGTTTGTGGGTGATAAGGAGTAGAGATTTAGTGTGACACCCCGTATTTGGTCATCAGTGATCTGAACTGAGCATTCATGAAATGGGTCCCTCCATCGAAGATTATGGCACGTGGAATCCGTAATTGAGAAAAGTTATTCTGATGAATAAATTTGATAACTACCTTATGATCGTTGGTTTGGGTCAGAATGGCTTCGATCCATTTGGACACATAGTCAACATTGAGAAGAATGTATTCGAAGCCATTCGGAATAAGGAAGGGTCCCATAAAATCAATCCCCCAGACATCAAAGATTTCGCATACGAGAATTGGCTATGAAGGAATTATATCATGGTGACTCATGTCACCTAAGGTCTAGCAATGAGTGCATGCCTTACAGTGATTGTATACATCTTTGAAAACCATGGGCCAATAGAAGCCACACTGGAGGACTTTTGCTGTAGTTTTATGACAAGAGAAGTGTCCACCACATGCCTGGTCATGGCAAAAGGACAAAATGTCCTAAATTTCCGCTTCCAGAACACATCGTTGGATGATTTGATCAGCACCAATGCTGAAGAGATATGGGTCTTCCCAAAAGTAGTACATGGCATCGAAAGGTAATTTGTCCTTCTTGTCTTTTGTTCAATCGGATGGTATCTGATGTGATGCCAAGTAGTTTACTAGATCAGCAAACCATGGAAGTCCTATACTGATAGCCAGAAGGTGCTCATCGGGGAAATGTTCAGTAACGGGTCCGGAAGGGTTGATAATATCAGAAGGAAGGCGGGATAAGTGATCAGCTACCACGTTCTGTTTCCCTGCCTTGTCGCGAATCTCGAGAAATTCTTGCAACAGCAAAATCCAGCAGATTAGTCGAGGTTTCGCATCCTTCACAAAGAGATGCCTCACAGTAGTGTGATCTGAGTAAATGATAATACGAGATCCTAAAAGATACGATCTGAATTTTTCTAGGGTAAATACTATGGCTAGTAGCTCCTTCTCAATAGCTATGTAGTTACGCTGAGCCTCGTGAAGTGTCTTGCTAGGGTAGTAAATGACCATGGGTTTCCCGTCTATTTTCTGTTTGAGTACTTCACCTACAGCCTAATCAGATGCATCGCACATGGTCTCAAAGGGTTGAGACCAATCAGGGGGCTGCAAGATAGGTGCTTGGGTAACTCGATCACGAAGGCTCTCAAATGCTTGAGTGCATTCCTTGGTGGTTTCAAAATGGACATCCTTAGATAGAAGATTAGTCAAGGGGCATGCGATTTTCGAGAAATCAGGAATGAATCGACGGTAAAAATCAACGTGCCCCAAGAAGGATCGGATGTCTTTGACTTAGCTAGGCATAGAGAGTTTGAAAATCAAATTCACCTTGTCTCGATCAACCTGGATGGTCTTTTCAGAGATAAGATGTCCCAGGACTATTCCCTCAGGTACCATGAAGTGGCTATTTTCCCAGGAAAGAACCAAGTTCACGTCGATGCACCACATGAGGATCTAGACCAAGTGCAGGAGGCAATCGTCAAATGATTCACCAAATACTGAGATGTCATCCATGAAGACCTCAAGGTACTCACCTACCATATCTGAGAATATGGCAAGCATGCACTGCTGAAAAGTAGCAGGTGCATTGCAGACACCGAATGGCATCCTTCAGAATGCGTAAGTTTCGAAGGGCAGGTAAAGGGGTCTTTTCTTGGTCCTCAGGATGGATTCTGACCTGGTTATAATCGGAGTACCCATCCAGAATCGATTTCCCACTACTTTCTTGAGAATCTAATCAATGAACGGTAGTGGGAAATGAACCTTCTTCATGGAGGAATTGAGTCTTCTGTAATCAATGCAGACTCTCCACGAGTTTGCTATAAGGGTCGGTATGGCTTCCCCAGTTTCAGTCGTGATGACGGTAGGCCCTGCCCTTTTAGACACAACCTGGATTGGACTCACCCACCGATTGTCGGAGATGATCCCTGCATCTAACCACTTGATAATCTCCTTTTTCATGACATCCTGCAGATTGGGATTTAGGCGTCTCTGCATTTCACGGGATGGTCGTGACCCCTCTTCAGTGTAGATGTGGTGTGTGCAGTATGAGGGGCTGATAATGGTGAGATCGTCGAGAGTCCATCCAATGGTTCTTTGATGTTGCTGGAGAATAGAAATTAGGCATGTTTCCTGATCAGGTGTGAGTCGAAAGTTGATAATCACAGGAAACGTCCGATTGGAAGCCACAAAGACATATTTGAGATGATAAGGAAGAGACTTTTATTCTAAAACTAGGTTTTCAGCAGCAGCGGGTAATTCCAGATGGGTGTCAGGAGAAAAAGAAAGAGCTATGGGTGTGTCTAGGTTGAGTTCGGGCTCCTCTAATTGCAGGTTTTGATCCTCTTGTGGTTGATTAGAAATAGTCAGGTTCTCTATGAAGTCGTCAATCACTGCTTCAATATCGCAAATTTGTTCTATGACTCGGCAATTAATTCCTTGTTGGGCCTTAAAGATGTCGATCTTTAGTGTCTTGCTCCCAAATTTCAATTCGATTTGGCCCTCCTCACAATTGATATTGGCAATAGAAGTGGCCAGAAGTGGTCTCCCTAATATGATCGGTGTATTCTTTACATTCTCAAGAGCATCCATGTCTAAAAAATGAAATCCACTAGGAAATAGAAATCATGCACCCTAACTATGACATCCTCGAGAATTCCTTTTGGTGACTTAATTGATCGTTCTGCTAGTTATAAAGTCATTTCAGTTTGTTTAAGTTCAGATTCTTCGAAGTAGTCTAGTAGGGATGTGGGCATCAAATTTATGGAGGCTCCTAAGTCTAATAAAGCTCGGTCGAATTGTATATCACCGATTTCATAGGAGATCAAAGGGGTGCTTGGGTCTTTTGCCTTTGGCAGGAGTGTGCTTAAAATGACAAAGCTGGCTTTCTCTGACAGTACAATTGGATTCCCGTCTTTGGTTCCTGGCTTACGCTTTGGTGTACATATGTCTTTCAAAAATCATGAGTAAGCCGGTACATGGCATATCTCATCCATCAAGGGGATGTTTACAAGGACTTGCTCAAAGAGCTTAACTAGGTCCTCCTCAGGTGCCATGGTTTTGGTTATCCTCTTCCCCTTGGTCAAGGCCTCAGGAAAAGAAACTTTAGATGGTTCCTCTAAAATGGGTCCAGGTTCTTGATCTGGGATAGAGGTGTCCTGGATGACTGTCCTTGGGATAGGGTTTGTATTATCAGGCTTAGTTTGGATTGGATAAGGTAGGTCTTGTGTTATTTTGCCAGTGCGGGTAGTAATAGAATTTAATCCTACCTGGTTTTGGTTTGGAGTGTGTAGAAGTGGTGCTTGCTGCTGGTAACCTATATATGATGTCGAAGCCTCCATCCCGTCGGGTGATGGAGTAGAAGGGACCTGATAAACAAAGTGAGTTTGGCCTAGATTTAGGTTCATAATGCACCTCGGTTCGGCACGTTATTCGGATTAGGCAGAAGTTGTGAAGGGAGTGCACCAGGTTGGCGAGGATTTGCCATTTGGACAACTTGATTACGAACCTCTGTGATCTCATCTCTATGCTATTTTTGCATAGCTGCATTCATTTTTTGAATGTCAGCCAGAGTCTGAAGGATAGGTGTCATTCGATCTATCTGAGTTGGCCCAGATTGATAAGTTGGGTTAGGCCGAGGCTGAGGCGGTTGATATGGACAAGGAGCTTGTGGTCGGGGTGGATATTAAGGTCTTTGATTTAGATTATTGCCCGACCATGTGAAGTTGGGGTGATTACGCCATCCAAGGTTGTAGGTACTTGAGAATGGGTCATTTTGAATGGCGTTGAGGTCCTCGCAGGTTTGAGGGACCTCGGGAAAATTAGAATATGAGGGTTTAGAGTTCCCCCATCTAGACTAGGTGGATCCAGAGTTTCCTCCATAGCTAGAATCAGACAGGGGTGGATATGGGTCCATCCATCCCCTGAGAGGGTCAGTGATAGATGTTATGCATGGCCTCCCTGCCGGAGGGAGGTTGTGTGAACGGGTTTTGCATAGAGGTGGCTCGCTGCAAATGTTGAGTTAGCTCATCCACCTTCTTCTCAATGATAGAGACCTTGTCCAGATGATTGGCCATCAGTTCCAAGTCGGCGGAAGGGGACAGGCCTTCCATCTCATGTGCTCCCTTTAGATTTGTCAATGCATGGGCATTCGTCTGGTCGAACATGCCGATGGATTCATTATTGATGGAGTTCTCCCACATGTTCTCGAGAATCTCCCACATGATGTCTTCGGGTTGACCCATGATATTTCCTCCACAAGTTGCATTGACGAATAGTCTAATATCCTCACAGCTTGTTCCCATTTAGGAACTCTGTGATGGGGGCACTTTCGCATGAGCTCCAAAAAATGATCCCATGCTTTGTAAAGTGGTTCTCCTACTTGTTGTGTGAAATGTGTGATCAGGTGCCGTAAAGAATTTGTTCGACCAATAGGGAAGAACTTTCTCAGAAACTAGGATTGAAGTTCCACCCAGGTGTTGATTGGACATGTTTGGGTTTGGTACCAGTGAGCAGCTTTATCCATAAGAGAGAAGGAGAACATTTTTACGAGTAGAATATCCTGATTTTGAGCTTCTGACTTGAAGGTTTAGGCTAGATGCTTGAGTTGTTTCATATGCTGGAAAGGATCCTCAGAATTACAACCATGGAATTTGGGAATGGCATGAATTATGTTGGGCCTGAGTTCAGTGTCAGGACCTCCAGCGGGGATTTGTACTCAAGGTTCGATTGCTACCGCAGTAGGATTGCAGTGATCTTGCATCATTGGACACTGCGGTGGGTTCACAAAGGCTTGAAATAGATCATTAAGGTGCTAGAGTTGATTTTTGAGATTATTTTCTTCTGCGGGTTATGCCATGATGATGGATGAAGGAGAATAAGGTTCAAATGAATCAGAAGAGATATCAATAGAATTGGGTTGTTGCATAAACAAGGAGGTCGAGGCTTGGCCTAGACGTGAATGAGTGACTAAAGGAGGCCTCAAGGATGGTCTTAGAGACCTCCTCCCTAACATGCATCGATGGAGTAGATGAGAGATAGAATGTGATGGACCCAATCAAGACACCCAAAAATTTTGGATGACTATAGAGGTTCGGGGTGGATGATACCCCTTAGTCAGAAAGCCATCCACTTGAGAATTACCTGGCTGGCCAGAGAAGGAGTGTCCTGCAAAGACCCCTACACGGTAGAGTGCCTCGACGGGTTACAGGGTTTCCCTGACCCGACCTCTCCTATCACTGATGTTCCAACTAGACCAAAATGGGGACTTGACCTCATAAGTCTACCAGTTTTAATTAAGAGCAAGGGTGCTTAGAATTTCACTTGAACTTTAAGATGTGTTGAGTGCAAGAGTACCCTAATTTGAAGATTGACCCAAACATGCTGGGTCAACTTCACCTGTATTGTCCTTGAAAATTTAGGTCCCTTTTTTAGTGTTCAAATGACTTTAAGAGCCTGATTTTAGGGTTTTGCTTGAATAGATCAGTTCAATCAATGTCTAGGCACACATTGTTTGGGAAAATGATTGCTTGATTAAGCTAGTGTGTCTCTAAAAATCCTAAATTAAAATCCTTAATTGGCTGTAGTTTGGTCAACTTTAATTTGTCCAAATGTGGTACCTAGGGCTCAAATAAGAATGTGATAGCCCTAGATACCTTAAGCTTTTAAGTGGGTGCACAAATCAGGATTTGTTGTCAAATAAAATGTATCAACTTAGGCAACTTGATGAATTATCTATGGAAAAAATGTAAGTAGCCCTATGATGAGTCCATTTCAATGGACTATTGTTACGCCTACGTACTTCAATTCTAACATAGTACGTTTGTTAATACTCACATTAGGTCATTAAATAAGTGCATGCATCATTACTTGAGTTTTTATCTATTTTATCGCATTCTATAACTTCGTATGCAATTATTTTATGTTTCATCATTGTAGGAACAAATTGCAAGAGATAAGGGGGGTGAATTAAATTCTCCCCTCCCCCAACAACCGCCGGCCTCAACTGAGTCTTCCGACTGGCCTCAAGATCTCTCCAACAGCCGAAGGCCATATTTAGTAAGGGATTTTGAAAATCCCTTAACTCGCACGGGGAGAGGAGTTAAGAGGAGGCTTGGCAAAGGAGAGGAGGGCGGTTCTTCTTCCCCCCTAAGGGGATATCCTTCTTCTCCACCTTCCCCACCGTGGAGAGGGCAGACAATGTGGAACCAAGCGTGCACTGTGCACACCTTCCACCGCCATCACCGCACTGCCACAGTGCCCTCACCAATCTTGCAAGCGACAGCCGTGCCCTCCACCGCCTGTCCACCGCAAGCGAGCACCTTTGCAACCATGCCAACCTGCCCTTGCCACACCATCCTCTCCACTGCAAGCGCACGCTACCCTACACCCACGCTACTACCCCTACCGTGCCCTTCACCAGCACCTGCAGGCAGCAGCCGCCCACAGGCGACCATGCCATAGCCCCACCCATAGGCACCCCTACGCTTCATTAGCCGCTCGTAGACGTACCCTCGCTAGTGCCCACAGGCAACCAACCAAGCCTGCAGACGCCACGCCCGTAGGCCGCAGCCACCCGTAGGTGACCCACGTGCAAAGGACCACTCCAACTGCGCCCTAGCACGCCTTGCACGCGCGCGCCTAGCGTGCAGCTGCACGGGCTGCAGCAGCACTGTTCCTCTTCTCCAAGCTCGGTAAACCTCCTCCAATAGGGCCAATAGGCTGATGGCCATTCTCCTTCGTCTGGCCGCCGCCGGCCACCTCCGACCGCCGCGTCACCACCATTGCATAGCCCTCCTCGAGGCGCACCACCCCGTCAACTCTCGCTGCCAACCGTGCACAGCCTTCCACGTGAGGAAGAGAGAGGAGAAAACCCCTGTTTTCTCCTTAATTAATATTTACATCTAATGCCATTTCCATTTAAATATTAATATTTTATGCATGCCAAATTGCATTGATGCACTCAAAGTTTCCTGAAATTACTTCACTTGTGTTATGTGCATGATTTAACTTTGAATTTCAAATCAGATTTGCATGCAAGTTAAATTTACATGATATGTCATTACACATGCATCATATTCATATTTTTGGAGCTTAATTCTTGACATGAAAATTGCATAAATAACCCTGAACTTTTAAGGAAATTGCGAGCTCCATTTAAAATAGCATGTTCCTCGCATTAAAGTCGCGATAGTGTCTGCAAACAGTATATTCCTCGACTCATGAATTTATTGGTCTATTCCTCCCTGTGGATGCGACATCTTTATTTTGGTTAAATTTGATATTTAGTTTTGATTAAGAGATTTTCCACCACATAAAACACAATGACATATCATTCTATTACTATTTTAATTAAGTGAAACTCTCTCCATCAAATTGGCGCGGTTGTCAGGGAGGTAACAGATGCAATAGATTCACTTTTTTATTTTGGAATATTTTGAGTTGCGCAGTTATCTAATCATTTTTTTTATTGTGCGAGGAATCTGACGGGGCAACAGGCACAGTAGAGAGACAACATTGACCTTGAATGACACGCATGGTAGAGATGATCCTTTTGGTGGACCTTGATGCCACCTGCAGGCCAGCAACAGGAACATGTTGGCCTTGATCCCACGCACATAGGCTTACGGCGGAGCCTGTTCCTGATTTAGTCATTAGAGCTTAGTTTAGATTTAGTTTAGATAGACATTAGAATTTAATTTCTGTCTTTTGGACCCTTGTCGAGTATTTTTGGGAATGTGTTCCCAGTGCTTCTTTATTTCTTATCGCTCTTGTATGCGGGAGAGTGTTTTCGAGAGTGTGTTCCCATTTATTTAGATTATAGGACTATTCGAATTATTTGAATTGCATGTTTGTTAGTTAGTTAGATTAGGTTTGTTTGCTTATTATTATTATTAAAAAAAATACATTGAACTGCCTGCTAGAAGCTGCATATCTATAGGACGACCATCTAGGACTGATGAGTATCATCTAGTTTATTTTTACTGCATTGCATACATTCTTGCATGAAGAAAGCTGGAGTAAGGTATGTCTTCTCTTGAGCATCAATTACCTGTAATGCATCTGCATTGAACCTAAATCTAAGACCACTAAAGTGCTTAAATCAAATTAATTCAGTGGTCACTTTAAAAATTGGGACTACTAAGAGGTTGGACCTTGAAATCTGTGACTTAAAATTGTGTGCAAAAGGATCTTGTTTGCAAAATTTCAAAACTCAAAACACGATCGTATATTTGCACACCTGAGACACTGTGCACCTCATACATATGGTCACTAGATAAATTTCTACCTCTCCTCTTTTGCACCACAAGAGAAGTTAGTCAGAAATCAACAAGCCTATCCACCAAGTTACTTCTGTTCCTCGTGTGTGGGCTCGATTTGAGACTTCCATCCCTTGCGAGTAAGTTATAGGCACCAGCGAAGGTTGGCCTAGGAAGCGTAAGTTGTGCAAAACTTGTTTGGCCACCAACTGAACATTTAATTCTAAGACCTACAATCTACTAAAAACAGATCCCACTGAATTTGCATTTGCTTTGACAGTAGAACTCTCTAGGAAGTTTCTGCTTGTTTTCTGAATTCTTCTAAATCCTAAGAGAGTTAAAACTGTTTCGCTTAATGAAATGGATCACCCTTACTCCTATCATTTAGATTATCAGAGTCAATACTTCCCATCTTTTAATCAGGATCCCATGCCCCGACAGTATCCATCCTTTGATGGGTACATTGACAATTCATGGGATCATTCTTATTCTTATCCTGGGAGTACTGGCTTGATAACTCCCACTTTTGAGCAGAACCTAGGAGCGGGATTTTCCAACCTTGGAATCCCTACTTCTATGCAAACACCCAACCCTCCCACCCTTCATGATTTTCCGTATCGAGGTTGGACCGATACCCCTAGGCAACCAGAGACTGAAATTGACTATCCTCCCCAACCTGATAATAGTAGCCTCTCCTCTTTTATGATAGAAATGCAAAAATAGCAAAAGGAAATGATGGAATCCATGGGAGAGATGTTGAGGAATAGTCAACAGTTAAATGAAGAAATAAGACAGCTTAGCTACACCCTTCCCAGTAATTTTGATCCCTACCTATACGACCATGATCATGAAAATAATTCTGAGGAAACCAATGACAATAGGGATCCAGTTTTATGTAGCTATCACTTAGACTCTCCCAATGAGACACGACCACTAGAGGAGAACGATCATAGTGATTATCCACCCGAGCTATATTGGAGTCAAAAGAAGGGAAGATGGTACCTCTTGAGGACCATTACCCCATTGACAGTATTCTCCTTACCCCTACTAACCTGAGTCAAGGTTGTATTGTTCCTATTACTTCCCCTATTGATTATCTGGTGGAATCCCATTCTACCCTTAGTGAGCCTACTCCTGACCCTCCACTTAGGGAATCAACACCTACCATTCAGCATCCTGAGGATTTAAAAGCACCTAATGAATGTGACCCTAAGCGAATAGAGGATGAATTAGATCAATTTTGGTCTGAGGGATATGAAGAGTCTATTTTAGAGGATGAGGATGCCCCAATAGAGGAACCTGGACAGAAAATCTGGAGTGAATCACAAGGGAATTATTTATTATTTGAGGATTTACCTCCAGAGGATATAAATAATATGGTGAAATCCAGATTCCTCCCTTCTTTTAAGAGTCATCCTCCATCAAAATAGGAGTTGATATTAGAGGAGGACAAACAAAATAATGAGAAGCCTATGTGAGACTCTCAGGGACAAAACACGTCAATTGAGGATTTATACCCCGAGAAGAATAACGAATTCAAAGATATAAGCTTGCTCCAAAATATTAAGACTGATCCTCCTTTTGGAATAATTAAGGATACTAATCCAACTTTTGTCTTCAATAATGAATCACATATACACCCCGACAAAAATTTGAGCGAACCAAACAAATCTGGAGATGAGCTTAATGATAATGATTCTGATATTTTGACCCTGCCATCAAAGAGTTGTAATTTGGAGTCTACCCTTGATTCAAATATGACTTCGATCATTAATGCTAGGTAGGGTAACGTGCAATTGCCTACAGCTGTTAGGGAGTATACACAATCTGAATCATTGTTGGAATTGGACCTGACACCGACTAAGCCCTCATTGGACTTAACCATTACCTTCCAACACTACAAACAACCCTTATACTCCCTAATCGATCCTTGGCTCAGATCTCTGCTCATGTATATTCTTTTTGGAAAACATATCAGGCCAGTACATCCTCAGGTAGAATGGCGAGTGTGGATTGATGCTTGTACTTTTAGTCTTGCCATTCAAGGGTTTCTAATATTAATGTTTATATCTTTTAAAACCCGTCCTATTTTGGAGGATCATTGTTATCCTCCACTTATTGCATTTCGGGAGGCCTCTTTTCATATTCCCTTTCGTATTCCTAGACCTCCTCAGGTAGCCAATTAGGTTTTCTACTTTCATACTTTCTGGCGAGAATTTGGGATTACGTTGCATAGTTTCCTGAAATTACTTCACTTGTGTTATGTGCATGATTTAACTTTGAATTTCAAATCAGATTTGCATGCAAGTTAAATTTACATGATATGCCATTACACATGCATCATATACATATTTTTGGAGCTTAATTCTTGACATGAAAATTGTATAAATACCCCTAAACTTTTAAGGAAATTGCAAGCTCCATTTAAAATAGCGTGTTCCTTGCATTAAAGTTGCGTAGTGTCTGCAAACAGTATATTCCTCGACTCGTGAATTTATTGGCCTATTCCTCCTTGTGGATGAGACATCTTTATTGTGGTTAAATTTGATATTTAGTTTTGATTGAGATATTTTCTACCACATAAAACACAACGACATATCATTCTATTGCTATTTTAATTAAGTGAAACTATCTCCATCACCCTAATTATTTTTTTCCTTTTATTCTTTTCAGGATGAGGGGCTTAAGACAGAGTGGTTAGAACTTACCTGCCCCTGGTGTGTTTGTTGTGCAGTTAATCTTCCTTGAACGTATCTTCTCCTGAAACAACCACAGTAAAAGAGATATAGCAAGTTAGAATCTGAATCAGGAATTGCAATCAAGAGTTCTAAATTGCCCATTTCTCTACAGCATCGGCGCCAGAATATTCGAATGCTAGATCAGTGTTTTAAGAATGTCGCGTTGCAATATAGCCAAAATAGCATTTAAACAAATAAATTTTATTACTCGAAAAGGATTCTGAGGTGGAACAAAGGGAGCAATATGGAATTTAAAGCTCACGATCACCATTTATATGTAAATGAGCATAATATATAAGTAAAAGTTTAATGCCGAATGATATAAAAATTAATGATCAATGTGCAAAATGAAGAGGGTAAAATGGTGATTTAAATCACCAATTACCATTATACAATAAAAGAAAGTAGAAGCACAATACCAGAGTTAATTATAGCTTCAAAAACTCAAATTAGACGTCTGAAAGTGGGATCAGATGACTTAAATGTCTGATGCTATAGTGCACAGCCTTCTTTCTCTGCTACAGCTGTTCTCTTTCTCTTCTTTTCGTCCTCTTCTTCTTCTAGTCCTCTTCTTTTCTTCTTCTTCTGCTTCTTTCTCCTTCTTCAAACAGGGGAGGGGAACTTCTCAAATTGGCTAAGTGTCAGCCAATGTCTTCTGCAGCAAAACCCTCCCCTACCCCCGTGCAATCTCTCCTTCCTTCCTCTCTTAGGCTCTGCCCTCCCAGGGCCATTTCTCAGGATATCGGGTTATCGAGTACACACAAACCCGGGTCCAAGGTTGCCTGCAGTAGGGTAGCAGCTAAGGAATGCTTGGTTAGGCGGGTAAATAGGTCAGGCCAAGTCCACGGGCAGGGGTCACAGCTGAGGAGAGTGTGGGTGAGAGGGACCTCACCCCGTGTTTGGGGGCGAATAGCCTACTTGACAAATACAATTTATGCGTGGCTGCGAGGTCATCTGTTCATGATGTGGCACTATCCGCTTCCTTATCCTTCGCGTGAACAACAATAATAGGTGGCCTTCAATTGGCATCCTTGGAACGGTCGATGCTCCCAATTGACCACTTGGGGATGTTCTTACAGGTAGTCCATAATTCCTGAGGGTGTCACCTGGGGACTTTGTGGTTAGAATGCCATGAACATTGCCGAAGAAGACAACATAGTGGTGGAGCTTATGGAGGTGATAGCGGTGTGATTCATGTGGTGGAGTAGCGGTTGGGCGTTGCCAGAGCTTCGTCGGAGCAGAACAAGACGAAGGGGAAGATGTGTGGTTGGTGGTTGCTTTTGAGGGAAAGAAGTTGGAAAAATGGAGGGAACGACAGGGAAGGTTGGGACCTAATCTAAGGAGGAAAGGGGTAGGGCAGCTTTGGCTGTGGTTGGCTAGCACCGTGGATGAAAGGTTCTCCGATGAGGGAGACGACGACGATGATAGTGGTAAAAGAGCTCCTACTAGTATGGCAAAGAGCGGACGAGAGAGGGAAAGAGAATCCGGCCACTAGTTTTGTGGTCAGACGATGAGAGAGGGCAAGAGGAGTTGTCAGAGCTTTTGGAGCTTCACGGTTGGAAGAGGAAGGAGGAAAAAGGGATTTCACGGCCGGAATTCAAGCTTGGAGGAGTTCATATGAGCAGGAGGTGCTTTTATAGACCTCAGGAGGACGGTTAGAGCTTGGTAAGAAAGCTTCCTAAGCTTGGAATGGTCACCGAATTGGGAAATTTCTTGAGACCCAAATCTCTCATGCGTTCACATGAGAGATTGGGTAAGTTCTAGGGCTTAGGGTTGGGTTCAAAAGGAAGAGAATTTCTTGACGAACTTCCCTTTCAAATTTGAAAGAGTTTCGTCAAGAAATTAGGGAATTCTTTCCATTTTAAGGTCGTTGGAGCATGTAGGAATATGATTAATGGTGGAAGAGACCTTTTTGTGAGAACGACGAAAACGTTAGGGGTCAGTTCATAAAGATTTTGAAAGTTAAGGGTAGAAATGTAATTAGACAAGACCAGTCTACAAAATAGGTCAAGACAAACTCATCTTGGGTCCAAAGTTTGGCATAAACCTAATTTGGACCTAAGGAATCCAATTGTGAAGTTGAATTTTGGTTTTGACCAAGTTTGACTCGGTAAATTATGCAAAGACCTAAATTAGGGAAAACGTCTGTCTGTGGTTCTATTTTTTGTCAAAACGGGTTCTGATGGTCAAACTGAAAGTTCTAAACCGTGGAGAATATTTTTCTGTGAATTTTAGAGGATTTAGGTGAATTTTATTCTGATCAAAACCTCAATTAATTAAGTGGGTCTATTTTTAGGGTTTCAAAAGTCATTTAATTATCAAAACACGTGCAAACCCTTTTCTGTCTATCTTATCCCACTTGTTATCTTTCTAAGACCAATTGACCTTCATTCAATCCCTGAGAAAACCCTTGGTTGTACTGCATTCATGTTGAGCTGGTAAAATTACAATTTTAGCTTTAGTTTCTTATTTTTCTTTCATAATGAATATGCAATGACTTGTGACTCTCTGGCAGTTGTGTTGGAGCATTTATTGACTTAATTGGGTCAAAATAAGCTAGTTATGGCTCATGATGGTGTTACCATCACCTACCCCTCCCATTCTTCTTCATCTCTTCCTTTCTCTCCCACACCACCTCTAACGCTCTAGAGAAAGCTTGTCCCAAGCTCAGGATGCTCCTCTAGAGTAGAAAACCAAATATTTTTCCTGCCTCTCATTTACATCCATGGAGCATCTTGTGGTTGTCCTCCCATCACTTCAGGAAGTGGATCCTCTCTGTGATGCTATCCAATCCTACCCTCCCTCCTCCGATGTTGTTCTCCTTCATCTAGCCTCTCACCACCTTTGTTCGAGTGCCGTCAAAGTGAGTCATCCTCCAAGCGATCATCGTAGGGGACTCTTCTCACCTCTCTTTATCGTTATCGCTTTTGTAGTGTAGTTTTTCGCTTTCATATCTGTATCAAACACTTGTTTAGATATATATTTGATTATTCCTCGCTCTCTCTCTTTGTCTTATTTTCAAGTAGATTTCGTTGATCTGATCTCTTGCCCTTTTAAAATACTAAAAATATCATAAAAGACAAAAAATAACAAAAACAAATAAAAGTGAAACACAGATTTCTTAAAATCAAACATTCACCTCCCTGTGTTTGACCTAAGACTCCCTTTTTGAGTTTGGGTAAACCTAAAAACTGACTTGCTTAATTAACTGAGGTCCTGGTAAGAATAAAATTCACCTAAATCCTCTAAAATTTATATAAAAATATTCTTTATGGTTTGGTACCTTCAATTTGACCATCAGAACCCATCTTAACCTAAAATAGAGTCCTAAACAGACATTTGCCCTAATTTAGGTTTTTACATAAATTACCTAGTCAAACGAGGTCAAAACCTAAATATAACTTCACCATTGGATTCTTTGGATCCAAATTAGGTTTGTACAAAAATTTGGTCCGAATTTGAGATCATCTTGACCAAGTTTACATTTTCGTCCTGTCAAACTCTTTCTATCTCATTCAGATCCTTAACTTTTGAATTCCTTACAAATAGCCCCCTAACTTCTTTCTCTTCTTCACAAAAAGGTCCCTCCACCATTATCACTCATGAATCCTACTCTAATGAGCTTCATTTGGAGAGATCTCCTTAATTGATTGATGAAACCTTCCCAAAATCAAACCGGAGATTCTTTAGGAAATCCTCTTTCCAATGGGACCAACCTTGGATCCCAATTCCTTCACAAAAGCTCATGTGAACACTTTGAAGGAATGGGTATCCTATATGTGTGTAAGCTCTAAGGTTCCCAAGCTTGTTTCCAAGCTTGGAACCCCCTCCTGAGCCCTATAGAAAGATCCCCAGGCCACAGTCGTGTTGGGGAGCAAGGTTTAAGGCCAAAAAACATCTTCCCTCTCTTCCACGGCTGGCTCCAACCTTAGCTTCGATGAGCCTCTTCCTCTGTCGTCTTCGGCCTCCCAACCACCAACTTAGGAGCACCAATATCTCCCTCTCCTTCATCAGCTCCTCAAAGGGTAAATCAGGGGCATCTCTACCTCGTTCTTTATCGTCTCTATCTCATGGAGCAGTTCCCCTCTCCGGTGCCAGCAGCCACACCAATGCCTATTACCTCCCCTTTTCATCCCTAAATTAGGTCTAGTAGACTTATCTCTCACCCTACTTCCTTTTCACACTTTCTTTCTCTCAATTTGACCACCAAACACACACGACGACCTCCGTCTTCCCCGTCTCCGGCAACCCCACTGTGAGGCATCCCCGTCGCTACACCCCTCCATCTGCCTTGCTGAAACCCTATACACCATCACCACATCCACCCGCATCAAAGCCCTACCTTTATTTCCTACTCCACTCACTCCCGTGACCCACCGAACACACCCATCGTCGTGTTCCTCTTTTGACCTCCATAGACCACCACACACCTCCACTAAGCACATGACCATCCCCTATGCATTCGCCATGGTTCGGCGAATCTCGTGAATTCGTTTAATTGTGGCTACAAGCCCTTATTATGATTTTCAGGGTTACACCATGCTCCACCACCGCAATTGATGACGTCCCTGTTCTTCGAGCTCCAGCAAGTAAGCTCCAAGTTTTGCTTCTAGGAATCGCGGATTGCATCCGCATGTCTAGCTGTACCTCCAAATGAAGACACGAAGACCACTGGTGGTTGAATTAAGTGAGACCTCTTCAGTTGGTGCACGCATGAAGAGCTAGTGGGAATAATCCCACATCGGTGAAAGACAAGTGCCCAGCCACACATAAAGGCAATTTGTATTGTAGGCATATCGCCTCAACACACGGGGGTGAGGTCACCATATCCCTCACATGCCCAACCCAACCCGCTTATGCCTACTAACTCCTCAGTCACTACACCATTCCGGTGACCCTAAACCCAGGTACATGGATCCTCCAATTACCCGATAACCTGCTACGGTGCATGGCCTTGGGAGGGCATGTAAGAGGTTGATCCAGAGAGAAAGAAGAAAGAGAGAGAGCATGGGTGTTGAACGCGTACGAACCTACACTAACGTGTTCGGTTTTGAAAAACCTGTCGTTGTAGTTTGAAAGCGAAGAATTCGTGTTCAACAAATAAAATTTATACCGAAATTAAAATTTCGGGTCGAATACAGGGAGGCAGACGTTTGATTTAAAAACTACGCGTTTCTTTGTATTTGTTACAGAATAATTCAATTTAGAACCATCTAATTATTTACAATAAATAGAAGAGAGAGAGAGTAAGAGAGAAAGAGAATATTACACAGAGAAATCAAAATGAGATGTAGAATAAACAAGGAATTTTTGTATTGAAGAGATTGTTCATTACAACTGGAAAGCATAAAACAATTACTCTAGAAAGTGATAAATTTACTCTAGAAAGCATTAAAAGAATGGAGAGAGAAATGTCCTCCTCGACGATTGCTTGGAGGACGAGTAGATTAATCTAGAAAGCAGTAAATCTATACTAGAAAGCGGTAAAAAGAATAGGGAGAGAGAAATCCTCCTCGACGGTTGCTTGGAGGACGAGCCGGACGGGATGACACCTGGACGAAGGAGAACAAAGAGGGATGAAGGAGGACGAAGCAGAAGAACGGGAACGAAGCAGCACACCGTCGTCGTTGCGGGATCCACTTCCGAAGGGGAACGAAAATTGGACTTTATCTCGCGAGAAGCATCCCGGGTGTGGGACAAGCTTCTCTTGAGCTTTGGAGGGGTACAGAGGAGAAAGAAGGGATGAGAATTTCGTATGGAGGGGGTCTCCTTTTATAGTTGCAAGGAGTGGGGGCAAAATGGACATTACATCTTCAAAATAATAAATAAGGGGTCTTTAGTGACGGATAAATCCGTCACTAAAGCCCTGACGTGACCGTCGTCGCCGTGCCCACGCGTGCCTCCTCGACTGCCCGCTCCTCAACGCTCGCGCACGTCCAGTGCTTTTCAGCCATCCGATCGCGAGATCGGACGGCTTAAATCGCGTCCATGCCCGCTGCAACCTGCCCGCCTGCGCATGCGATCGCGCGTTATGCGGGGTGTCCTATCGCGCGTCGGTGCTATCGGGCGCCCTCGAGCGCACGATCTCCATCCGACGCTCCACGCTCCTCAATTACCCGTGCCTCAAATCCACTCACCGCGGCTTGAACCCGCGCCCCGCGCTCACGTAAGCGTGCTCGACCGCTACGCTGCAGGGCGCTGATGGTCGAGCGCACGTTTTAAGCGCCGGGCGGCCACAACCGTTGGATCTCCATCTGACGGTGGAGAGCGATCGGGCGGGGGCCTTCACAAAATGCCAGCGGCCGTTTGGGTGGCTGAGATGGCACCACGTGGCACCTTCTTGGCCGTCCATCTTCTGGAAGTTGTAGATGGTGCCACGGATGTCGGATTGACTCGATTTTTGTGTCATTGGGCTGCGATCGTCGATCCGAATTCATCCGTGCGGTCAGATTTTTCATTTGAAGTGCGGATTTACACCATCCTGGCCCTTGATCTTCTAGGGTTCCCTAATCTCTATCTGATGCTACGGATGCCTGATTAGGGCGATCTTGGAGTGGTTGAACTCTAATCGTCGCCATGATCATATCCATACGGTTGGATCTTTGATCTGATGCCCCGATAAAATGTTTGCCCTGTCCAAGCACATAAAAGGAGACAATTAACCTCCATTTTATTCAAACTACTCTAAATGCGAGATGATGCATGTTATGCAATATTTATATCATGAAATGCAATCCTATGCTTAAGAACATGCATAAATAGACATTTTAAGTAGTGTAAATGTGTTTGCATCAATGGGGTTAAGGGGTGTTTTGCTATGGAGAAGAATGGCTGACACTTAGCCATTCGAAGAAGACATGCCCTTTGTTTGTGAAGAAGAAAGAGCAGGAAGAAGAAGAAGAGAAGGAAGAAGGCATGTTGATTGCACAACAATCATAGGTCTTAATTGACCTAAATTAGGCTAAAACATAGCATAAGTTAGGATAGTTCACGCATGCATAAGCATTATTTGCATCTTTACTACTTTCTTTTAGCTATGCATAAAATAATATTATAATGTACTGATTAGGTGCATTATGACAATTACAAGTAATAAGCTGAGCAAAAGCTAGATCGAAAACTGGATCTGAAGTGGGAATAACTGGTGTTGCAGCAGAGCTACAGCGGAAGACCTAGATTAGATGTAATAGATAATAATGTAAGGGAGTTAAGGTATGCTATTCTACTAAGTATCAATAAAGTAGTAAAATTTGAAGAACTTAGAAACATCCTACCCCTAGGACAACCTAGAAGCTTCTCTAAGCCTTAGCCACCCTTAGATTAGGTCACCACACCCTAGGAAACCTTAAAATCGTAATTTTAGCCTCTATCTGGACATCCAGATAAGTTATAGGACGTCCAGAACCCTTAGCCAACTCCCGCACACCTTAAACCCACTTCTGCAATGTTATTGGACGTCCGGACACCTAGTCAGATGTCCAATTTCTGCAGAATAGCCAAGACAGAACCTAGAATCCCTCCTGACTCAGATTGGGCATCTAGAAAATAAGTCTGGACTTCTGATTTTTCACTATAAGATGTCTGACACTATTATTGGACGTCCAGAACTGCCCTCCAGACCTGATTTTGGAATTCAAGTCTTGATCTTGGATCTCTAGCTCCCTAAACCCAATTCTAACCCCATAGGAACCTAAATTAAGGTGCCCTAACCCTAGTACATCACCTCTAGACCTCCCTAAGGACCTAATTAGGTCTTCACTAAACCTAATTGACTTGCATCTTAGTCAATTCCATCAGCCTATTCAATTGGATTCATCAAGTTCAATTGAGCCCTGATCTCAGCACACACTGTCCAATTGGTCTCAGTGAGAGTCCAATTGACCTAGACCTAACTTAATTGAGCTATTTTACTCTCAATTAGGTTTCCACACCCACAATTAAACTTGTATTAATTTTAATTGCACTTTACCTTAGTGAATTAGTGTTTACAATGCTAATTTGAGACCTACCTTGACCTAAACCCACTAGAACCTAACCTAATCAACCTAGCCACCTAAGTTTTGACCCACACACACCCACACACATCATCCACACAAAAATACCTAGCCTAGAGTTCTCTAGAACTCTCTACCATGTGTTGTTGCCTTGGTTGCTAAAATTAGCAACCAAGAGCCATTCAATTTTTAGATCCACATTTGGTGGATCTAAAATCCACCATCCATCCTCTCTCTCTCACTCTCTCACTAGTTCCTACCATAGGCCTCTCTAGAGAATTCCATAATTCTCTAGAGAGCTTCCCTTAGGTCTATAAATGACCTAAGGGGTGGCCATTTGCACCCATCCATTCTTGGCTTCATTCACACTCGGCTTCCATTTAGTTTAGCTACATCCACCTCTATTCCACCTCCACAAGTTGCTTCACCATGGCCACTACCATCTCCACGCCAGGATGCTGGATCACCTCTCCAACCTCTCTGCAAGGGCTAACCTAAGCACCATTGGCCACCCCTCCTCTCAACCAACTCAAAGGCCATCGGAGCCCACCTCCGGATACCCTTATTTCTGCTAGATTAGTAGCTTAGTTCTTCATAGTTTACATGCTTTATTTACTGCTTAGTAGTGTAGCTCTTTACTCTCCCCCAATGATGATTGCAAAATCCCCCCATAGATTCCTATATGTGATCATTTTCTGTTAGCTAGATTGATGTTTTCAAGCTTTCCGCTATAAGCTTTCCACGAGTTTCATGTTGCAAACACCATGATGAATTAATGAAAGAACCTTTTCTATATATATATCTATGTGTTGAGAATCACCATGAGCTTATTGCAATATATTTTGTGTGATTAAAGTTGCCTGCTTTTAATTTCTGATATTCTGGCAACTAAGCATGTTGTGCTTAAATACGTAATAACCATAAACTGACGTGAGATTTTAAACAAGTAGAGCGAAAGCGATCGATTTCAAATTTGCATAAACGCCTCCCAAAGACAAACGACCGGGACTTAAGTCTCGTTATCTTTACAAAATCATTTTTTGACAAGCATTTTAGTGCGACTATACTATGATTTTCGACGATTTCAAAATGTGCAAAAATGGGTTTGTCACCTGTGCACGCAGAGAGAAGAGAAGAGAAGAGAAGAAGAGAGGAGGAAGAAGGAGAATAGTGCTAGGGAAGCACTGTAGCATCTGATGGTTAAGTCGTCAGATTAAATGACTTAATGATATATTTGAGGCTTGATACTGTTGAGATATTGAATGTTTGATCTATATTCTTAGAGAATAATTGTTGATTTAAATCACCATCATTTTAGCTTCTCTATCTTTTTATTGCCTCAAAATACATGAGAATTCATTGAATATCTAAAGTGATAAATTAGTATTTATTGAAAATCATTTTGTGGTTTAAATTCTTGTGCTCATTTGCATTATTGAGATTAGTGTGTGAATTCTTATTTGCTCCCTATGTTCGACCTTAGACTTTCATTCGAGTTATAAATTTTATCTATTTTCAAGCGATTTCGACTATACTACAACGCAGCTTTTATAAACATCGATCTCGCTCTGTCAACAATAGGTACCCTTCCAAAGTGAGCCAAAGCGAATAGAATGGAGTAAATTGCGGTTAGAAGGTTCTATAAGTGTATCCCCCCACCCACCCACTAGATTTCCATTCCATCATCTAATAACTCAAACTCAAATCAACTTAGGTGCTTGCATAAACCCTAGGTTAGACCTTGATTGTTTGATTGTCACATCACCTCACCCATCTGTATAAACTAAAAGTACAAAAAAAAGTACTCTTCTCTTCTTATGGGATTAAATTGAAAGTTACACACTTAACACCCACAACTCTCATCCTAAGGTGCACAATCACTTTGATTATACCACCTAACTGAGATCTGAACTGTGGATCTGGTACACCTTAACTCAACACACACATAATTGAGTAGAAATATGATTAGGTTAAGACTTTTTGTGTGTCTTAATCAAGTGGTGCAACAGGCCAATTGCTTGAACTATTTGGGCTGCACCACTCAAATTAAAATTGATCAATCAATTAGCTTGCCATTTAGGGTTGATTTTTAGGACTGAACCAGGAACTCCACATTATTTTTGATTTTTAAAGGAATATATCTATGCCCATGTTTTCAAAACTCGGAGTGTTCTATGGAACCTTGATTAAACCAACCTAAGGATTAAAACTTAAAAGCTATAAACAAGGCTAAACCTTGAAAGACATGTCATCAAAACCTTGTTTGAAAATCATTGGTTGTGCACACACACACATCTTAACTGATTTTTATGGGCATAACCCATCTAAAGGGCTCATCACATTCCAAGAGCACAATCATCCCAACCCTCAATTAAAATTGAGTAGACGTTGGCCCTAGGATTCATTGAGTCTGTTTAAAGGTGTTCTCTTGAATGCTTTTCGAATTAGTGACATCTGCTTACCTCGAAAGGTGCTAAGTTGGGGGGCCCAATTGTCAAATGACTTAAGCAAGTAAGGGTTTGGCATAATTACCAACCCTCGGGACATGCTCCCCTTGCTTTGGAGTAAGGACAACACCAAATTCATTGTGTTGTCAGAATTCATTTATGAAGCATAGGTCCTTAAGCTACTTATTGTGTAGCAATCATAGGTCTTAATTGACCTAAATTAGGCTAGGACTTAGCATAAGTTAGGGTAATTCATGCATGCATAAGATTACTAGCACCTTTACTGCTTTCTTTTAGCTATGCATAAAATAATGCTATAATGTACTGATTAGGTGCATTATGTCAATTGCAAGCAATAAGCTGATCAGAAGCTAGATCTGAAGTTCAATCTAAAGTTGGATCTGAAGAATAAAGAATAACTGGTGTTGCAGTAGAGCTGGAGCGGAAGACTTAGATTAGATGCAGTAGATAATAATGTATGGGAGTTAAGGTATGTTATTCTATTAAGTACTAATGAAGCAATAAATTGTGAAGAACTTAGGTCCATCCTAGCCCTAGGACGACCTAGAAACCTCCCCAAGCCTTAGCCACCCTTAGATTAGGTCACCGCACCCTAGGAAACCTTAAAATCCTAATTCTAGCCTCTATCTGGATGTCCAGATGAGTTATAGTGATAAGATAGTTTTTGCTTTCGAATAATATGATTAAGATGATTTGTCATTTCAGTATCAAAGTGGTGGAAAATCGCTTCACAAAATAATTAAAATAAAAATTAAACCACTCATAGGTGAGCGGGTCATGTCCACAGGGAGGCAATGACCTATTTAAACTCGCACCGGTTAAAAACATATGTTCATGATAAGTTTCATCAAGAAATCAGATCGAAATCGCTTTTCAATTGAGATAATAAGATAATATCATGCTGATATTGTAGTTATGCAAAACAAGGAGATACTCATAAAATCAATCGAATAGAACATTATTAACTAAAAATACCTTCCCCCTCAATGGCAGAAAATGTAAATTTTAATTAGCTTTAAAATAGGAGATTTGTTGCAGCGGCTAGTGCATAGGAGGAGAGATGGGCGTCGAGGCTGCAGAAAATGTAAAGGCCACACTCGATGATGGTGATGGCACAGCAGATGGCAGCCTGTGGTGACAACAAGAAGGAGAGGAAGGTGGCAGGTGGCTGTTCTGCTCAATATTGTTGAGCACATGAAGGCGCGGGCTGAGCGGCTGGAAGGTGTGCGCCTACGCGGTATCGAGTGCTGGAGGGTAGTCGCACAGGCTGGAGGTGAAGAGGGTGCACTCTGCAGCTGGAGGGCATGCGACGGGTGCGGTAGGTATAGGTGCGACGAGAGAGGCGCAAGCAGAAGGGTGGGCATGGGAATGGCGTTGGAGGGTGGAGCTGTGCGTGGTGATGTGGCAGGAGGTAGGGATGCATGCAGAGGGAAGGCACGCTTAGGTTGGAAGTGGACGGCGGTAGGCTACTAAAGGGCGCTAGAGGTGCTCTATGCACATGGGCTAGGGCAAGCGCACCTGGAGGACGTGCGACCATTGTTGCCGCGAGCGTCAACGGCGCACTACAGGTAGTGCAGGTGGATGTCCAGCACGCTCTACGCGCACGACAGGAAGGCGTGCGGGCTGAGCTGCTGGAGGGCACGTTGGTAGAGGTGCGAGTGCGTGGTGCATGCTGACAAGTCAATTTTCCACTTTCGATTAAGTTTTGCAAATGAAATAACGCGTTGTAGTATTTAAGTGGTGGAAAAATCAACTAATCAACAATAAAAATAACCACTCACAGAAGAGTAGGTCGTGTCCACAGGGAGGCAATGATACAATAAACTCTCGATTATTTCGTATTCTTTCAATCAAGTGCAAAATCCCTAATCAAATTCTACATGAAATGCGATGGAAAGAAGATGCACAATAACTCAAAAATATAAGGGTATATGTACAACTTTTCCTCACTGAAATATTCAATAAATATGTGATGATTTTATGTAATTTTCAATTGACATATGTTAGAGAAAATTTGTGCACATGTTAATCCCTAAACCAATGTTGAAACATGTGAATATCAATAACGCACAATTATCAAAAAGCATGAGTGTGAAGTCACAATTTCATCACAATAAAATAATAATAAATTAAAATTGATTTTGGTGTCTGATTAGCCCATAGTTGTGGGTTATTTAATTATTTAAGTGCCTAGACATTAGGTTAATTCTAACATTTATTTAGCATAAATTAGAATGTAAATAGATTAATTCATATTTTTAATTTAATTACATAATCCATGCATTGTATTCATATTTTAAGTGCATTTAGAATTAGCTTAGAATAGCATTCATCTAATTAGTTAACCAATTAGGTACACTATTTTCGTTAACATAAAAGTTGAGGGTTATATATAAAAAACCATAATATTTTAGCATTATTTTCTTTATTCTTCTTCTTGCAGGAACGGCTGCATTTCCTTTGGCTGCCGCTCCAACACCACCAGCTGCCGCAATGAAGCCTGCATTCAAGGACGAGCGGAGAATGTGGATCTGCTCCAGCCTCTCTGTTCAAATCTATGCAAGCGGCTACAGAAGGAGGGAGGCAGCCGAGCTTAGAGGCCTCCACCAACAACCCACCATTGTGCAGAGAGATCTCTCTTTCATTCCACCACCGTGGGCGTGTGGCGTGATAATCCACACCGCCATCCGGAGCTCGTCCGCATTACCTTGAGCACCTTAGCATGCATCTCCCTCGCCGTCGTCACCAACAACCACTGCCGTAGCCTCTGTGCAATCACCTTCGCAGTCACTTAAGACGTCCGGGAAATTTCCCGGACGTCTGAAGTCCACCCCCCACTCCAACAGCAACCACCGTCTGCCCACTTCACTTCCAGCGCACCCGCGACACCTTCTGCCTGCACCTCACCGCTCTCGCCCGCTCACTCCACGCCGCCTGCTCACCTCCATCTGCACGCAAGGCGTGCACATCCACCACACCCACACACCCACGCCTGCAGCACCCGCACTTCTGCCAACAGTGTGCGCTCCCACGCCTCCTCCCACATGCAGCAGCACCTCCCGCCAGCTGCGGCATTCTCCCACGCCTGCAGCACCCCCCAGGGCTTGCAGTGCCTTCTGCCAACAGCGCGTGCTCCCGCTTGCCGCGCTCACCGCCAACAGCAGCTGCAGCACTGGCTACAACCACCTCCGCCGGAGCTCGTCCGGCCGGCTCCAGCCTCAGCGTGACACGCCGCCACCACCGCTTCGAAGCCCTCGGTCCAAGGGACTTCCTCCGAGCTTCCCGCGTCCTGCCATCCACTCCTCGTCGCACATGACAAAGGGGAAAAAATCCCCTGTTTTGCTACAGTAACATGGCCAATAAAAATTACATTTTCTGCCATTGTCAATTTTTAATAATATTTCATTGATTCTGCATTACGACAAATATCCTCTAGTTACTTAGAATTGCTATTTCAGCATGATTTCTTGATTCAACCTTAATCTGAAGGAAATTTTGGCTTGATTCTTGTCCAAACTAACTACGAACCAACATTTTTGACTGGTGCGAATTTAAATACATCATTTCCTCCCTGTGGATATGACCCGCTCTTCTGTGAGTTGTTATTTGTTTTTAAATATTGATTAGTCGATTTTTCCAACACATAAAACTGTAAATGACTTTAAAGCGAACAATCAACTCGTCAAATGGTGCCATTGCCAGGGAGGCAACCGACGTAACAATTTCACCTAATTTTATTTTGATTATTTGTTAATTGCACAGTGATTTGACCATTTATTATTTTCTTTTCTGTGCAAGAAAATTTATGCAAGAATCAGCCACTGTGAAAGGCGACCCTTGACGTCGCCAGAGGAGAATTGGATGAGCAATTTTGAAAAGGAGGAGAAGGACGAGGATGCGATGGACATCATTGTATATTTAGTCGCTAGTAGAATAGAATTAAGGCTGTAGATTTAATTTTTCATTGCATTTTGTTTGAAATCCTTATTCTGGGGTATATTTCGAGGGGTTTGTTCCCCAATTTTGTTTTGGGCTCATGTTGGGTAATTTTTGGGAGCCTGCTCCCTTTTCTTAAGATTTAGGTTTTTAGTTTATTGATTAATTTTATTTGCTTGTGCATAAGTAGTTTAAATAAATAAAATAAAAAAAAATGAGCTGCCTGCCTTTGGACGAACCATTTAGGTTTGTATGAGCGGCCTCTAGATTTACTTTTATGCATTGTGTGCATTCTCACATCGTTGATTGCTGGAAGCAAGGTATGCATTTTCTTACTTTGCATCCTATTCTTGATCATGCATTGCATTTGGACTTAATGCAAAGACCACCTAATCTGTATTGAATAAATTCAACAAGTGGTCACATATTTTCTAGAAAAAGGACTAATTAAAGGAGGGACATTTTAAAAACCAAGGATTTGATTTTCAAACTTGGCATGCAATTCAAAATTCAAAATCTTTTGTGGTGTATGCACACTTATTTCACTTGCACCACGACACGCTTCTAGACACTCCTTACGTTTGGAAATACTAAGACAAGAGACCTCCTATCGTTGGATTCTGAAGTGTTCGGAACTTAAGATCAAAGGTTTTGTAAACCCAAAGAGGGGGATACCCTGTCATGAATTTTTGGGGGCAGTTGAGAAGCACCGTGAAAGCACAGCTTCAAAGGAAGGCTTAGGCCTACTTGCATCCCTCGATCTTCCGTCTTTGGATTTACTTGACCATTTGAGATTTAGGGAAGAACACCTAAGCTCCAACTAGGTCTTCTTAGGCGAGCCGTAGATCGACAATAGGCGCGTAAATTGATTGAACAAATTGTATTGTCACCTGCAATCTGACTTAAAATCAAAAGCCTAAATTGGGAAAGACCTAAAAGGTCCTTTTTGAATTGTGTTTTGCTTAGGGAATTTTGATTGAGGTGTGAGTTAGAATGGACCACATTGATTTTCATCCTTTCACATCTTGCCCACACCCTCACCCCCACTCTGCATCCTTCGATCCCAGACGCCGAGATGGTCCATCCCTTGATGGACATAATGACAATCATTGGGATCCGTTTTACTCCTATTATAGGAGTATTGCCCTGGTTAAGCCCCAAATCAGTGAGCAGAACCTAGGAGCGGGATTTGCTTTGCCCAATATCGCACATACCATAGAAATACCCAACCCACCCTCCCTGAAAAATTATAATGGTTGGACAAACACTCCTGGGTACTATAAGCCTGAGCCCGACTTCTCTCATGATAGAAATGACGTCTCCTCTTTGAAGATGGAAATATAGAAAATGCAAAATGAAATTATTGAATTGTTAAGAGAATCTTTGAGAGCAGGCCAACAAGAAAGAGATGAAATTAGCCACCCAATTTACCCCATTGAGGATGACGTATGCCCCTCTACAATAGATGCATCTCCCATGGGAGAGCTACACTTTAAATTGGAGGGAAATTCTGGGGAGAATAGCTACTTTTCGAGGATCGATTCTGAAACCCACCCATTAGATGACACATCCTTGAGAGATCCACACCTTAGGTGGGAGGAAGATACACATGAAAGTAGCTATGCATTGGATGAAGAAAGGTGGCAACCCGAGGAAGATAATGATAAGGTTGAGTATCCACTTGAATTATGTTGGAGTCAAAAGAAGGGAATGATGATATCATTGGAAGACCTCGACCCAAATGATAGTATTTCTGTGACATTTGATGAAGTGGGTCAAAGTCAAGTTGTTAATCCTACCCTCCCTTCTGATCACGATATGCAACTCAAGCCCACCCTTAAGGAACCTAACCCTAAAGAAATTGACCTATCTGAGGAGTCTAATGCTACCAGTGTAAATCATTTACCTCAGATAGAGCACCCTAGGGGATCTGCTGAGATATTAAATGATTATAGACCTCGGGTATATGGTGAATTGTGTGATGAGGAGGAAGATGAATTATATGAGGAACCTACATTCACGATTTGGAGTGACACTAAGGGTGATTATGTCTTATTTAAAGAGTTAGCCCCTGAGGATGTCATAAATTTGACCAAATTAGGTTTCCTTAGCACACCCATTGATGATATTTCTCCTCATGATGAAATGATGGAAAATTTGGAAGCAATTTCTAAGATTTATGTGGATTCACATATAGACTCCAGGGAAGATTTGAGTAAAGAACAAAAACCCGGGGATGACATTGATAGGATAATCCCTAGATCTGTTGCTTCTAACCTGCCTTAATTCATTTCAAAGTCACCCTCTTATTCGCTTATATCTGAAAGCGAAATTGTGGCTCCTGATGAAGAGTAGGAAGATACATGTGATGGTGTAAGGAATGCTAGGGATGAAATTGAGGATTTAGAAAGAGTGTTTGGGATGGACACCGACCTGATTAAACCCAACCTAGATCTTATGGCCATCCCGAAACCTCGTAACTTGGACACCCTAGACGATCCTTGCCTTAGAGAATTGCTCACTTTTGTTCTGACCAAGGGGCTTAACAGACCAATATTTCCCGTAATGGAGTATTGGGTATGGATTGATGATTTCTTTAGTCAGTCCATTACCCTGGGGGTTTATCTTTGAACCATTCCTTCCCCATACCTTTTGGAGGATCCTTGTCATCCTCCCCATACCCCTTTGGAGGTTGTTATACCTGTTTATTTAGAACCTCTTCTGGTGACCTGGGAAGATTTCATTCCCATTTTAGTTGGGCGAGCATTTGCTATCGGGATTCATCATCAGCTCGCCAACATCCTAGGTTACCTATTTTCTAGGCCAACATTGCTTTGCTTATTTTTAGGGCCTATTTCTGTAATTCTTGAACCTGATTTGCAGGTTCTTTGGCTATTTAGCCCTGCTCTGACCCAGGTAATATCCTTCTTTGCAATGAGGACATTGTAGAATTTAGGCATGGGAGAGTGTACTTGGGGATATACATAGCATAGTGCATTCATTGCATACATTTGCATAAAAACAAAAAGAAAAAAAGAAAAAAGGAGCTTTGAGCTTAACTGGCTAAGTCCTGCATTCTTAAGCAAATCAGAACTCTAGGGTAGACTAACTTAATTCTAGGGTCAAACTTTAGAAGCTAAATGAGCTGCTAGCTTTATACCTTTAGGGTCCTTTGTGGACTTAAAAACTTAAGTAGGAGTTAAGTTGCGGACCATTCCTCAAGAGGTTGAGGAAGGGAAGCTAGGGTTTGAGTTAAAAGGTGGGGTAGTACCTGGAGTCTTATTCTACCTTTCGTTTACAGGTCCTTGCAACCCAAGCATCCAAATTTCACACACATGGTCTGGTAATTAACTTAATTTCTGTCTTTCTGAAAAGAGATTTGGTTCTCTTAGTTTTGACTTAGGAGAGGCTTGAAAACACATTTTGATTGGAAGAGTTCCCGCCGCAAGAGAGGTGGAGTATATACTCGCCTTGAGGATGCGATGATAACATATTACCTCCTCGGCGCTTGTCTCTTAGGATATCCATCCTACTGGGGGCATGTAAGTGCATTGTGCGGTTTAGGTACCATGGGTGGCCCTATCTCGAATTGCCGATTGCCATAGGCCTGAATTCGCTTAAGAAATCCATGGGTGATATTATCTTGAAGTGTCGATTGCCAGGAGTTCTTGGGGTCGTTATGGGTGGTGCTATCTCAAAGCATCGAAAGCCAGGCACCCTTCGAGGTATGGTAATGGGGACAATGAATCCAACACAGACCGTGTTGATAGCTGATCTGAGGTTAGACTTAGAAGAATCAAACAAAAAAAAAAATATATATATATATATAAAATTCCTTTAACTCAAATAACTCAGACCAATGCACAGGCATGGATGCTTTAATCTCAAGGATCAGTAAACTTTAGGGTAGAGTCAGAAATCAGGGAAACCTGTGCCTACAACTTGTCTTTAGCTGACCTAGTCTGTAACTTAGCAACTACTTAGGAACCTTGGGTCTAGAGTCTGAACTTAATATGCTTCTGAAGGAAGACCAAGCGAGTTAACTAGTCTACTTGGAGTGTTAGGTTTCGCTTAATTTTGCTAGGGACTAGCAAAAAACTAGGCATGGGGGTATTTGATTAGCACATAGTTGTGGGTTATTTAAGTATTTAAGTGCCTAGACATTAGGTTAATTCTAACATTTATTTAGCATAAATTAGGATGTAAATAGATTAATTCATATTTTTAATTTAATTACATAATCCATGCATTGCATTCATATTTTAAGTGCATTTAGAATTAGCTTAGAATGGCATTCATCTAATTAGTTAACCAATTAGGTACATTATTTTCGTTAACATAAAAGTTGAGGGTCTGTATATAAATAACCATAATATTTTAACATTATTTTCTTTATTCTTCTTCTTGCAGGAACGGCTGCATTTCCTTCGGCTGCCGCTCCAACGCCACTAGCTGCCGCAATGGACCCTGCATTCAAGGACGAGCGGAGAATGTGGATCTGCTCCCGCCTCTCCGTTTAAATCTATGCAAGCGGCTACAAAAGGATGAGGGAGGCAGCTGAGCTCGGGAGGCCTCCACCAACGATCCACCACTGTGCAGAGAGATCTTCTCTCTTTCATTCCATACCGCCAGCCTCAACCGTGGCGACGAGTCTCCACCACCGCGGGCGTGTGGCGTGACAGGCCACACCGCCATCCGGAGCTCGTCCGCATTACCATGAGCACCTTAGCGTGCATCTCCCTCACCGTCGTCACCAACAACCACCGCCGCAGCCTCTATGCAATCACCTTCTCAGTCACTTAAGACGTCCAGGAAATTTCCCGGACTCCTGAAGTCCACCCCCCACTCTAGCAGCAACCACCGTCCGCCCACTTCACTTCCAGCGCACCCGCGACACCTTCAGCCCGCACACAGCCTCCAGCGCACCCGCGACACCTTTAGCCTGCACCTCACCGCTCTAGCCCGCTCACTCCACACACCCACGCCTGCAGCACCCGCGCTTCCACCAACAGAGCGCGCTCCCACGCCTCCTCCCGCGCACAACAGCGCCTCCCGCTAGCTGCGGCATTCTCCCGCGCCTGCAGCGCCTTCCGCCAACAACGCGCGCTCCCGCTTGCCGCGCTCACTACCAATAGCAGCTGTAGCACCGGCTGCAGCCACCTCCACCGGAGCTTGTCCGGCCTGCTCCGGCTGCCGTGCGACACGCCACCACCATCGCTTCGAAGCCCTCGGTCCAAGGGACTTCCTTCGAGCTTCCCGTGTCCGACCATCCACTCCTCGTCGCGCACGGCAAAGGGGAAAAAATCCCTTAAAAATTACATTTTCTACCATTGTCAATTTTTAATAATATTTTATTGATTCTGCATTGCGACAAATATCCTCTAGTTACTCAGAATTGCTATTTCAGCATGATTTCTTGATTCAACATTAATCTGAAGGCAATTTTGGCTTGATTCTTGTCCAAACTAACTACGAACCAACGTTTTTAGCTGGTGCGAATTTAAATACATCATTGCCTCCCTATGGATATGACCCACTCTTCTGCGAGTGGTTATTTATTTTTAAATATTGATTAGTCGTTGTTGAATGTGTTTTTGCGAATCGCTACGCTTACGTGTTTAGTTTTGGAAAACCTGTCATTGTAGTTCGAAAGCGAAGAATTCGTGTTCAACAAATAAAAATTTATACCGAAAAGAATTCTGGGTCGAACACAGGGAGGCTATGTTGATCTATATTTGCAATTATATTTCTTTAGGATTTTTGTTAAGCAAGGCGATATAATTACAATGGAGCTATCAAACTATGAGACAGAGAGAGAGAGAAAGAGAACATGCATTCAATATTTCAATTGTTTATGAAAGTTACACTAGAAAGCGGAAAATCAATTACACTATAAAGTAGGAAAATTCTACACTAGAAAAGCTGTAAATAAGAATGGGAGAGAAAAGTTATCCTCCTCGACGATTGCTTGGAGGACGAGCGGGACGAGACGACGCCTGGACGAAGGAGAACGAAGCAGGACAAAGGAGGATGAAGCAGAAGAACAAGAATGGAGCAGCACGCCGTCGTCGTCACGGGATCCACTTCCGAAGGGGAACGAAAATTGGACTTTATCTCGCAAGAAGCATCCCGGGTGTGGGACAAGCTTCTTTTGAGCGTTGGAGGAGTAGAGAGGAGAAAGAAGGGATGTGAATTTCGTATGGAGGGGGTCTCCTTTTATAGTTGCAAGGACTGGGGGAAAAATGGACATTATAACTTCAAAATAGTAAATGAGGGGTCTTTAGTGACGGATAAATCCGTCACTAAAGCTCCCTTCGTGGGTGACATGGGCAGCTCGTGCGTGCCCGCTCGGCTGCTCGCGCACGCAATGCCCGCGCACGTCGATTGATTTCCAGCTGTCCGATCGCGAGATCGAACGGCTTAAGATGCGTCCGCACCAGCGCGCTGTGCGCGTCTGATTATGCGTTCAATCGCGCGTCCAATTGCGCGTCGACTCTATCGGGCGCGGGCAGCCGTCCGATGTCCATCCGACGCTCCACCCGCACCAAATCGCTCGCGCCCGCCGCTCCTCGCCTCGGATCGAACCCGTGCCCCGTGCTCGCGATAGTGCGCTCGACTGCTGTGCTATGGGGTGCGGACGGTCGAGCGGGCCTTTTTAAATGCGAGCGCCCACATCCGTTGGATTAAGATCCAACGACGGAGAGCGATTGGGTGCAGGGCTTTCACAAGAAGCAAGTGGCCATTTGGGTGGCTGAGATGGCGCCACATTGCGCTATGTTGGCCGTCCATCTTCTGGAAGTTGTAGATGGTGCCACGGATGTCAGATTGACTCGATTTTTGTGTCGTTGGGTTGCGATCGTCGATCCAAATTCATCCGTGCGGTCGGATTTATCATCTGAAGTGCGGATTTACACCATCCTAGCCCTTGATCTTCTAGGGTTCCCAGATCACTATCTGATGCTATGGATGCCTGATTAGGGCGATCTTGGAGTCGTTAAACTCCAATCGTCACCCTGATCACATCCATACGGTTGGATCTTTGATCCGAGGCCCTAATAAAATATTTTCCCTGTCCAAGCACATAAAAGGAGATAATTAACCTCCATTTTATTCAAACTATTCTAAATGCAAGATGATGCATGTAATGCAATATTTATATCACAAAATGCAATCCTATGCTTAAGAACATGCATAAATAGACATCTTAAGTAGTGTAAATGTGTTTACATTAGTCAATTTTTCCAGCACATAAAACTGCAAACGACTTTAAAGCGAACAATCGACTCGTCAGTGGCAATGGCAGTAAATGTAATTTTTAATTAACTTGAAAACAGGGGATTTGTTGCAGCAGCTTGTGCGCACAGGAGGAGGCGGGACAGACGTCGAGGCTGCAGCTGAGGATCACCCCGCTTAGGCTACACCTAACGATGGTGACGGCGCAGCTGATGGTAGCTTGTGGTGGTTGCAAGAAGGAGAGGAAGGTGGCTGGCGATGGTTCTATGCGCAGCGGTGGAGGCGTAGGCGAGGTGCCTGCGGGCGTGATGCCTACGGGGAGAGCTGGTGGCGAGGGCAGTCTGCAGAGGGGAGCGCTAGGCATCGGAAAGGCGCTGGCAATAGGCGGGTGCTGGAGGGTCGCAAGCGCCTACAGGCGTGGGTTTGCCTACGGTGGAGAAGGTGCTGGCGGGGTTGAAGGCGTGCCTATAGAGGGGGGGTGTGATTAGCCCATAGTTGTGGGCTATTTAAGTATTTAAGTGACTACAAATTAGGTTAATTCTAACATTTATTTAGTATAAATTAGGATGTAAATAGATTAATTCATAGTTTTAATCTAATTACATAATCCATACATTGCATTCATATCTTAAGTGCATTTAGAGTTAGCTTAGAATAGCATTCATCTAATTAGATAACCAATTAGGTACATTATTTTCATTAACATAGAAGTTGAGGGTCTATACATAAATAATCCTAATATTTTACCATTATTTTCTTTATTCTTCTTCTTTCAGAACGGTTGGGTGCCGCTCCAACGCCCGGCTGTTGCAGTGATGAAGCCATTCAAGGGGGAGCGGATGTGGTGGATCTGGTCGGCGGCTGATTTCAAACTTGTTCAGGCCACTACAAAAGGAGCAGGGAGGCAGCCGAGCTCAGAAGGCCTCCGCCACCGACCCACCACTGTGCAGAGAGAACCTCTCTCTTCCACTCCACACTGCCGACCTCTACCGTGGCGGCGCCTCCACTACCGTGGGCGTGTGGTGTGACAGGCCACACCGCCATCCGGAGCTCGCCCGCATTACCGTGAGCACCTTAGCGTGCAATTCCCTCGCCGTCGTCACCAACCACCACCGCCGCAACCACCGTCACTGCAATCGCCTTCTCATTCACTTAAGACGCCCGGAAAATTTCCCGGACGTCTGAAGGTACCCGCTCAGCTGCGATCATCCGCCCATCTCACTGTTTACGCCCGCACCACCACCCCCGCGCCTGCGCCTTCATCCGTGCGCACCCACGCCTGCACCCTCCACCGCTCACCGGCTGCAGACCTGTGCACGCCTGCAGATCAGCCCACGCCACCTTCCCCGCGCCCATCAGCCCGCAGCACACCCATGCCCACCATCAACCACGCCTGCAGACCACCGCAGCCATCTCCACGCGCCTGCAGACCACCGCCCACGCCAATCGCGCCAGCGCCCTCCGCAGACCCTCCGCAGCGCATGCCATCCTCCAACCGCGCTGCAGCACCCTCCACCACGCTTGCAGAACCGCCTGCAGTGCCCTCTTCCCCACGCCTGCAGACGAATTCCTGCCACGCCGCCGCAGCAGTGCCCACGGCAGCGGCAGCAGCCACCCCCGCAGCAGCAGCAGGCGGCGGACTTCACGCCAATAGGCTGCGCAAGCTGCCGGCTGCAGCACCACCGCCGGAGCTCGTCCAGCCACCTCCGACTACCGCGCGACTCGCCGCCACCACCGATTCGAAGCCCTTGATCCAAGAGACCTCTTCTGAGCTTCCCGCGCCCGGCCATCGGCTCCTCGTCGCGCAAGACAAAGGGGAAAAATTCCCCTGTTTTGCTACAATAAAACATTAATTAAAATTTACATTTTCTGCCATTGCCACATTTTAATCATATTCTATTGACTCTACATTGCGGAAAATATCCTGTAGTTTCTCATAATTGCCATTTCAGCATTGTTTCTTGCTTAAACCTTAATCTAAAGGCAATCTTGGCTTGGTTCTTGTCCAAATTGACTACGAACAAACATTTTTAAGTGGCGCGAATTTTAATATGTTATTGCCTCCCTGTGGATACGACCCGCTCCTCTGTGAGTGGTTATTTCTTGTTAAAAATTGATTAGTCGATTTTTCCACCACATTAAACTACAAACGACTTAAAAGCAAAAGATCGATCAATCAAATGGCGCCGTTGCTGGGGAGGCAACAGACGCAATAATTTTGCCTAATTTTATTTTGATTATTTGTCAATTGCATAGAGATTTCACCATTCATTATTTTCTTTTCTGTGCGAGAAAATTTGTGCAAGAATCAGCCACTGTGAGAGGCGACCCTTGACGTCGCCAGACGAGAAGTGGACAAGCAATTTTGAAAGGAGGAGAAGGACGAGGATGCGACGGACACCATTGAAATTAATCGCTAATTTAATTAGAATAGAATTAAGACTGAAGACTTAATTTTTCATTACAGTTAGTTTGAAACCCTTGTTCTGGGGCAAATTTTGAGGGGTTTGTTCCCCGATTTTGTTTTGGACCCGTGTTGGATAATTTTTGGGAGCCTGTTCCCTTTTCTTTAGATTTAGGTTTATTTATTTATTTATTTTTTATTATTATTACTTTTATTTGCTTGTGCATAAGTAGTTCTAAAAAAAAATAGAAAAAGAAAAAAATGAGCTGCCTGCTAGAAGCTGCCTGCCCTAGGACGAACCATTTAGGTCTGTATGAGCAGCCTCTAGATTTGCTTTTCTGCATTGCGTGCATTTTTGCATCGAAGATCGCTGGAGGCAAGGTACGCATTCTCTTACTTTGCATCCTATTTTTGATCACGCATTGCATTTGGGATTTAATGCGAAGACCACCTAATCTGTACTGAATAAATCTAACAAGTGGTCACATTTTTTTTAGAAAAAGGACTAATTAAAGGAAGGACATTTTAAAAACCAAGGATTTCATTTTCAAACTTGGCGTGCGATTCAAAGTTCAAAATCTTTTACGGTGTATGCACACTTATTTCACTTGCACCACGTCACGCTTCTAGACACTCCTTAGGTTTGGAAATACTAGGACAAGAGCCCTCCTTTAGTTGGATTCTAAAGTGTTCGGAACTTGAGATCAAAGGTTTTGTAAATCCAAAGAGGGGGATAGCCTGTCACAGATTTTTGGGGTTAGTTGAAGAGCACCGTGAAAGCATAGCTTCAAAGGAAGGCTTAGGCCTACTTGCATCCCTCGATCTTCCGTCTTTGGATTTAGTTGACCATTTGAGATTTAGGGAAGAACACCTAAGCTCCAACTAGGTCTTTTTAGGCGAGCCGTAGGTTGACAATAGGTGTGTAAATTGACTAAACAAATTGTATTGTCACCTGCAATCTGACTTAAAATCAAAAGCCTAAATTGGGAAAGACCTAAAAGGTCCTTTTTGAATTGTGTCTTGCTTGGGGAATTCTGATTGAAGTGTGAGTTAGAATGGACCACATTGATTTTCATCCTTTCACATCTTTCCCACACCCTCACCCCCACTCTGCATCCTTCGATCCCAGATGTCGAGATGGTCCATTCCTTGATGGACATAATGACAATCATTAGGATCCGTTTTACTCCTATTATAGGAGTATTGGCCTAGTTAAGCCCCAAATTAGTGAGCAGAACTCAGGAGCGGGATTTGCTTTGCCCAATATCCCACATACCAAAGAAATACCCAACCCACCCTCCCTGAAAACTTATAATGGTTGGACAAACACTCCTAGGTACTATAAGCCTGAGCCTGACTTCTCTTATGATAGAAATGACCTCTCCTCTTTGAAGATGGAAATACAGAAAATGCAAAATGAAATGAGTGAATTGTTAGGAGAATCTTTGAGAGCAGGCCAACAAGAAAGAGATGAAATTAGCCACCCAATCTGCCCCATTGACGATGACGTACACCCCTCTACAATAGATGCATCTCCCGTGGGAAAGCTACACTTTAAGTTGAAGGGAAATTCTGGGGAGAATAGCTACTTTTCGAGGATCGATTTTGAAACCTCCCCATTAGATGACACTTCCTTGAGAGATCTACACTTTAGGTGGGAGGAAAATACACATGAAAGTAGCTATGCATTGGATGAAGAAAGGTGGCAACCCGAGGAAGATGATGATAAGGTTGAGTATCCACCTGAATTATATTGGAGTCAAAAGAAGGGAATGATGGTACCATTGGAAGACCTCGACCCAGATGATATTATTTTCGTGACATTTGATGAAGTGGGTCAAAGTCAAGTTTTTAATCCTACCCTCCCTTCTGATCACGATATGGAACTCAAACCCACCCTTAGGGAACCTAACCCTAAAGAAATTGACCTATCTGAGGAGTCTGATGTAACCAATGTAAATAATTTACCTCAGATAGAGCACCCTAGGGGATCTGCTGAGATATTAAATGATTCTAGACCTCAGGTACATGATGAATTGTGTGATGAGGAGGAAGACGAATTATAAGAGGAACCTACATTCAAGATTTGGAGTGACGCTAAGGGTGATTATGTCTTATTTGAAGAGTTAGCCCCTGAGGATGTCACAAATTTGACCAAATTTGGTTTCCTTGGCGCACCCATTGATGATATTTCTCCTCATGATAAAATGATGGAAAATTTGGAAGGAATTTCTAAGATTTATGTGGATTCACATATAGACTCCGGGGAAGATTTGAGTGAAGAACAAAAACCCGGGGATGACATTGATAGGATAATCCCTAGATCTGTTGCTTCCAACCTGCCTTCATTCACTTCGAAGTCACCCTCTGATTCGCTTATATCTGAAAGCGAAATTGTGACTCCTGATGAAGAGTAGGAAGATCCACGTGATGGTGCAAGGAATGCTAGGGATGAAATTGAGGATTTAGAAAGAGTGTTTGGGATGGACACCAAGCTGATTAAACCTAACCTAGATCTTATGGCCATCCCACAACCTCGTAACTTGGACACCCTAGATGATCCTTGCCTTAGAGAATTGCTCATTTTTGTTTTGACTAGGAGGCTTAATAGACCAATATTTTCTGTAATGGAGTATCGGGTATGGATTGATGATTTCTTTAGTCAGTCCATTACCCTGGGGGTTTATCTCTATACCATTCCTTCCCCACTCTTTTTGGAGGATCCTTGTCATCCTACCCCTACCCCTGTGGAGGTTATTTTAACTATTTATCCTTTAGAACCTCTTCTCATGACCTGGGAAGATTTCATTCCCATTTTAGTTGGGCGAGCATTTGCTATCGGGATTCATCATCAGCTCGCCAACATCCTAGGTTACCTATTTTCTAGGCCAACTTTGCTTTGCTCATTTTTAGGGCCTATTTCTGCAATTCTTGAACCTGATTTGCAGGTTCTTCGGCTATTCAGCCTAGCTTTGACCCAGGTAATATCCTTCTATGCAATGAGGACATTGCAGATTTTAGGCATGGGGGGGTGTACTTGGGGATATACATAGCATAATTGCATACATTTGTACATATAAAAAAAAAAAAAAGTTTTGAGCTTAACTGGCTAAGTCCTGCATTCTTAAGCAAATCAGAACTCTAGCGTAGACTAAATTAATTCTAGGGTCAAACTTTAGAAGCTAAATAAGCTACTAGGTTTAGACCTTTAGGGTCCTTTGTGGACTTAAAAACTTAAGTAGGAGTTAAGTTGCGGACCATTCTTCAATAGGTTGAGGAAGGGAAGCTAGGGTTTGAGTTAAAAGGTGGGGTAGTACCTGGAGTCTTATTCTACCTTTTGGTTTACGGGTCCTTGTAACCCAAGAATCCGAATTTTTCACACTTGGTCTGGAAATTAACTTAATTTCTGAAAAGAGATTTGGTTCTCTTAGTTTTTACTTAAGAAAGGCTTGAAAACACATTTTGATTGGAAGAGTTCCCACCGCAGGAGAGGTGGAGTTTATACTCACCTTGAGGATGCGATGGTAACATATTACCTCCTCGACGCTTGTCTCTTAGGATATCCATCCTACTGGGGGCATGTAAGCGCATTGCGCGGTTCAGGTACCATGGGCGGCCCAATCTCGAAGTGCCGATTGCCATAGGCCTGAATTCGCTTAAGAAATCCATGGGCGATACTATCTCGAAGTGTCGATTGCCAGGAGTTCTTGGGGTCGTTATGGGCGGTGCTATCTCGAAGCATCGAAAGCCAGGCACCCTTCGAGGTATGGTAATGGGGACAATGAATACAACACAGACCGTGTTGATAGCTGATCTGAGGTTAGACTTAGAAGAATAAAAAAAAAAAAAAGTATATATATTAAAAAAAAAAAAATTCCTTTAGCTCAAATAACTCAGACCAATGCACAAGCACGGATGCTTTAATCTCAGGGATTAATAAACTTTAGGGTAGAGTCAGAAATCAGGGAAGCTTGTGCCTGCAACTCGTCTTTAGCCGACCTAGTCTGTAACTTAGCAACTACTTAGGAACCTTGGATCTAGAGCCTGAACTTATTATGCTTCTGAAGGAAGACTAAGTGAGTTGACTAGTCTACTTGGAGTGCTAGGTTTCGTTTAATTTTGCTAGGGACTAGCAAAAACTAGGCATGGGGGTATTTGATTAGCCCATAGTTGTGGGCTATTTAAGTATTTAAGTGCCTACACATTAGGTTAATTCTAACATTTATTTAGTATAAATTAGGATGTAAATAGATTAATTCATAGTTTTAATCTAATTACATAATCCATACATTGCATTCATATCTTAAGTGCATTTAGAATTAGCTTAGAATAGCATTCATCTAATTAGATAACCAATTAGGTACATTGTTTTCATTAACATAGAAGTTGAGGATCTATACATAAATAATCCTAATATTTTAACATTATTTTGTTTATTCTTCTTCTTTCAGAACGGCTGGGTGCCGCTCCAACGCCCGGCTGCTGCAGTGATGAAGCCATTCAAGGGGGAGCGGATGTGGTGGATCTGGCCGGCGGCTGATTTCAAACTTGTTCAGGCCACTACAAAAGGAGCAGGGAGGCAGCTGAGCTCAGAAGGCCTCCGCCACCGACCCACCACTGTGCAGAGAGAACCTCTCTCTTCCACTCCACACTGCCGACCTCTACCGTGGCGGCGAGTCTCCACTACCGTGGGCGTGTGGTGTGACAGGCCACACCGCCCTCCGGAGCTCGCCCGCATTACCATGAGAACCTTAGCGTGCAATTCCCTCGCCGTCGTCACCAACCACCACCGCCGCAACCACCGTCACTGCAATCATCTTCTCATTCACTTAAGACGTCCGGAAAATTTCCCGGACGTCTGAAGGTACCCGCTCACCTGCGATCACCCGCCCATCTCACTGTTCACGCCCGCACCACCACCCCTGCGCCTGCGCCTTCATCCGTGCGCACCCACGCCAGCACCCTCCACCGCTCACCGGCTGCAGACCTGCGCACGCCTGCAGATCAACCCACACCACCTTCCCCGTGGCCATCAGCCTGCAGCACACCCGCGCCCACCATCAACCGTGCCTGCAGACCACCGCAGCCATCTCCATGCGCCTGCAGACCATCGCCCACGCCAATCGCGCCAGCGCCCTCCGCAGACCCTCCGCAGCGCATGGCATCCTCCAACCGTGCTGCAGCACCCTCCGCCGCGCTTGCAGAACCGCCTGCAGCACCCCCTTCCCCGCGCCTGCAGACGAATGCCTGCCACGCCAGCCGCAGCAGTGCCCACGGCAGCGGCAGCAGCCACCCCCGCAGCAGCAGCAGTTGGCGGACTTCACGCCAATAGGCTACGCAAGCTGCCGGCTGCAGCACCTTCGCCGGAGCTCGTCCGGCCACCTCCGACCGCCGCGTGACTCGCCGCCACCACTGATTCGACGCCCTTGATCCAAGGGACCTCCTCCGAGCTTCCCACGCCCAGCCATCGGCTCCTCGTCGCGCAAGACAACGGGGAAAAATTCCCCTGTTTTGCTACAGTAAAACGTTAATTAAAATTTTCATTTTCTGCCATTGCCACATTTTAATATCTGCATTGCGGAAAATATCCTGTAGTTTCTCATAATTGCTATTTCAGCATTGTTTCTTGCTTAAACCTTAATCTAAAGGCAATCTTGGCTTGGTTCTTGTCCAAATTGACTACGAACAAACATTTTTAAGTGGCACGAATTTTAATACGTTATTGCCTCCCTGTGGATATGACCCGCTCCTCTGCGAGTGGTTATTTCTTGTTAAAAATTGATTAGTCGATTTTTCCACCACATTAAACTACAAACGACTTAAAAGCGAAAGATCGATCAGTCAGGGCACGCTATAGGGAGGCGTTGGAGATGGGCGCAGGCCTAGCAGGGGCACGCAAGGTGGAGGCGCTGCAGGGAGGCACTGTGCGGGTGCGGGCCTAGTAGGGGCACGCAAGGGGAGGTGCTACAGAGAGGCACGCTCTGCAGCGGAGAAGGCACGGTGCCTGCGGGCGCCTGGTGGTGCTGAAGCAGGTGCCTGCAGGCTGGAAGGGTTTGGTGGACGGTGGTAGTGTGCAGGTGATGGCACTGCAGAGGGTTGCCTGCGCGGGTGCAGGCATCTGCAGGTGTGGCTGGAGGGAGCGGTGGAAGACTTGGTGCACAGTGCACACGATGGTTCGCAGGGTCAGTCCTCTTCCACGGTGGTGAAGGTGGATCCCCGCTAGAGAGAGGAAGAAGCTTCCGCTCTCCAACTTTTCCAAGCTCTTTATCTCCTCCCCCTGCGTGCATGAGTTAAGGGATTTTCAAATCCCTTTGCTATTTTTGGTCGGCGGCTGTTGAGGGTGGCTGGAGGATGGGGGAAAAACATATGTCGTCAGTTGTTTGTGGGGGAAATTTATTCCCCAACTCCTTGTTCTTTCTAAATATCATTCCTGCACATAAAAACAAAAAAATCATTACATATTAAGTTATATAATGTTATAAAATAGATGTAAACTTAAATCATGATGCATGCAAATATTCTATAACTTAATGTAGTTATTAAGAAACCTAAAAGGTAAGATTAAAGTTACTTAGATGTAATACTTGTCCATTAAAATGGACTCATCAAATACCCCCATGCCTAAGATTTGCTAGTCCCTAGCAAAAATGAAAAATAAGAGAAGTAATCAGAAGTTTCTTTTTTGTTTATTTCAAAACTTTGGAAATCTAGACAAATGTGAAGTGATGATAACCTAGGTAACAGATCCAAGTGAGAAAGCCAATTTGCATTGGGAGTTCATACTTCACCCTTGGTAAATATTTCTGCCGGGATAGGCAACTACTTCCCTCAAGGATAAAGCATAAGATAATCTATAATTTGACCCCGGCTTTTGGCTTAGGTAGGAGATATCGAGTGGAATGGATTTGTATTTGGTGGCACACACTCATCTGGTGCTACATGTAGTCTAGTACTACAGACTCTAGATCTCTAGACTAATAGAAAAGTCAACTCAGAGAGAGGCTAAACAACTGTGCTCTCCTGATGTTCCTGGGCGCTCACTCTTTTCTTTCTTTCTAAGATCACAAATCTCGCCAAATTTAGTAATTGTACTCACTGTTTGGTGGCCTCACATGCCATCCACATTTCAATTAAAGTTCTAATAACTCTACAACTAAATTAGTGTCCTCAACCAGTATTCGGGCGATCAGAAATACTAGAAGGTAGGTATGGGTCATATTTGGTGGAACGCGATAGGTGTTCTGTTGCCTCAGAAACAGTGTTACATTATAAACTTGGACTTTTTTTTTTTAATATAACTATTTCTTCTTTTTCTTTCTTTTTTTTTTTTATAAATCAACATAATACGACACAAACTTTTATTTATGAAGCATTATTAGGGATGATGATGGTTAAGAGGATGTTGTGTGGCTTATTTGGTGGAAGTGCCTATTCTCGACACCGGGAAGGAATGGATAGGATAGGCGTATTTCTGACCTTCGACACTATTACCCTCATTTAGCCGAGGACTCTATGAAGGATGGTCATAACCATCCACCATAGTCATAGCTTTATCAGGACTCAATCTCTATGTATCTGCCTTATTTGGTGACTCTCAGGAATTCACACAAAGTATGCACATAGGAACAGAGAGCAAAAACTATGCCTAACTATGAAGTATCATCATCTAATTGTCCAAAACTTAAGAGTCCTTGAACTAGACTTATTGCACCAGTAGTCTCTCTACTTTCTTCTCACAAATATGAGGTGGATCTACTAGAAGATAGTATGCCTGACTCCCTATGAACTGTCCAAGGGTTTAGTAGACTACAAATGCTTATTGGTTTTCCTTAAGGATTCATTACCCAGTCTATGTGCACATGAAATAAATGTACTGGATTCTAAACTTAAGAAATAATTCAAGAAGAAAAACCTCCAATGACAAGGGTATTCTACTAGGGACTAACCTATTCTGCTCAAGAAAAGAGATTTTTTTTTTATTTTATCTACATATAAATATATATGCATGCAAATATTTATAAATGCTATAAACATTCTTAGGTTATACCCCCCCATGCCTAAGACTAACAATGTCCTCATTGGAAAAATGCAAACATAGAAGAATATCACCTAAGGAGGAGAGTGGGAGGAGCTAAGATTCCTCAAGCCAAAGTGCATCCAAAACCTGGCCATCTGAAAGAGTAATATACGGTTTAAGTCGCTAGCCATTTAACTTAAAGCTCGCACCTGAAATAGGGTTCTTAATCTCTACAGCTCCATGAGGGAAAGTATTGATAACAACGTATGGCCCATCCCAGTGGGACTTGAGCTTTCTAGGAAATAATTTAAGCCTAGAAATGAAAAGCCAGACCCACTGGTTGGGCTCAAAAGTCTTTCTAATGATGTGCTTGTCATGGAAGACTTTTGTACGTTGCTTGTAAGCTTGAGAAGTTTCATAAGCTTCATTACGAAGCTCCTCAAGCTCACTTAATTCTAACATATGTGCCTTTCCTGCTTTATCCAGATTCAAGTTAACATTTTTAATAGCCTAATAAGCTTTATGTTGGATTTCCACGGGAAGGTGGCACGCTTTTCCATAGACAAGATGGAAAGGAGACATGCCCAAGAGAGTTTTATACGCAGTTCTGTAGGCCCAAAGAGCATCATGTAGTTTTTTAGACCAATCCTTCCGATCAGGCCCGACAGTTTTTTCTAAAATTCGCTTAATCTCCCTATTAGATACTTCAACTTGTCCACTCGTTTGGGGATGATAATGTGCGGTTATCATGTGGTTGACTCCCAAATTTTGGAGTAGTCTTATGAAGTGTACATTCTTAAAGTGAAGTCCTCCATCACTTACGATCATCCTTGGGCACCCATACTGAGAAATGATATTAGCCTTAACAAAGCCCAAGACCACGGAATGGTCATTGGTTGACATGCGTATGGCTTCTATCCATTTCGATACAAAGTCTACAGCCACAAGGATGTATTCATATTTAAAGGACACAGGAAAGGGACCCATGAAGTCAATGCCCCAAATATCAAAGATTTCAATAGGGAGGATAGGTTGTTGGGGCATCTCATCCCTTTTTCCAATGGTTCCCATCTACTGGCAACGTAGACATGCGCCCACATACGTATGTGCATCTCGGAATAATGTGGGCCACCAGAAGCTAGACTGAAGAACCTTATGGTCAGTCTTCTTCCCACTAAAATGTTCCCCACAATGGAGGTCATGGCAGAAGCTCAGAACACTTCTTTGTTCTTCATCAGGGACGCAATGGCAAAAAGCTGGTCAGGCCTATTCTAAAAAGCTCGTGTTCCTCCCAGTGATAAAATTTAGCGTTGGCGAGAAACCTATCTCATTTCTACTTGTCCCAAGTACTGGGGGTAATGCCCGTGACCAGATAGTTCACTTTGTCAGCGAACCAAGGAGTTTTAGCTTCCACGGCCATTAGAGACTCATCAGGGAAAGCCTCTTGAATACTGCCAACAGGGTTTGATGCCTCAATAGGGATCCTAGACAAATGGTCTACTACCACATTTTCAACCCCTTTATTATCTTTAATTTCCCGGTCAAATTCTTGGAGTAGTAGAATCCAACGAATTAGGCAAGGTTTGGTGTCCTTTTTAGCCACTTTAAGGTAGAATGATCAGTGAACACTACAACCTTGGATCCCAAAAGATAAGATCGAAACTTTTCCAAAGCAAATACTACAGCAAGTAATTCCTTTTTAGTGACCGTGTAGTTTTGCTAACAATCTGTAAGGGTCTTGCTAGCGTAATGCAGCACATGAGGTTTGCCATCAATCCTTTGACCTAAGATCACTCCCATTGCAAAATCAGAAGCATCGCACATAAGCTCAAATGGGAGGGTCCAATCTGGTGCTTGGAGAATCGACGTGGTAATGAGGTCTTTCTTCAAAACTTGGAAAGCCTCACCACATCTATCATCAAAATCGAAGGAGACATCCTCCGCTAACAGGTCGCAGAGTGGCTTAGAGATTTTACTGAAATCTGTAATGAAGCGCCTATAAAATCCAGCATGGCCATGGAATGATCTAACCTAACGAACATTGGCGGGCAATGGAAGCTTAGAGATGGAATCGATTTTTGTGGTGTCCACCTCTAATCCTCTCTTGGAAATTATATGCCCTAACACAATGCTCTGCTAGACCATAAAGTGCCTTTTCTCCCAGCTAAGCACCAGCTTTGCCTCTTTGCAACGGGTTAAGACTTTATCAAGGTGCGAAAGGCATAGGTCAAATGATGAGCCATAAATGGAGAAGTCATCCATGAAAATTTCAACGAACTCGTCAATCATATCAGAAAAGATAGCCATCATACAACGTTGGAAAGTGGCAGGAGCATTACATAACCCGAATGGCATTCGGTGGAACACAAAAGTGCCATACAGAATCGTGAAGGTGGTACGCTCCTGATCATTAGGAAAAATGGCTATCTGATTGTACTCAGAGTACATGTCAAGAAAACAAAAGTACTTGTTCCTCGGCAATCATTCTAGAATTTGATCGATAAATGGTATGGGAAAATGGTCTTTCTGGGAAGCCGTGTTTAAACGACGGTAATCAATGCAGACCCTCCAACCAGTTGAGGGTCTCGTGGTCACCAGTTCTCCTTGGTCATTCTCTTCCACAGTGATTCCTGCCTTTTTAGGAAGTACGTGAATAGGACTAACCCATTTAATATCCGAAATGGGATAGATAATCCTTGCATCCAGCCATTTCAGAATCTCCTTTTTAACAACCTCCCGCATATTTGGATTGAGCCTTCTCTGCATATCTCGGAAAGTTTTCACGGACCCATCCGTGCATATATAATGCATGCAAAGAAAGGGATCAACACCCTTAATATCAGCAATTGTCCAGCCAATTGCTTCCTTGTGCCTCTGTAAACACTCAAGCAGAGCTCCCTCCTGCAATTCAGATAATGCAGACGAGATAATAACGGGGAGCGTGTTATTAGGGCCAAGGGAAGCAAATTTCAATGTGCTCGGAAGGGGTTCCAACTCCAATTTAGGAGCCTTTTGGATTGAGGGTTTTAGTTGAGATGTCCCCACCTCAGGCAGCGGATCTACCTTCACAGTCCAGGGTGGGGACAGAGACTCAGTGTGTATCCCCAGCAACTCTTCTAGTTCGGGCATTTCCCTTTCAGTTTCTTTAATAATCAAGGGATGGTCCTTAGATATGACCTTCTGAAGGAGATCTCTACATAAGAGTGTTGGAGTAGTCTCTTCAATTATTTCATCAACGACCTCAATCTGATAACAATCTTCAAATCTGAGTTGCTTGTAAGTATCAAAAACATTCAACGGGATCTTCTTGTTCCCAAAGCCCATTTTAAGTGCCCCAGATCTACAATTTATAGAGGCATTGGTTGTGGCCAAGAAGGGGCGTCCCAAAATAATGGACGACTTTGTGGGCTTATTAGATGGGTCAGTATCAAGTACCAGAAAGTCAATGGGGAAGAAGAAATCCTCCACTCTCACAAGGACATCTTCCAACAATCCCCACAGTGTCTTAAGTGATCTGTCTACAACTTTGAGGATTACCGGACTAGGCTTTAGCTTGCCTCCTCCCAAAAAGTCATAGACAGAGCTCAATAGAATGTTCACCCCTGCACCCAGATTGAGCAGAGCCTCGTCAGTGTGTTGGTTACCTATAACCACTAAAATATATGGGACCCCTGGGTCTTTCATTTTGGGGGGTGTTACATGCTGGAGAACCGAGCTAACATGGTCAGGCAGGATGACCTTGGTTTGGACCTGTTTCCTAGATCGGCGCTTCTGGGTGCACAGGTCCTTCAGAAACTTGGCATAGGATGGAATCTATTTAATCGCTTCCAACAGAGGCAAGTTAATCTGGACTTGCCCAAAAGTATCCATAATCTCTTCCATCCTATCCTTGGCTCCAGATGAGCCAACAGAAGATTCCCTAGGAGCAGAAAGGCACTCTGGATAGGGCACCCTCGACTTCTGGGTAGATTGGTCGTCATGGCAAGAAAGGGGAGGTGGAAGGACAACATCCTCATTATGGGTGATTTTGTGCGAGGGAGAGCAGTGTGGCTCTTCCTCGGTGGAGGTAGAAGTCGGGACAGGTGTGGAAGGGGAACTCTGAGATGTAACCATAAGAGTGTTATCAGGCTTGTTAATCTTTTTTCCACTCCTCAACACAGTCATTGCTTGGGCGTGCTCCCTGAATACAACCCCGTTGCCCTTAGGGTTCTCCTCAGAGGAGCTAGGCAGCTTCCCCGAATCACATTGCCTAACTGCCTCACTAAGGTGATCAATTTGGGATTGTATATCAGTAATCATCTTATTCTGAGATTGGATAACCATATTCTGATGCTCTTGCAATGCTTTCATCATGGCCTTCAATTCATCCATCTTAAAGGGCTTATTTGGAGGAGGGTTTTCATAAGAAGGTTGGTATATGGGCTGGGGAGGTAAGGGTCTTGTATTCCCTGAGTTAGAAGCATCACCTTGCTTCCAAGAGAAGTTTAGATGGTTCCGCCACCCAGGATTATAAGTGTTGGAGTAAGGGTTATTGCGAGGGGGGCGGAAACCTTGGGCCACGTTCAAGTCGGCCTGAATCAACTCAGGGAATTGGTTTGCCTGATGGCACTCTGCAGTGGCGTGCGTTGTGCTTTGGCAAATGGAGCATTCTCTTGAAGCTTGAAAAATAGAGGCTGCTTGCGGGTTCATGCCGAGGTTTGCTAAAAGCCTATCAAAGTTTTTATTCAATAGTTTAATCTGATAAGCCAAATCCTGAGAAGCCCCGGCTTCATGTGCCTCTATCTTCCTTTGCAAGATTGATGGTTTTCTTTCTTGATAGGTAGAGGACAGATGTATGGAGTTGTCGCTTATTGTTTCAAATAATGCCCAGGCTTCATCCTCAGTTCTGGTCATGAAGGTTCCTGCACAGGCCGCATCGATGGTTTGCCTATGCCTTTCAGATAATCCATTATAGAACCTTTTGACCAACTGCCATCTTGGCACTTGATGGTGGAGGCATAACCTAAGAAGGTCATTAAAGTGCTCCCAAGTCTCATGAAATTGCTCACCTTCCTATTGAGTAAAACCCATAATCTCTCTTCTGTAATGGTTGGTTTTACTCACAGGAAAATACATTTTCAAAAATTCTCCCTTAAGGGTGGCCCAATCATTTGCCCTTGCATCGAGGGTATGATACCAGTGCTTGGCCTTATCCTTTAGGGAGAAAGGAAATAGAGTCCTCATCAGGGCTTCATCAGTAAAGCCCTGGAGCTTCACCGTGGATCAAACCTCGGTGAATTCCTCCAAATGCCGGTAGGGGTCCTCCCTAGTAGTACCATAAAAAGAGGACAATAAAGATATGGTATTGCTCTTGATCTCATATGGATTATCTCCTTCCGGTCGTCTTAGTGCTTGTGCAGGTTGGTTAGTTGGAATAAAATAGTCCCTTAGGGTCCTTTGTTGATTTGCACCTTGCTCAGCCATTCCTTCTTTTTCCTCTCCTAGGTGAGCTCTCCTAAGAATTCTCTCAGGATCAAGATCAAACACTAGACTACCCTCAGGAGAGTGTCTACCAAGCATACAAAACATAATTCAGGTTCTTATTGAGTAAGAGATGCCTCCACTCCAAAGATAAGTCAAAAGATCAAGACTTATCCCTCCGTTCCCACGTAAGTGGAATAAGATGGGTGTGGACTTGAAATATTAACCTTCTTTATTGCGGAGGTCGAATTAGTTAATATAAATGGAAAAACAAGTTTTTCACTGCAATTACATGCCTTAATTCAACCTTCGAGTGCCCTAGGACCTATACTTTGCTTTGATGATACTCCCAGGTGATCAAGTGAGAAGTTACTCCAAGGACGAACAAAGGGATGCAAGTAGGGCGAACCCTTCGTTTGAGGCGATGCGTATGCGGTGCCCCTTAACTACCCTTTTGTTCCTTTAAGGGGTGTCCCCCTCCATGGAGTATCAAAACATTTGGTCAAAAGATAGTATCACCACCACCACAAAGCATAATAGGAGGGTCTGCACCGATAAAGAGATCGGTGCCTATAGCCTTAAGGGATCGAGCCTTAGTGCGGTCCTAATGTGCATGCTCAGTGTCAGAAGTGTGCAACACACCACAAATCTTTGTAATTTCTTTTGAAATCGCAGACAGGTCCCTTAGAATCAGATCAAATGTGAATTGCTTTTAGGGTTGAATATGATTATCAGTCCCACTTTTAGTTATGTGACCACTGAATTAGTAAATTCAAACAACTTGGTGGTCTTGAATTTTAATTTGAATGTAAATGCATGAACAGGAGCTAGATGCAAAAGTTAGAAAGGTGTACCTATCACTAGCAATCTTCGTGCTAATATGCTTGCAATGCAATAATAAGATCTAATGTGCTGCTCAATCACACCAAATTGCGTGCACCTAAGGGCATGCAACTTCTAAATAGGCAACTCAATATTTTCTTTGTTGGTTTTAGAGGTAGGCAAGCAGAAAATAGAATCACGCATGCACAAAAAGTAATGTAAGCCCTAGTAGCTAAAGAATGTGCGGACAAACCCCCAAAAATTCAACCCCAATTACTACAATGGCGACAAGGCAGAAGTAAATTTGGGATGACGGAGAATCCTTTGTGAAAGTAGGATCTTGGTCTCCTACGTCCTTTCCTCATGTGGCTTAGCTCGTGGTTGCTGTCGCCGCTCTGTTGCGCCTCGTTGCCTCGTCAGATTCCTCGCACAGTCAAAAAAATTAATCAGATAATTGCGCAACTTAAAATATTAAAAAATAATGAAGTAAATATGTTGCATCTATTGCCTCCCCGGCAACGGCGCCAATTTGACAAGTCGATTTTCCATTTTCGATTAAGTTTTGCAAATGAAATAACGCATTGTTGTAGTACTTAAGTGGTGGAAAAATCGACTAATCAACAATAAAAAGAACCACTCACAGAAGAGTGGGTCATGTCCACAGGAAGGCAATGATGCAATAAACTCTCAATTACTTCGTATTATTTCGATCAAGTGCGAAATCCCTAATCAAATTCTACATGAAATGCAATGGAAAGAAGATGCACAATAACTCAAAAATATAAGGGTATATGTGCCATATTTCCTCACTGAAATATTCAATAAATATGTGATGATTTTATGTAAGTTTCAATTTACATATACTAGACAAAATTTGTGCACATGTTAATCCCTAAACCAATGTTGAAACATGTGAATATCAATAATGCGCAATTATCAAAAAGCGTGAGTGTGCAATCACAATTTCACCATAATAGCATAATAATAAATTAAAATTGATTTTGGTGGCAATGGCAGTAAATGTAATTTTTAATTAAATTGAAAATAGGGGATTTATTGAAGCGGCTTGTGCGCACAGGAGGAGGCGAGACAGACGTCGAGGCTGCAGCTGAAGATCACCCCGATCAGGCCGCACCCGACCGTGGTGACCATGCAGCTGATGGTAGCCTGTGGTGGCTGCAAGAAGGAGAGGAAGGTGGCTGGCGGTTGTTCTACGCGCAGTACTGGAGGCGCGCCCCGGGAAGTGCAGTGGCGAGGGCGGTATGCAGAGGGGAGCGCCAGGTGCTGGAAAGGTGCTGGTAGGAGGCGGGTGCTAGAGGGGCGCAAGCACCTGCAGGCGTGGGTTCGCCTGTGGTGGAGAAGGTGCTGGAGGGGTTGAATTCATGCCTGCAAAGGGGGGCGCGCTGCAGGGAGGTGCTGGAGATAAGCACGGGCTTGGCAGGGGCGTGCAAGGTGGAGGTGCTGCAGGGAGGCATTATGCGGGTGCGGGCCTGGCAGGGGCGCGGAATAGGGGGCATTGCAGGGAGGCGCACTTTGCAGTGGAGAAGGCACGGTGCCTGCGAGTGCCTGGTGGTGCTGGAGTGGGTGCCTGCAGGCTGGAAGGGTGCGGTGGACGGTGGTAGCGTGAAGGTGATGGCGCTGCAGAGGGTTGCCTGCGCAGGTACGGGCTTCTGTAGGTGCAGCTGGAGGGAGCGGTGGAAGACTTTGTGCACAGTGCACACGGTGGTTCACAGGGTTAGCCCTCTTCCACGGTGGTGAAGGTGGATCCTTGCTAGAGAGAGGAAGAAGCTTCCACTCTCCAACCTTTCCAACCTCTTTATCTCCTCCCCCTGCGTGCGTAAGTTAAGGGATTTTCAAATCCCTTTGCTATTTTTAGTCGGTGGCTGTTGAGGGTGGCCGGAGGATGGGGGAAAAACATATGCCACCAGTTGTTTGTTGGGGAAATTTACTCCCCAACTCCTTGTTCTTTCTAAATATCATTCCTGCACGTAAAAACAAAAAAATCATTACATATTAAGTGATAGAATGTTATAAAATAGATGTAAACTTAAATCATGATGCATGCAAATTTTCTATAACTTAATCTAGTTATTAACAAACCTAAAAGGTAAGATTAAAGTTACTTAGGTGTAATACTAGTCCATTAAAATGGACTCATCATGTGCTGTAGGAGGTGAGGCACGTGGAAAGGGGCGTGCAACAGCTGGCTTGCACTAGAGGAGTGCAGTCTAGAGGAGAGGCCGGCTGTTGCTGGCCGCTTCGGTGTGAAGATGGTCTGCGGTGATGGTGGTAGTGGGTTCGTTGAGGCGGTAAGTGGCCGAGCTTGCCAGCTTGGCACGGTGGCCTGTCACTCCGTCGACCCACAATGTGGCGAGGCTCGGCCATGGAGACCATAGTAATGGGCGGATGCACGGTGATGGGCGGGCGACGTCTCAGGAGCATGGCAACCTCCATCTTTTCCTTATCCCAGTTGAGGAGACCAGATCCACTTCTGGCACTCCTCCTTGACTAGGATCTTCAATGCGGTAGCTAGAGGAAGAAATGCAGCCGTTACTCATAGAAGAAAAATAAAATAATAATAAAATACTATGGTTATTTATGCACAAACCCTTAACTTTTATGTTAACTTAAAATAATGCATGCAATGCACCTAATTGGTTAACTAATTAAATGAATGCAATTCTACGTTAATTCTAAATGCATTTAGATTTGGATGCCACACATGAATTATGCACTTAAGCTAAAAATATGAATTAATTTAATTACATCCTAACGTATGCTATCTAAATGTTAAAATTAACTTAATGTCGAGGCACTAAAATACTTAAATAGCCCACAAATATGGGTTAATCATATAGGACGCCCAAAACTCTTAGCCAACTGCCCCACACCTTAAACCCACTTTTGCAATGTTATTGGATGTCCAGACACTTGGTCAAACGTCCAATTTTTGCAGAATACCCAAGATAGAACCTATAATCCCTCCTGACTATACTTGGACGCCCAGACAATAAGTCTAGACTTCTGATTTGTCACTATAAGACATCTAATAACTTTATTGGACATCCAGAACTACCCTCCATACCCTATTTTGAGATTCAAGTCTTGATCTTGGATCTCTAGCTCCCTAAACCCAATTCTAACCCCCTAGGAACCTAAATTAAGGTGCCCTAACCCTAGTACATCACCTCTAGACCTCCCTAAGGACCTAATTAAGCCATCACTAAACCTAATTGACTTGGATTATGGTCAATCTCTTCAGTCGATTCAATTGGACTCATTGAGTTCAATTGAGCCCTGATCTCAGCATACACTGTCCGATTGGACTCAGTGAGAGTCCAATTGACCTAGATTTGATTTAATTGAGTTATTTTACTCTCAATTAGGTTTCCACACACCCAATTAAACTTGTATTAACTTTAATTTCACTTTACCTTAGTGAATTAGGGTTTACAACCCTAATTTGAGACCTACTTAGACCGAAGCCCACTAGAACCTAACCTAATCAACCTAGCCACCTAAGTTTCGACCCACACACACCCACACACACCATCCACACGAAAATACCTAGCCTAGAGTTCTCTAGAACTTTCAACCATGTGTTGTTGGCTTGGTTGCTAAGATTAGCAACTAAGAGCCATTCAATTTTTAGATCCACATTTGGTGGATCTAAAAAGCACCATCCATCCTCTCTCTCACTCTCCCATGAACTCCCACCTTAAGCCTCTCTAAGGAATTCCAAAATTCTCTAGAGAGCTTCCCTTAGGTCTACAAAAAGACCTAAGGGTGGCCTTCTGGTCCATCTTGATCTCTTGGTTTCATTCCACCTTCCATAAGCCATCACCACCTCCACCTCCATGTTCACAAGCTCCACCATGATGCCATCACCTCCATGCCAAGCCTAGACCAATATCAACTTCTCCAACCTCTCTCCAAGGGCTAGCCTAAGCACCATTAGCCACCCCCTTTTCTCTTCTCACCCATTCAAAGGCCATCGGAGCCCACCTCTAAATGCCCTTAGTTATGCTAGAGTAGATTATAGTTCTTCATAGATTTAATGTTTTATTTACTGCTTAGTAGTGTAGCTCCATATTCTCCCCCAATGATGCATGAATAATCCCCCCATAGATTCATGTATGCAGTCATTTTCTGCTAGCTAGATTTAAATTTCCCTGTACAAGCATTCCATTACCTGTTCTATAACTGAAGTGAAAAAAAGCATGATTTGTAATTAGGGTTTTTAAAGTCACTGTTACACACGAATTCGCATACGCTTTTAAATTTATATTCCTAGATAGGGGAGTATCTAGGGTCATCCAAGGAGGCAAGTTTGCAATTCAAATCTCTTGCTTTAAAGGGGAACTCAACCTTTCTTTTTGGTATTTTAAATATATAATTTTTTTTAGCTTTGAAATGATGATGGCAAAATGTGAATTATGATGAAAAGGTAACTAACACCTGTAATTACTAAGCCAAATCTTAATAGATAAATATGCCCCCTCCCTAAGCTCACTCTAGGCAAGTGAAGGCCTAGAGTAATTAGGAAGTGGAAGTGAAACAAGTGCTAGAACAAAGACAAGCAATTGCAATATAAATTAAAAAGAAGGCAAGTTAATTTAGTAGAATTTGTGTTCTTTTACAAAGATATGTAGAGGAATGCTTCTAATAGAAATGGAAAATATAAAAGCAATAAAAAGAAACACAAATCCTCTTGTAGAATCTGGTCAAAAATGGAGTCTTCTTGCTCTAAGCCTAGCTACTCCTTGGCTTGAAAAGAGGGTCTCCTTTTTCTCCTTCCTTGAAAGCTCCTCCAAGGTGGATGCTCTCCACCTCAATTCTTTCCTCCAAGGCTAGGCATGCACCACCCTCAAGCTCTCCTCCAAGGTGGCGTGGACCACCTTCAAGACCTACTCGAAAGGTCTTCCTTGCTAGGCTCCTCCTGTGGCTGACGTGGGCACAAGAGAGAAGGGAAGAGGGGAAGGCACCAATGGGACAGAATATCCCCTTAATCTTCTTCTTCTTCTCTCTTGGGCATGAGCTTTAGGAAGAGTATGAGAGGTAGTTTGCTAGCCAAGGATGGGTTGTAAGGTGGTGGGTGTTGGTCATTTCATAGGGTAGGATGAGGGGGTTACGGTGGCTCTTGAGATGGATGGCTAAGATGGGAGAATGGAGGTGGCTAGGTGATCCTAGGGCTAAGGAGAGTTGGCTCCAAGTAGGGCGGTGTGAAGGTGGTGGTTATGGTGGTGAAGGGCCACCTAATGGTCGCGCCAACCATTGAGAGATGCCTTGGTTTTGGTGCCACCATGAAGGCCTCTAGAAGGGGGATTAGGCGGTTGGCTAGGATGGGTTGTAGGGTATGTGTAGGGCCATGATATGGGAATGTCTTGGTGCCAAAAGGGAGGGCTTCTAGAAGGGTATTTTGGTGCCAAAACAAGGTGACTTTTGGGTGTAGTTGAGGGGCTAGGAGGTGCGCATCTTGGTGCCAAAATAAAGTAGGGGTTAGGTAGCTTAGGTGGACTAGGTGAGCTTAGTTGGTGGATGTTGTCGACGTTTTGTGCGGGTTTAAAGGATGTCACGTTGTAGTGTAACCGACAAAATGTCTAAACAAATATAAAGAATTTTATTACTCGAAGACCGGAGTATCCGAGGTCGATCACAGGGAGCAAATGGAATTTACTACTAGTCAAAATGTAATTGAACACTCTAATTTACTCAGAATATCAATTCAAATGTGAATGTATGCAATTAAAAGTAATTAGGACAAAAATATGAAATTGGACGTCTGATCACAAGATCAGACGTCTTAAAAGTATTTCTCCTTTTCTTCTTCTTCTACAGTCTCTCATTTTCTTCTTCGTTTGCTTCTTTCTTGTCTTGCGAAGCCTTCTTCTTCTTCTTCTTCTTCTTCTTCTTCTTCTGCTTTTCTTCTTCTCCTGCGAAGGCTTCTTTCTTTCTTCTTCTTCTCTGTCTTGCTCCTTCTTTCTTTTCTTCTTTGGCTTGCCTTTCCTTCTTCTTCTTCTGTAGCAGCCAAGTCCTTCTACTGCGTTCAGCCTGCCTGCACAGGAGCAAAACCTAACCTTTCTCCCTCTACCCACGCGTCTCTCTCTCTCAAGCAATTCACTCGGGGACGCTCTCCCAGAGCCACAGCCATAATCGGGTCGGATCGTACCCGGGACCAAGAGCACCTGCAGGTGACGATGCGCGAGGAGTGCGTAGGTTTAGGTCGGGTCGGATCCGCCAGGTCCGCATGGTCAAGCCGCGTACGAGGCGGGTGTGGGGTCAGTAAGGGACCTCACCCCTGTGCTTACGGAGGCAACCAGCTTAAAGCACAAATACAATTTATAGCGTACCTGAGTGTTGCAATCCCACGATGTGGGACTAAAGGTTCCGCCCTGATTTCACGCGCGCCCGCAGACTCTCGTATGCAATTGCCCAAGCGGATGGCTCTGCTGGCGCTCCGTGCTGGGCTCACTCACATCGCGACACTCGCGTGAGTCTCCTACATCTGCAGCCTGGGAAGCCTGATGCTTGGAGCTTCGTTGGAGCTTCATCAGAGGTCGTCCATGGCGGCAGGAGCTCAAACACTGTCATGCACAAAACAAGCCCCTCGGCCCAATTAGATCAGCTAGAGACCTTCGCCGTGGCACGGTGAAGGCGGTGGACGATGCTGCAGGCCGCAGGTCGGCCTAGGCGTGCGTGCCTAGGTCAACCTGTGGCCGGAGATGGTGGGTTGTTCGGGGGGTGATTATGGAGGTCTGGAGTGGCAGTTGTAGGGTGGAGCGAGTTCCTGGTGGTGAGGCGGAGCTCTCGAAGTGGTTGGCGAGCTGTGTGGGGGGCTGGAATGGTGGAAGCGGCTCGCCGGAGGTCGGTTGGTGATGTGGAAGATGAGGGTGGTCAGCGTCGATCGAAGGGTAACCAGATGAGATAACAGGGGGAAAAGGGAGAGGAGAGGATGGAGAGGAGTTCTAACCTAATTGTAAGGACGAAAGGGGACGGAAGGCGGACAGCAGTACCTGCTGTCGCCGGAGAAGATGATGCCCAGTGGGGGAGAACGGCAGCGACGACGGGGCTGAGGCGGCGTGCGTGGGTACTGCGCGACGGGGAGGGAAGTCAGGAAGCTAACTCTGCCACTGGTTTTGTGGCAGAGCGAAGAGGGAGGGGAGGGGGGCTCGCCGGAGCTTGCTGGGACTTTCGGCCGGGCAGGAGGAGATGAATTGGGGGTGGACACTCGACCAAATCAAGCTCGGGTCCTACGGCAGGGTCTGGGGGGTGTTTTATAGGTGCTGGCCGCTCCTGTCAGCGCGTGGAGAGTGCGCAATTAGGTCTGTCGGCTTGCCGGAGTTGGAAGGAAGGTGGAACTGTAATCTCAATCTTACTAAGGCAGAAACCCATAGAAAGCTTCAAATGAGCGAGATCGATGAATTACTCCACAACGCATATGAGAACCTGTGAATTTACAAAGAGTGGGTTAAGGCCTTTCACGAAAAGCACATATCCCGAAAGATCTTTTTTCCTGGTCAAAAAGTTCTACTCTTTAATGCCAAACTCGAATTATTCCCAGGAAAACTCAGATCAAAATGGATTGGACCATACCTTATCCGACGAATCTTTGGAAATAGAGCTATCAAAATCAGTCAACTCAGCCATGATTCAGAACCTTTTGTCATGAATGATCAGAGACTCAAACCATTCATTAAACTCACCAATACATATTTGGCTAAGATATCTTTTACCCTCCATTCTCCCAGAGTTCATTACGCCCGGTTGATGGTGTTAAACTCAGCGCTTAATGGGAGGTAGCCCATCATTTCGAAAAACCTGAAACCCTTCTTGACACATCTTATGCTAAACTAATATTGCACTTTAGGGTTCATCCATTAGAATAGCCAACACCACCTTTGCTATCCGTACCCGAGCTTGAAATCGTCTGCAACAGTCACCCCGACCCATTCACCCACCCAACACCTATTCTAATGAATGATCTAAGCTGAACTCAAACCCACCTAATTTACAATGAGCACATTCCAAATCGTAGGCATCGGGGGGTATTAAAGTGCAAAATGTCATGAAAATCATTTCACAAGAAAGGTTTTCATAAAAAAAATCACATATTCGAAAAATACCAAAAAAAAAATTCTTGAAAATGAACAAAAATATGAGAGGAGAAGAAATTTTGATGGCATATTTGATTGTGAGGAGAAAAAGGGAGGAAAAAAAGGTCAAAAAGGAGCACAATTTGAAAAGAAAAGAAAAAGAGGTAGTCATTAGTAAAAGATTAAGGAATTGACTTAGTTCTAAACCATATGAAAAGAAAGAAATGAAAGGCAAAAAGTGTTAATAAAAAAAAAAGAAGATTAGTAGGAATGCCAATTTTAGGCCTCTTGGGCTATAATCGTAGGCTTAAAAATTCAAGTACCTGCTAAGATTTGGATAATCCTCAAGAGGTTAGGGAAAATGTGAAGCTTAAGTATTAGGTCTAAGGCTTAGGGATTATTCAGCCATGTTAACTGACCACTAGTTTGCGGGACTCGGTAACCTAAGCACCCCAATCCACACATAGTCCGGTTCAGTGCGCCTAAGTATCAAAATCATGTAAATGCATTTAACTTGTTTTGAAAAAGTCACCTAGATTAGGAGCGGCTGATCAACACAACTTGATTTGGATGGGTTCCCGGTGCAGAGAGGCAGGAAATTCCCCTTGAAGATGCACAATAACATATCGTCTCCTCGGTACTTATCTCCTAGGATACCTACATATCCTACCGGGGGCATGTAAGCACTTTGTGCCGATTCAGATGCCATGGGCGGCATTATCTCGAAATGTTGATTACCGGGGTCTAGATTTAGCTACAGAACGCCATGGACAAGATTATCTCGAAATCTCGAAAGCCAGGGTTCTGGGGGTTGCCATGGGCGGTGCTATCTCGAAGCATCAATTGCCAGGGACCCTTCGAGTATTGATGATGGGGACTAGGAATCCAATACAAATCGTGTTGTGAAGCCAATCTGAAGCTAGAAATAAAAAGGAAAGAGAGAGAAAACTCTCAAAAAAAAAAATCCTCTGTCTCCCTCTCTAACAAAAATGCACTGCAAACTGAACAGAGGCTAAAACATGTTACAAGCATAGGTGTTTTAACCGCGAAGTTCAACGAACCTTAGGATAGTTCCTATGGGCCTTAAAAACCTTCGCGGCAGACTGAGGCTAGCGCCGATCAGGTCCGGATCCTAGTTGGTACTTGAGTACCTCTAGGCCTACTATCGGCATTCTAACCTAATCTACAAAAGGAAGCACACAGCAAGTTTTTAAGCATCAGAAGGTTTTATGGTCTAGAATCAAAGTTAATGCCATGAAATTTTGCTGAGACTAGCAAAAGTTAGGCATGGGGGTATGATGGGAACACCATCATGAGCCATAACTAGCTCATTTTGACCCAATTAAGTCAGTAAATTCTCCTACATAACCACTAGAGAGTCACAAGTCATTGCATAATCATTCTGAAGGAAAAATAAGAAACCAGGGCTAAAACTACAATTTTACCAACTTATCATGAATGCAGTATAACCATACATTTTCTCAGCAGTTGAATGAAGGTCAATTGGTCTTGAAAAGATAACAAGTGGGATAGAGCAATCAGAAAAGGGTTTGCACATGTTCTAGGAATTAAATGAATTTTGAAACCCTAAAAATAGACCCGCTTAATAAACTGAAGTTTTGATCAAGATAAAATTTACCTAAACCCTCTAAAAATCATAGAAAAATACTCTCTAGGGTTTAGAACCTTCAATTTGACCATCAAAACTCGTTTTGACCCAAAATAGAACCACAGACAGACATTTGCCCTAATTTAGTTTTTTGTATAAATTACATAGTCAAATATGGTCAAAACCAAAATCCAACTTCACCATTGGATTCCTTAGGTCCAAATTAGGTTTGTATCAAAGTTTGGACACAAGATGAATTTGTCTTGACCTAGTTTGCAAATTGGTCCTATCTAATTACATTTCTACACTTAACTTTCAAAATCCTTTCAAACAAGCCCCTAACTTTGTCGTGGTTCTCACAAACAGGTCCCTATTTCCATTAAACCTATTCCTACTTGCTCTGACAACCTTGAAAAGGAAAGAACTCTCTGATTTCATGACAAATCCCTTTCAAATTTGAAAGGGAAGTTCATCAAGAAATTTCCTTCCTTTTGGACCTAATCCTAAGCCTTGAAACCTACCCAATCTCTCATGCAAACGCATGAGAGATTTGGGTATCAAGAAAGTTCCAACTTTGGTGAGCATTCCTAGCTTGGAAGCTTGGCTTCCAAGCTCAAAACTCTCTCTAAAGCCCTATATAAGGAACCTCAGACCTCGCCAAGTTCCCTAAGCTTGAATTCTGGCCGTGAAATCCCCTTTTCCTCCTTCCGACTGCGAAGCTCCACAAGCTCCGGTGACTTCTCCTACCCTCTCTCATCGTCTGACCACAAAACCAGTGTCCAGATTCTCTTTCCCTCTCTCGTCCGCTCATGACCATACCAGCAGGAGCTCTTCTACCACCGTCGTCATTGCCATCTCCCTCCTTAGGAAACCTTTTGTCCACAGTGTTGGCCAACCACAGTCGACGCCTCCTTACCTCTTTCTTCCTTAGATTAGGTTCCAATGTTCCCTACCCTTCCCTCCCTTTTCCCTACTTCTATCCCTCAAAAGCAACCGTCGACTACACATCTCCCCTTCCATCTTCTTCTGCTCCGTCAAAGCTCCGGCAACGCCCCACTGCTGCTCCACCGCACGAATCACACCGCTATCACCTCCAAAAGCTCTACCGTGATCCACTCTTCAAAACCCCTCTCCCCATTCATCCTCTCGCCCACTAAAACATGCCGTCGAAAGACCCACTGTTCTCCAACCTTCGCCGCTTCCGCCCCACTCACACAGACCACGCCACATCACAAAACCACTTCCACCATGTCCGCCATACTTTGACAGATGTTTTGAGCTTGTCTGATGAGGTCGAAAGACTGTATTCACCATTTTCAGGTCCCAAGTCATACCACCATTGACAAAGCTTTGACCGAAGCTTGAAGCTTGCTTCCCAGCCAATAGGTCCAGGTCTTCGACTCCAGATGAAGCAAAATTTTTCCAGGAACACGCTCGCCTGGTTAGTTGCAGCCGTTGACTGTTCCTTGCATGTGAATTAGACAAAGGCATCAGCTATAGGTGCACGTGAAGAAGTGGGAGCAGATAGTCCCACATCGGTTGCTGAGGAGCGCCTGCCATCGTATAAATTGTATTTGTGCTATAGGCTTATCACCTCAGCACGCACTGGTGGTGAGGTTCCCGGACGCCCCCCTCACGGGCCTCGTCCGTGACATCTCCCCCGTGGACCTAGTGCACCCGATAACCTGCCTAAGCCCTACACTCCTCGGCTACGACCCACGCCTGCAACCTTGGTCTTGGTCACACTCTAGGTCTGATTACCTGTATACCCAATACTGTGGAAGGCTCCGAGAGAGCGTGACCCAGAGATAGAAAGAGATTGCACAGGGTAAGGAGAGGGTTTTGCTGTAGAAGACATTAGTTGACACTTAGCCAAATTCAAGAAGCCTCGCCCCTCTATGTGTGAAGAAGGAGAACAGAGAAAGGAAGAACGAAAGAGAAGGACCGTAGCTGAAGAAGAGAGACAAGAAGAAAAGAGGGAGTAGCAGTAGAGAAAGAAGAGAAAGAAGAAGAGGCTGAGAAAAGAGAAAGAAAGCTATGCACTATAGCATCAGACATTTAAGCCATCTAATATTGCTAAGCTTTATTTGATTAATACTATTGAGAAATTTTGAGGGGTATTTGGTGATTCAAATCACCATTTTACCCCATTCTTTTTGCACTATTGACATCTATTTTCACTTCTATATCATTACTGTTAAGAGTTTTATCACAAATTGCTTATATTGCATTTAAATTGCAATTCTTGAGATTTAAATTCCATATTTCTCCCTGTGTTAGATCTCAGAACTTTTTCGAATAATAAAATTTATTTGTTTAAGCGCTATTTTGGCTATACTATAACGCAACATTCTTAAAACACCAATTTAGCGCGATGAATAGGCGTAGGGTCATTACACTAATAAGAGGCTTTGGAGCTTGAGAATAAGCTCTAATGGAGCTTTGGTAGGCTACTAAATCTTAGGAGTAGGTGGGAGTAGAGTAGGTAGAGATGAAGAGGAATTGGGGGTGTAGGGGTGTTTATATAGTAGAGGGAGGAATAAGAAATTCGTGTAAAGGGCTGTAGTGACAGTTGCAAGCATCACTAAAGACCCCTGCAACTATCGCTGAAGATTGCACCCCCACCGCTCATGCTTGCAGCAAGCCTTACGCCTAGAAGCAATTAGTGACAACTGTAAGTGACACTAAAGGTCCGCCAAGGCTAAAGCTATTCCCTCTAGCCCACGCTTATCCACGCACGCTCATGGCTGGATCAAGAGTGAACCATTGACAGCCATAGGATCAGAGGTAGACGGTTTAGATGGCATGGGGATCACGCTTTCAGATCGCGCACTCGTTGGCGCGTCAGATTGGGCGTCGGTCGATGTGTAATCATACGCATGCAGATCGCACGGGTCCGATTATGCCACGTTGCCTCCCTCTCTACCACTTGATGGCCATCCAACGGGCCCTATTCGATTGCTTCTACGCTCATGAGATTGCCTCCCTCACTGTGGCTCGAACTTGCTCTCGCGATTTCCGAGCACTTGTCTTCACCATCGCACCAAAGCCACAGTTTTCGACTGGAGGGTGGTACAGTTGCGCGCACCTTGACCATTGGATGAAGATCCAATGGTCGAGGTGAATCATTGCTTGAGACTAGGCACCCTTCAACCATGGGAGCGTGTGTCTCAGCCATTGGATTGAGATCCAACAGCTGAGATCTCTCCATGCGTGAAGCTAGGGGGCCGTGGTTTGTGTAGGGCGATCTGGATGGCACCACATGGCGCCATCTGGACCGTCCATCTTCTTTTTGTAGAGGGTGCTATAGATCTCTGATCGGGGTGATTTTCACATTGACGAACTACGATTGTCTCTCCATATTCATCCATACGATCGAATTCTTCATCCGAAGCCCGTAAAGATGTCGCACTACCTCCTGACCATATAAAATGGAAGAATTAATGTACATAATATACAACTATCCTAAATGCCATGCAATGGATGTTATGTAGTATTTATAACATGATATGCAATGCTAAACCTAGGAACTATCATAAATAAATATTTTATCATGAATTCATGTGTGTTTCTCACTCTATCAAGGATTTTTGTGGGTAGTTAAGAAGCATCGTGAAAGCAAAGCTTCAAAGGAAGGCTTAGGCCTACTTGCATCCTTCAATCTTCCATCCTTGGAGTACTTTACAATTTGAACTTTAAGGAAGAGTACCTAAGTTCCAACTAGGTCTTTTTAGGAATTCCATAGGTCAACAATAGGCACATAAATTGATTGAACAAATTGTACTGTCACCTACAATGTGACTTAAAACCAAATGCCTAAATGGGTAAAGACCTAAAAAGTCTTTTGATTTGTGTTTGTATTGGGAAGAATCTGACTTGGGTGTGAGTTAGAATGGACCAATTTGATCACCTCTCTTTCACCTCTTGCCCACACCCTTACCCCCACTCTGCAATCTTCGATCCCATATGCCAAGATGGTCCATTCTTTAATGGACATAATGACAGTAATTGGGATCCTTTTCACTCCTACTATAGGAGTATTGGCCAGGTTAAGCCCCAAATCATTGAGCAGAACCTAGAAGCGGGATTTGCCTTGCCCAATATCCCATACAACATAGAAATACCCGACCCACCCCCCCTTAATGATTGTAATGGTTGGACAGAAACTCATAGGTACTATAAGCCTGAGCTTGACTTCTCTCCTGATAGAAATGATGACCTCTCTTCTTTGAAGATGGAAATACAGAAAATGCAAGACGAAATGATTGAATTATTAGGAGAATCTTCGAGAGCAAGACAACAAGAAAAAGAAGAAATTAGCCACCCAATCTACCCCATTGAGGATGACGTGCACCCCTCTATGCTAGATGCATCTCCTATGGGAGAGTCACACCCTAAGTTAAAGGGGAATTTTGGGGATTATGTAAGGGAGAAAAGCTACTTTTCAAGGATTGATTTCGAAACCTCTCCGCTAGATGATACTTCCTTGAGAGGTCCACTCCTTAAGTAGGAGGAGGACATGAATGAAAGTAGCTATGCATTGGATGAAGAAAGGTGGCACCCTAGGGAAGATGATGATCATGTTGAGTATCCACCTGAATTATATTGGAGTCAAAAGAAGGGAATGATGGTACCATTGGAAGACCTTGACCTAGATGATAGTATTTTCGTGACATTTGATAAAGTGGGTCAAAGTCAAGTTGTTAATCCTATTGGAACCTTATTCCACATCTTGTTTTAGTGTTAACAAAATTATTATGGATTAATGTTTTCAATTGAGTGCTTTTCAGATTTAGGTGAAGATCAAGGCAAATAGGAAATGATGGAGGCATGATGATGAGGAGAAGATCATGACAAGAAGTAGGCAAGATGACAAGGAAGAATCGAGGAGGAGAAGATCATCTTCATCCTTTAGTTTTTAGTTTAGGTTTTTCGAATTTATAGAATGTATGCCTCTTAACAAAGAATCAACTTAAATTGTAAAATAAATTAGAGATAAACTAAGATTTAAACTACGATCATTTTCAAATAACGTAATTGATTAATTTACTTAAAAAAGATACTTGTTAGCACACAAGTACCAGTACTAAAGTTTAGTACCGGTACACGTGAGTTACAGGTTTCGATTTTTCATAGAAACAAACCTGTACCCTACGAGTATTGGTACTCATGATCAGTACTGGTACTGGAGGCAACGAGTACCGATACTGATGATCAGTACCAGTACAAGTGGGTTATAGATTTGTGTTAAGTGTTTGAAACCCAAATTTGGAAGCAACGAGTACCGGTACCCATAATTTGCCGATAAAAAAAAAATCTGGAAGTAACGAGTACTAGTACCCATACTTTAGCACCGGTACCAGTTAGTCGTTGGCTCAAAAATAAATGGTTAGAAAATTAATTTAGGCAATATGAACGTTGGGATTTGAACCCCAACATCTAGTAGATGACCTACTAAGGTCCTAACTCTATAAATAAACCCTTGGACCCTTAGTTTGCACATAAGAAAAGGGAATAAAAATTCCCAGAGTTATATTTCAAATTTCCACCATATTTGAAGTGAAGAAAAGTTTTTGCTTCCCTCAAATCTCTCAATGTTTTGCAAACTCCTCAATGTGTTTTGTTCATGCATCCACAAAGCAAATTTTGTTCATTCTAGGCTCTCAAATTAGTAATACAATTTATATATATTTGTTGAGAGGCATAGGTATTTAGTTGTAAGATTTCTTTTGTCTTACACCTATTCTCTTATTTGTAATTAAGCATGTTGCTCATTGGGTTGTAACAAACCCGTTGTTGTAATTGGGTTGAGGTAACCCATGAATTATCTCATTTAGTAAATTGATTTCCACGAGGTTGTGGGAATCGAGTTAAAAATCCTAAGCTGGGAGGCTTAGGTAGTGGAGTACCCAAGTGAGTGGGGAACCACTATACATCTTGTGTCATTTTCTGTGATTGTAATTTATGCAAATCTTTCTTGTTATTACTGATATTGTGTTTGAGTGTTTGTGAGCGTAGCCATCTATCTTTAGATCCTACAAGTGGTATCAGAGTGGGTAGTGAGAAGAAGTAAAAACTCTTGCTCGCAATGGCATCAACCTCAAGGTGCACCGAAGGACAATCGTTGACCCGTCCTCCCTATTTCGATGGGACAGATTATGGGTATTGGAAGAGGAGGATGCAAGTCTTCCTCAAGGCAATGGATGAGGAGTCGTGGACACTCATTCAAGAGAAATACTCTGATCCAGAGCCGAAAGGAGTGGCATGGACGACAAATCAAAAGAGGAAAATTATTGGCAATGCGAGGGCAATGAATGCACTTTATTGTGCGTTGTCAAGGGAAGAATTCAATCGTATCTTAGCATGCGAGTCAGCATTTGAGATATGGAACACACTTCAAATCACCTATGAAGGTACTAACAAGGTAAAAGAAACCCGTATTTCTATTCTAACCAAAAAATATGAGTGTTTCAGGATGACAAAAGGTGAAACATTCAAAGACATGTACACAAGGTTTGGGGAAATAGTTAACCCCATAAAGAACCTTGGAGTGAAGTACACAGAAGAGCAGCTTCTAAGGAAGATCCTAAGATCTCTTACAAGTGATTGGGATCCAAAGACCACAGCCATTCAAGAGGCGAAGGACCTCTCCACTCTCTCCTTGGATGATCTAATTGGAAGCCTCATGGCCTATGAGGTTCAACTAGAGAACATGAAGAAGAATGAGGAGAAGATGTCAAGTAAGAAGAGTATTGCCTTTAGAGCAATTAAGGAGGACACGAATTCAAGCACCTCAGAATCCGAAGATGATGAAGAAAAGAAGATGCTCACAAGAAAGTTTCAAAATTTTCTTCAAAAGCAAGGTAAGCAAGTGAATAAAATTTCATCTGATATTGTTTGCTATGAATGCAAGAGAAAGCATCACATGTGGAAGGATTGCCCCATAATCAAGAAGAAGGAAGACACAAAAGAAGCCAAGAAGAAGAAGAAGAAGAAGAAGAAGAAATCTTTTAAAGCGATGTGGAATGATAGCAACTCCGACATGGACACTGATTCTGATGACAATGAGGTCGCACACCTTTGCTTGGTAGCCACTACAAAAGACACAGAATATAAGGTAAATCCTGACTTTTCTTTTGAAGAATTACTTGAAGCTTATGAAGAATTATATCATAAAGCTAGGTTGTTTAAAAAGGAAAATAAAGTTTTAAAGAATAATTATCAAACATTAGAAGTAGACAAATCATGTTTAGAAATAGAATTAGAAATGTCAAAAGAGACTAATAATCAGTTGCATGCAAAGATAGTAGAGCTAGAAGATATTTATGAGTATTTTGAGGAGACTTTAAATAATCTCAAAACAACTACTAGGCTAAGCACTAAATTTTGTGATTCTTTACAATCAAATTTTAAGAGTAAAAAGAATATACAAAATAAATCACATGCACCTAGGCATGCATGGATGTACCAAAAGTCCAAAAATCCTAAGAATTATAAATCTAAGATAAGAGAGGTCTATAAATCTCAGGGTTTGAAAGGTACTAACCTAAAAGGACTCACAAGAAAACGGGTACCTAGAAAAGGCATTTTACATTATTTTGCTGGAGTTGATCAATGGGATCAAAGTGATCAGCAGGTGTTCAAGGCACACAACGGAGCACTTCAACCTTTCCATAGGTTGAATGAAGGCCAAGAATGATGGCCTAATGGAGTTTGGTACCCACATTCATCATTCTGCTATTGGTAATTTTATGGTATGATATTTTTTACCTCTTCATTTTTTTTGATGATTGACAAAAAGGGGGAGAAAAATAAAGGGAAAATAGTGATATTTTTAGGAGGAGCATATATTGAGGGGGAGGATTAAATTAAAAGTTTTTACTGCATTTAACATTGCTAAAAATTATTTATTATCTATTTGCAAGATAGTTTTGTCAACAACAAAAAGGGGGAGATTATTGGAACCTTGTTCCACATCTTGTTTTGTTTTTAACAAAATTATTAGGGATTAATGTTTGTAATTGAATGCTTTTCAGATTTAGGTGAAGATCAAGGCAAATAGAAAATGATGGAGGCATGATGATGAGAAGAAGAAGATCATGACATGAAGGAGGCAAGATGACAAGGAAGAGTCAAGGAGGAGAAGACCATCTTTGTCCTTTAGTTTTTAGTTTAGATTCTTCTAATTTATAGAATGTATGCCTCTTAACAAAGAATCAGCTTAAATCGTAAAATAAATTAGAGATAAAGTAGGATTTATACTACGGTCATTTTCAAAGAACGTAATGGATTAATTTACTTAGAAAAAGGTACTTGTTAGCCCATAAGTACTGGTACTGAAGTTTAGTACCAGTACATGTGAGTTACAAGTTTGGGTTTTTTCAAGGAAACAAACCTGTACCCCACGAGTACTGATACTCATGATCAGTACCGGTATTGGAGGCAATGAGTACCAGTACTCATGATCAGTATCGATACAAGTGGGTTACAGATTTGTGTTAAGTGTTTGAAACCCAAATCTGGAAGCAACGAGTACTGGTACCCATACTTTAGTACTGGTACCAGTTAGCCGTTGGCTCAAAACTAAACGGCTAGAAAATTAATTTAAGTAACATGAATGTTAGGATTTAAACCACAATGTCTAGTAGACGACTGATTGCATAGCAATCATGCAACCTAAATCAACAAAATTAAGCTAGACTCTAGCATAACTTAGGAATAATGCATTCATAAGCATCGTAATTTGCACAATAGCTAGTTTATTAGTCATATAGATAATATCGTCATTTTATGACTTAAAAGAGAGATGATTTTAATCGTAGATGATTTAAAGCCACAGATTTCATATCAGATCGAACAGATCTGATTAGAATAATGACGGGAGTCCAACAATTTCAAAATTGTCCTGATTAGACAACTAGAGCATTGTGTGCAATCCATAGAAGAATGGAGATCATAGAGCCAAAGGACAAAGATTCGAGCCTCATATGAAGAATCCAACCATACGGATGAATCTGGATCGACGATCGCAGTCCAATAGTGCAAAAATCACCTCAATCGAAGGTCTAAATCACCAGATAAAAGGAAAAGAAGATGAACGGCCATGATGGTGCCACGTGGTGCCATCACAGCTGCTCCCTCACCATTGCCCCATCTAGGAAGGCCGCACAACAAGGTATGGGTCATTGGATCTCCACCCAACGATCACGAGAATGCCACGTCGCTTGCCCAGACTAGATAACCATAAATAGAAACAAACAAGTATATATAACAAAAGGTCCGCATAGCAAATTGGCTCACAAGCGCATGCGTGAGATCTGTAGATGCCCATTCGATCCACAATACATGTGACGGCGGGTGCAAATTAAATCAAGTCATCAGATGGGGAGTGAAAGGCAGCGATTGAGTCCACGTGGTGAAGCGAGGAAGCATCGCAGCCGAATGCATGATGCAACATGCGTTTAATGCGCGATCCCATGCACTTTTCAAATGAACGCAATGAGGTGAGAGCATGTAAGCCATTCGATTGTAAGACTAACGTTGAGGTGGGGTTTGAAGGTGGGAGGTGGGCGAAGAAGGTAAGCGCATGCGTGAGGAGGAATCAGAGCCGCATGATCGAAGATCAACAATGCAACGGCTGCCATGTGTCTCCACCAAAGTAAATCCAAGCATTTTAGGCTCAAATGAAGTTATTTTGAAGCCAAATCAAAATCGTTGATCTCCAGATCAACGGATCTGATCAACCAGGGGTTGTTAGACGATTTTAAGGCCAAAATACCCTTTTTGCCCTCCATCAAAACTATAAAAGATGACCCAAGGGCTCCTAGTTGAAGTATCTCCTTCTCCCATCAATTCCAGATCTCTTCTATCGCCTTCTCTGCAATTCTCCATCCCTCTGCAACTCTATCCCGGCACTCTGGATCTGAGGTGCTGCCGCATCTCGCACAAGCATCCCACAAGCAGCGTCATTTCTCTACCACTTTCTTCTCTCTCTCTTTCTATCTATCTATCTATCTATCTGTCTCTATTAGCCTTTTCTACTGTGAAAAACTTTATCTAATTGCAATAAAATTCTGATTCTCTGGATATTTGCTTTATACATATATTCATATATATATATCTAGTTAGAATTAGTTTTATTGAAACGCTTCTACATAAATTGAGATTGCCTTCCTGTGAACGACCCGATACTCACCGGAGTTTTATAAAATTATTTGTCGATGTGTTTTCACGCTATACTACAATTGAATAATCTTTTAAAATGTGAATTACATGTCGAACAAGTTAGCACCGTTGCTAGGGAGGCAACAAAAATTTGTGAAGCTTTCTTTGGTGTGAATTTAAGATTTCTAACATGTTATTTTCATTGATTTCGTGTGTGTAGGAAAATAAAGAAATCAGAATGAAACACGACAACGGGAATTGCGGTTTCAAACCTCAGGTAAGTACCCGTAGTTTAGATTAGTTATATTTAGGATTTGCTTGAGCCCTAGGATTAAATTAGAATTTGTTTGCTTATTGAAAAAAAATTCTTGATTTTCGGGCTGAAATAAAGTTTCATATTAAAAATTGAATTCCTGAAGATCCCTACCTCCAAAAATTTTCAAAATTTTACTAGTCGTAGATTTTAAAGTCATCAACAACATATCCAAATTTTGCACAAATCAAAGTTATATAAAAGTTTAAAAATTCATGCACAGATCTATTATCAATACAAATTTTGTTCCTAATTTTTCAAAGTTCAAAATATCATAGGAATTTTATACAACTCTGATTGACATGAAATTTGAGGCACTAAATTTTTGAGATAATCAAGAATTTAGGAAAAATCTGAAAAAATTATTTCTTGCTCGTTTGGTTGCACGAATTATCCAATCACCAATAGAGGGTCAAAACCGACTATAAAACCCCTAGTACACTTTAAATCAGGAAAAAATAGAAAACATTCATTAAAATTCTTAAAAAAATATTTTGTGAGTGCCTAGTTAGTGGTGCAATAAGGACCAATTAATTTCATTGCTTAGGTCGCACCACTCATTATTTTGGACCTAAAAGAATCATTTAGAACTATTTGTGCTTAGGGTTTCACATTAAGGATAGAGCACACCTGCATTTCCATACTCAAAAGAAATCTATCAAACAAATTGAGATATGCAAAATTCTTTGTGTGCCTCATCAGAACATTGATTGAAATTATTTAATCAAGTGAACCCTAAAATTCATTAACACAAGCATTTGAATCTTCAAAAATACTTCATCATAAGAAATTGCTTGTGACCCTGCTTTCCTGAGAACTTCACACATTTCAAAATTAATTTTAAGGGAAAACACCCCCCTAACGCCCATCATATTCCAAAAGCACATCAAAACCAAACCTAAAATTGAGTAGACATGCCCTAGGCAAGACTAATAAACTTGGGGACTTGAAACTAGATTGGGTTAAGGTCAAGGCCCTATCTACTTAGACCCACTGATGGAAAGAAAGTGGGTGCAGTAACCGCGTTAACCCTTAGTGGTGTCCCACTGTGCGGGGTGTCCTAAGGGGTCCCACCCTTCTGGCCAGCCAAGTAATTCAAGGGTTGATCTAACCTAATCGTGTTTTGGGGAGCCAAGATCAAGTTAATTTAGGGTTGACACTCTAAGGACAAGTTTGATTTCTTGTATTAAAAGGGTGGGGTATTCTCTCATCTATCTTCTCTCTCTCATCTATTAACTTTCTTCTGGTACATGGATGCTAGAAGGTCTCTAAACCCTGATTTGGTATCACCTTTAGAGAGTAAACTAAGGAGAAGACCTAATTTTTCTGAATATGTTTCAATGACTAATTGCCATGAGGAAGGACTGATTGAGGAGGAAACCATGGACCCATACTCTTTTGCCTCACACTATTCTCCCTATCCCAACCCTTCCCTTACTTCAACTTCTTCAGGATGGGAGAACTCTCCTCAAAACCAAGGACTTGATTCCCTTGCCTACACCTCATATTCCACGGGTATAGCTAGGCCTACCTCGAATCCCACACGAATCGCTGGATATCAAGGATCTCTACAACCTCAAAAGACACTCCATGCAGGACCAACACCTGATTGGCATGACCAACTATCTTGACCGGTTCAGTCAAACTCATCTCTCCCCAGATCAAAGATATGCCTATCCTATAATATCAATCCTATCCTCGAAATCACTTTACAAATTATCCCAATTTCACCCAAACAACTTTACCTTCTCATTAGGATAACCCTACAACACCAAACCAAGGATTTGATTCTTACCCTAGGTATTCAGATGATAGATATTTTGATTCGACTGAGGAAAGCAATCCTGGTATTTATTATCCTTAGCCTGATCAAATCTCTAACCATGGAGGTGATCTTGAGATCACCTAATTACTCTAAGTAGTACAGGGAATGAGAGAAGCTAATAAAAGAAATACAGATAATCTAACGAAATAGCTCAATAGAATCTGGAAAGCACAAGGTGATAAAACTGGTTTGAGTATGCCACAAGTTGGTGGTAAGCCATTCAAGGTTGAGGATCCAACCTTAAGTATGACATCTTATCCAATCCCAACCTCTACTTACACTAAGTTCACCCACCAACCCTGTGATTATGCAGAACAGATCCTACCCAGGCCTACAGCTGAACTAATAAATGATTTTGATATCTTAGAAACTGACTATGTGGAGGAAGACTCACTTGAAGAAATACATCTTGATTTAGGTCCTGACTTGCAACCATTCTATTTTGAGGAGCCAATTCATGGTGAGCTGGAGTATGAGCTTTTTATGTTCAAAGACACATAATTAGATTGCATGGATGATTTGGGAGAATCAGAGCAAGATCAAGAAGAAAGAAAGATTAAGAATAGTGACACTCCAAGCCAAGCATGGCTGGATGGCTCTGATGAAATCTTGTCTGAGGATTACCATGATCAAATATGCTTAAATGATTCGATATCTGGATTTGGCGATACTGATCATTCCCATATGGAGGCCAAATCTGCTTTCACTTCTGTTTCAGCTAATTCACACCCTTCTCTTCCCATCCACCAGAGTCCTAAGGAAAACCCTGACTCTTATCCTCAACATCTCGAGATTGAACAAGACAAGCAATTCCCTTATGAAAAAGATGTTCAAGAAATTGCAGAATTACTGAGGATGACTTATGAGGATCTATCTGAAGGAGCAAAGAATTTAGCTGAATCATGGAATCCTGAGGAGTTTAATTTGATCTATGAGGAACAGAAAGACAATCCCTTAGAAGATGTAATTCAAGAGAAAGGCAATTGGGATCAAATTCAGAAGTCCACAAAACTAAAAGAATTCAAGATCTTGGCTAATCTAGATTCTGATCTTACTCCCCCTTGGGCTATGATTTTAAGGAATAATGAATTTCTATCGATCACATTTGAAGACTTGCATCATGATTTGGGTGACTCAAATAAGATTTTTGATCACCACAGGGATAAGATTGAGGATTCCGATAAGTCTAAAACTAGTGAAATGGACGATTGGATTTTATTTAACTCACCTACTCGACATCCATCCATACCTAACTTCACTTGCGAAGTAGTTTCTTATACCATTTCACACTACACCACTCGGGTCCCTCCTTTCATTTCCCATCACTTTCAGGACCCGTACGATTTATTCCCCATGGACCACACTATATCCACCTCATCTGCCTTCCTCATGCATCACATCTTAGGGTTGCCACTATCTACTTTCCACTCTGGCACCTGCACTAATGTTTCTCTCTTTTGTAGCATCTGGCTGCAATTAGTTTCTAGCCCGTTCACTTTATTTTTTCGACCTTTTGGGCTTGGTATCCACCATCAACTGATCTGCATTTGTGGATCACTAATCCTTGCATTACATGATCACATCTTCATTTTAATCTTGACTCAACCCATTTATCTGATCATTTATTTTTGGGTTTAAGTCTGGCAAATGGCGGTAAACTTAGCGCTAGCTGAGAGGCAACCTAGTATTTACTACAGGTAGCTCTGCATCCTTTGCATCCATGCTGACCTGGATCAACAAGAATAGTCAGGTGATATCCCCTCCTCTTACTTATTATATTTTGATTTTCATGCATACATTTCAATGAGGACATTGTAATGAATAGGCATGGGGGGGTGGACATTGTATGCCTTATCTTTATGTTTGAAAAAAAATGCATTTAGGCATAAAGAATTTTTATTAAGGTTTTATTAGGGATTTATTCTTAAGTTGATTCCTGAGTTAGAATCCAGTATAATTTCACACTTACACGTAGAATTTGCAATGGATCCTCTATGAAGACCGATAAACATGTTTAGTTTGTCGAGAAGAAACATTGGTTCTTCTCCTAAACCCTTAGACAGTAATTAGGGAGTCAGGAAAACTATCTTCTAACAGATCCACTAAACAAATGTGAGGTGAGAGTAGAAAGTCTACTGATGCTCTAAGGCCAGTATGAGGAACCTTAAACTCTGGATAATGAGATCATGATACTCGGAGTTAGGCATAGTTTTCGCTCTTGGTTTCTGCGTACAAGTTCTTACTGTGAATCTCTTGAGAGCCACCAAATAAGGCAAATATGCAGAGAGTAGGTTTTGATAAAGCTAGGATTGAGGTGGATGGTCACGACCATCTTTTACGGAATCCTCGACTGAAGGAGGGTATTAATGTCAAGGTCAGAAATATACTATCCTATCGATTCCTTTCCCGGTGCCGAGAATAGGCACTTCCACCAAATAAGCCACCCGATACCCTCTTGAACATCCCCCAATCTTGAATAATGCCTCGTGAATAAAAGTCGTATGTGTTACTGTGTTGTGTTAGTAGATGTCTGGATGAAGAAAAAAAAAAGAGGTATATATGTCTATGGATATAGAAAAAATATATATATACAAAAAGAGAGGAGTAGAAAAGAAAGAAAGAACAAGAAGAAAAAAAAGTTCATAAGTGTTTTTAGAGTTTATTTCAAGTGTATTGAGGTAACAACACCCATCACCCTCATAATCCACCAAACACAGCCTTGACTTACTTTTATGTATTTCTGGCCACCTTTATATGGGCAGAGGAATTATGACTTAGTCTTAGTGTTATCAGAACCTAATCAAAGTGTTAATGCAAGGAGAGACCACCAAATATACTGATAAATCTGGTGAGATTGTGAGCTCAAAAAGAAAGAAAAGAAAAAGAAAAAGAAAAAGGAAGAGAAAGAAAGAGAGAGAACGAGTACAAAGGAAGTAAGGAGAGCAGAATTTCTTGTCTCTCTCTGAGTTGAATTATTTAATAATCTGAAAATCAAGGTTCTAAAGTACTAGTCTATATGTAGCACCAGATGAGTGTGACCCACCAAAAATAAATCCACCTGACTCAAAAATCTTCTACCTAACCCAAAAGCCGGAGTTGAATATATAGGTTACCTTATAACCCCGAGGGGAGAAGTTTGCCTATCTCGATAGAATTTTACTAAGGGTCAAGTACTAGCTTTAGATGAGGATTGGCTTTCACTTGGATCCGTTGCATAAACTACAACAAAACACATTCACGATTCTCTGGATCACTTAAGCTTCGAATTAAAACAAAAGACATAAACCTCTAGTAAAACTCTTAATAAAAATTAGTCATATAGGATCATTTTGCATTCAATCATGCATTTGCTAGGGACTAGCAAGATTTAGGCATGGGGGTGTGATTGCACAGCAATCATGCAACCTAAATCACCTAAATTAAGCTAAATTCTAGCATAACTTAGGAATAATGCACTCAGAGGCATCAAAATTTGCACAATAGCTAGTTTATTAGTCATATATATAATATCGTCATTTTATGACCTAAAAGAGAGATGATTTTAATCGTAGATGATTCAAAGCCACTGTCAGATCAGACCGAACATATCTAATCAGAACGACGATGGGAGTCCAACGGTTCCAAAATCGTCCCGATCAGACAACCAAAGCAACGTGTGCAATACATAGAAGAACGGAGATCATGGAGCCAAAGGACAGAGTTCCGAGCCTCGGATGAAGAATCCAACCATACGGATGAATCCGGATTGATAATCGTAGTCCAACAGCGTAAAAATCAACTTGATCAGAGGTCTAAATCACCAGATAGAAGGAAAAGAAGATGCATGGCAATGATGGTGCCACGTGGCACCATCACAACCACTCCCTCACCACCGCCCCATCTAGGAAGGCTGCACCACACACTGTGCATCGTTGGATCTCCATCCAATAGTCACGAGTGTGCCACATCACCCCCCCAGACTGGATAATCATAAATAGAAACAAACAAGTACATATAACAAAATTTTCGTGCAGTGCATTAGCTCGCGCATGCGTGCGTGAGATCTATAGACACTCGTTCAAGCGAAATTCGCGTGAGGGCGGGTGCAAATTAAATCAAGCCATCAGATGGGGAGTGGAAGGCAGCGATCAAGTCCATGTGGCGAAGCTAGGGCACACCATGGCCGAACGCATGATCCAACACGCATTAACGTTCGATCCCACATGCTTTTCAAACAAACACAGCGAGGCGCGAGCATGTAAGCCGTCCGATCATAAGACTGACGTTAAGATGGGTTTTTAAGGTGAGCGATCGGTGAAGAAGATAAGCGTGTGCGTGAGGAGGAATCAGAGCCGTGCAAACGAAGATCGGTGACACAGCGGCTGCCATGTGTCGCCATCAGAGCAATTCCGAGCATTTTAGGTGCAAATGAAAATATTTTGAGGCCAAATCAAAGCTGTTGATCTCCCGATCAACGGATCTGATCAACCATGGGTTGTTGGACGGTTTTAAGCCCAAAATGCCCTTTTCGCCCTCCATCAAAACTATAAAAGAAGACGCAGGGCCCCCAGTTGAAGTATCTCTCTCTCCCATCAACTCCAGATCTCTTCTACCATTTTCTCTACAATTCTCCGTCCCTCTGCAACTTTGTCCCAGCACTCCAGATCTGAGGTGTTGCCACATCTTGCACAAGCATCCCACAAGCGACATCATTTCTCTGCCACTTTCTTCTCTCTCTCTATCGATCTATCTATCTGTCTCTATTAGCATTTTCTACTGTGAAAAACTTTATCTAATTGCAATAAAATTTTGATTCTCTGGATATCTGCTTTATACATATATACATATATATATCTAGTTAGAATTAGTTTTATTGAAATGCTTTTGCATAAATTGAGATTGCCTCCCTGCAAATGACCTGGTACTCACCGGAGTTCTATAAATTTATTTGTCAATGTGTTTTCGCGCTATATTACAGCTGAATAATCTTTTAAAATGCGAATTACATGCCGAACAATGACCCACTAAGGTCCTAACTCTATAAATAAACCCTTGGACCCTTAGTTTTCGCATAAGGAAAGAGAAGAAAAATTCCTAGAGTTATATTTCAAATTTCCACCATATTTGAAGAGAAGAAAAGTGTTTGCTACCCTCAAATCTCTCTAAGTTTTGCAAACTCATCAACGTGTTTTGTTCATACATCCACAAAGAAAATATCGTTCATTCTAGGCTCTCAAATCGGTAATATCATTTATATATATTTATTGAGAGGCTTAGGTATTTAGTTGTAAGATTTCTTTTGTCTTACACCTATTATCTTATTTGTAATTGAGCTTGTTGCTCATTGGGTTGTAACAAACCCATTGTTGTAATTGGGTTGAGGTAACCTGTTAATTACCTCGTTTAGTAAATTGATTTCCTCGGGGTTGAGGGAATCGGGTTAAAAATCCTAAGCTGGGAGGCTTAGGTAGTGAAGTAGCCAACTGAGTGGGGAACCACTATACATCTTGTACCATTTTCTATGATTGTCATTTGTGCAAATATTTCTTGTTATTACTGATATTGTGTTTGAGTGTCTCCCTTCTGATCATGAGATGGAACTCAAGCCCACCCTTAGGGAACCTATCCTTGAAGAAATTCACCTATCTGAGGAGTCTAATGTTACCAAAGTGAACCATTTACCCCAGATAGAGTGCCCTAGGGGACCTGTATAGATTTTAGATGATTCTAGACCTCGGGTACATGATGAATTGTATGATGAGGAGAAGGATGAATTATATTAGGAACCTACATTCAAGAATTGGAGTGACACTAAGGGTGATTATGTCTTGTTTGAAGAGTTAGCTCCTAAGGATGTCACAAATTTGATCAACTTAGGTTTCCTCTGTGCTCCTACTGATGATATCCCTCCTCACGATGAAATAATGGAAAATGTTGAAGCAACTTCTGAGATTTATGTGGATTCACATATAGACTCTGGAGAGGATTTGAGAAAAGAATAACTCAGGGATGAAATTGATAAGGTAATCCCTAAATCTGTTACTTCCAACCTGCCTTCATTTGATTCGAAGTCACCCTCTGATTTGCCTATGTCTGAAGGTGAAATTTTGACTCCATACCTTGAAATGATCACTAATGAAGTGCAAGAGGATACTTGTGATAGTACAAGGGATGCTACGGATGTAATTGAGGAATTAGGAAGGTTGTTAGGAATGGACACTAAGCCGATTAGACCCAACCTAGATCTTATGGCCATTGAAAGAGCGATCTTCGTTTTCGTTGAAAACGTTATCATAAAATGATGTGTCGTATTTAATTGCGTGGTAGAAAATTGCTTTTCAAGACATTTAAATTTTCAAAAGTAACCATGAAGAGTTAGGCTGTCTCCATAGGGAGGAATTAGCCTAATAAATTCACGAGTCAAGGAATGCACAGTTCGCAAACTCTTCTGCAACTTTAATGCGAGGAAAATGCTATTTTAAATTAAGTTTGCAATTTCTTTAAAAGTTCAAGGGTGTTTATGCAATTTTCATGTCAGAAATTAAGCCCCAAAAATATGTGTAAGATGCATGTGAACTAGCTTATCATATGAATTCAACTTTCATGCAATTCTAATTTTAATTTCAAGATAGAAACATACACATAACACAAATAAAATAATTTCAAGAAAATCTGAGTGCATCAGTGCAATGTGGCCAGAATAAAATATTAATATAAACATGACAATGGCATTGAATGTAATTTTTCATAGAGGTAAAAACAGAGGATTTCTCCTCTCTCCTCGCGCACGCGGCCGAGCACGGTTCGTCGCGAGAATCGGCAGGGAGGTGCGGCTTGACGAGAGATATGCAACGGTGGCAGCGGCATGGTCGGAGGTGGCCGGCGACGACTGGCAGAGGTGGCCAAAGAACCGGTCTGTTGGAAGAGACGGAGACTGCTGCAGCCGCACGGTGGCCTGCACGCGCTTGCAGGTACGGCGCATGCCTGCAGCCACGGGCGAGTAGTCTAAAGGTGGCGCCTGTGGGTGCGACGCTGATGGGCGGGCGCCTGTAGTTGGCGCCTGCAGGTGCGCTGATGGGCGGGCGATGCTGCGCCTACAGATGGTGATGCTGTGCAGCTACAACTGAGTGGTGGGCCTTGCAGGCACGCCTGCAGGGTGGAGAGGTGTGGGCTTGGTGCGCTGGAGAGGCAGGAAGGCATGCGGTTGCATGCTGCATGTGGCTGCAGGGGCACGTGTGCAAGCAGTGGACTGGAGAACTGCCTACAGGAAGTGCGGGAGCAGCCCTGCGGGCGTGCAAGGGTGGAGAGCCTGCGGGGGGGCGGTGTAGCGCCTACGGGCTCTTGGGAGGGTGATGGTGCGGTGGCGTGGCGAGGGTAGGATGGGGTGGTGCACCTTCTCCACAATGCATACTCTCTACACTGTGGAGAGGAAGGATATCCCCCCAGGGGGAGTGATGAGAACCTCATCATGAGCCATAACTAGCTCATTTTGACCCAATACAAAGGATAAAAGCTCCTACATAACTCAAGGAAAGGCTTAACTCAGAGAATTCTGAGTTTAAGGAGAAAATAAGTCATAAGGGGTAAAAATGCAATTTCACCAGTATAATCTGCATACAGGGTAATTCAGGGCCCAAACATAGGTCAAAGCAGCTTAATAAGACTAAAAGTGGGATGAGATGATCTAGCAAGGGCTACAGCACTTCCAAGAAACCAAATGATAATCTGTAACCCTAAAACAACCCACTTCAATTCACAAGGTTCGAGGCAAAGTAAAAATAGAATAAACCCTCTAAAATTCATAGAAAAATAATCTCTAGGGTTTAGAACCTTCAATTTGGCCTTTAGAACCCATTTTGACCTACATTGAGAACCATGCCCAATTAATAACTTAATTGGGGTTTTTACGCAAATTGACCGGTCAAACAAGGTTTAATATGAAAATGAAATTCACCATCAGATTCCTTAGGTCCTAATTAGTCATGTATAAAAACTTGAGCCTAAGAAGAAACCTCCTTGACCGACTTTACACTTTGGTCCTCATATATTTACTCTTTGGCCCTCAACTTTTGAACCCTCGCATTTTGGCCCCTAACTCTCCTTCGTTCTTTGCAATCAGGTCCCTCCTGCAAAACCCTGCCAGCACCATGCTCCGGCGACCTTGCGCGGAGCATGGCGCCGCGCAGGGTGAGGTGGGGGACCTGGCAAGTAAACCGGGGGTGCCCTGCGTCGTCAGCCGTCGCAGGGGCACCCCCCTGGTCATTGTAGCCCACCATACCGGCCGTGCGAACGCACGGACGGTATGGGTTCGTGTTTCCGACCATTCTCCGGCGAGGGAGACACGTCGTCTCCCTCCGCCTTCCTCCCTGTTTCATCCCTATAAATACCCCCCGCTGCTCCACCGACCAGGGCAGCCTGGATCTGACGGAGAAAATCCCCAACTTTCTTCTCTTCTTCCTCCGGCAGACGCTCACCAGCTCCGGCGGCTTCCTCCCCCTCCACCTCTTCGCTCTGCCGCAATACCAGCAGCAGAGACTTCCTCCCCTGCTCTTCCCGCGCCACGCCGCACCCAGCTGGCGCCTCTCCGGCTCTCTGCTCGCCGCCGCCCCTTTCCCTGAGCATCGTCTTCTCCGGCGACAGTCGATACGACTGTCACCCTGTTCCTCCCCCTTCGTCCCTGCAAGTAAGCTAGAGCTACTCCCCTTCTCCTCCTCTTTCTTTCCCCGCTTTCAATTTATTCAATTAAGCCCTCTACCGACCCTGACCACCTTCACCCCCTTCGCCTCCGACCACCCTCCGGCGAGCCGTTCCCATCACCTCAGCAACCCACACGGCTCGCCGACCCTCACCGCACCTCCGCCTCATCACACTGAGCACCCCCCACCCCTCCACTGCCACTCCACACCTCCGTAACACTCCCCCAAACAAACCCATTCCTCCGGTTGCAGTCCGACCCAGGGCTGCCACCAGACACCTCCTTGCGGCCTGCCGCGCAGCTCCTCACCTTCGCCGTGCCACGGCGAAGGTTCCCCAGTGGTTTGATTAGGCCGCGAGGCCATATTCGTGTCCGACAGGTTTTGAGGTCCGACCGCCATTGACGCACATTAAAGCAGCTTCTCCCGCGCTCCAGGCTTGAGGACGCCAGGTCTCCAGCTGCTGCGGAGTACGGGGCGTCGTGCGAAGGCAGCCAGCGAGCAACTTATGCAGATAGAAGCCGCAGCTGCAGAAGCCAAGCCGCGGTCTCCCAGCAGGCGCACGCGAGGAACGGTCTGCGTTTAGTCCCACATCGGTAAGCCTCACACACGTTCCACTGTTTAAATTGATTTCGTGCACTAGCCTCATTGCCTCAGTACACGGGGTGAGGTCCCCTTACACCCGCCCGGTTACCCGGTCTCGTCCGCGCTCACGCCTCGCGGACCTGACCCGACCCGACTTAGACTGACCTGCACTCCTCGCCCACCACGCACGCCGGTGGGCCTGGACCCGGGCCTGACCCGAACCCGATTACCCGGTAGCTCTGGGAGAGCTTTCGTAAGAGTGGTTTCAGAGAGAAAGAGAGACGCGGGGGGGAAGGGTAGAGTAGGTTTTGCCTCTTGACGAAAAACTCTGAAGTGTGCAGGCCAAAGAAGAAGAAGAAGACCCGCGGAAGAAGAAGTGCAGGCGAAGAAGAAGGAGCTGCACTGTAGCAAATGCATAGTTAAGTCGTCGAAGCACCGGGTCAGACGACGGAAGGTCAGCAGCCAGAGCAGGAAAGAAGGCAGGCTGAAGAAAGAAAGAAAAGAAGAGCAACGGCCAAAGCAGAAGAAGAAGAAAGGAAGACTTAGTAGCTGAAGGTAGAAGCTCTGCAGCCATAAGGAAGAAGAAGAAGGAGATCTGAAGAAAGAAAGGAAGAAGAAACATTCACAGAAGAGACTGCAGAAAAAGAAGAGAGGCCAAGACAGAAACCAAGGAAGAAGAAGAAGGAGATCTGAAGAAAAGAAAGAAAGAAGAACATCACAACAAATTCTTTCCCTCTCTCTTTATTTTGTAAAAGAAACATGTATATCTCTAGAATACGACTTGCTCCCTGAGTTCGACCTCGGGAACTCTTTCATTTTCCGAGTAAAAAAATTTATATTTGAAATGTTGGTAATAACCGGCTTTACTACAACGTTATAACAAAACCAAAACCCTCAAACCCGGTTGCGACGACGTTTCATTTTGGCGCCGCTGCCGGGGAGCAACAGCTATTCTAGAGGTAAACATTCCTGTTTCTTTTAAGTTCTGATAATCTCCTCTCTTTTGTGCAGCTACAGGAACTCAAGAAGACAAGCAACCACACGACAACCACTCCGAAGACAGGTAAATTTTTCCTCTCACTATTAACCCCTAAACTCTAAAGAGGAAGAAAAGAAAAGAACAAGCAATATAGGGCTAACCTGCCTTCCATACTTAGTAACCATAAAGAGTTGCATGTTTTCAACTCATCACTCCTGCACACTATTAAGGGTATTTAAGGGCTAACACATTCTTGCTTGAGCCCTAATTGCCCAACAAAGAGTTAAATGGACCAAGTAGAGCCAACATAAGGTCAAACATTAGGATTTCAGTAGAGACACACCCCTTAATCAAGAATTGAGGAGATCCAAAAGAGGTGTGCCCAAGCCATTGATTGAAAATAATTAACAAGAAAAATCCTAAATAATTGGCTCTCTCTAAACACTTGAACCCTAAAAGACAGGACCTAAAAGCTCTTAAAGAAAACAATAGGTAAAGTTGACCCCTTGGGTCAACCAACCTTAAATTAGGTCACTCTTTGCACTTAAAAAGACTAAAGTTCAAGTGAAACCTTAAGCACCCTGATCTTAAAATTGGTAGACTTAAGAGGTCAAGATCCCCATTCTGGTCTACCTGGAACCGCAGTGACAAGAGAGGTCGGGTGGGGGAAACCCTGTAACCCGTGGGGACGCTCTACCGTGTAGGGGTCTTCGCGGGACTCTCCCTCTCTGGCTGCCCAGGTAATTCTCAGGTGGACGATCTTTCTGATCAAGGGGTCCATCTGCCCCGCACCTCTATAGTCACCCAACACATTTTTGGGTGTCTTGATTGGGTCCAGCACCTTCTAAACTTACCTCTCCCAACTGTGCATGTACAGAAGGAGGTCTCTAAGACCACCCTTAAGACCTCCATTAGAAATTCGCTCTCGTCAAGGCCAAGCCTCGACGCCCGTATTTGTGCAGCAACACCCTCACATTATTCTCTCTTCTGATTCAGAACCAAGTTCTTCTTCTTCCCTCATCATGGCTCAGCCAGTTGAGGAAGAAAATAATCTGGAACACCAGCTCCAGCGACTCAATGACCTCTTCCAAAACTTCGTGCACCCACCACAGCGTCCTATGATGCGGGACCACTACAATCCTGCTGCGGTGGCCATTGAGCCTCGAGTCAGAATCCCGACTGGAGGACCTGATTCCGAACTAAAGCCCAACATGATTCATGCTATACCTAAATTCCATGGGCTTAATTCTGAAGATCCCTTCCAGCACATCAAACAGCTAAAGCATCTGGCCCACACTTTTGGATCAGATGCGTAAAATCGGGATATTCTTCTCATGAAGATGTTCTCCTTTTCTCTTATGGACAAGGCCGCCCATTGGTATCAAACTCAGACCCGGCCGATCAACACTTGGGAGGAACTTCAATCCGAGTTTTTGAAAAAGTTCTTTCCCGTTGGTCGGACCAACGCCTTGCGCCATCAGATTACACACTTCACTCAACAATCAGGAGAACCTCTCCATGAGGCATGGGATCATTTTCAGGATCTCATGAGGAAGTGCCCCCATCACGGAGTTCCTAAATGGGAACAAGTCCAATCTTTTTACCAGGGACTCCGTGAGGACATCCGCCTTTTCGTCAATGCAACCTGCGGAGGAAACATCATGGGTCAACATGAAGACACCGTATGGGAGATTCTCGAAAACATGTGCGAGAACTCCATCAACAATGACTCCATGGGATTATTCGACAGGACGAATACCCGTGCAGTGACGAATCTTAAGGGAGCACATGAGACGCAGGACCTGTCCGCATCAGTCGACCTGGAATTAATGGCCAGTCGATTGGACAAGGTCTCAATCATTGAAAAGAAGGTGGATGAGCTGACTCAGCACTTGCAGCGAGCCACCTCTGCGCGTAACTCCTTTGCACAACCTCCTTCCACACAGGAGACTGTGCAAAACATCCTCCACCGATCCTCCCTTGGGATGGATCCATATCCATCCCCATCTGATTCTTGGACTGGAAGATCATCCGATCCTTTCTTCACCAGCCGGGGGAACTCCATTCCTCCTTTCCCTGATTCTCAGGAGGTTCCTCAGACCTGCGAGGACCTCAACGCCATCCAGAACGACCCATTCTCCAACACTTACAACCCTGGATGGCGAAACCATCCCAATTTTCAGTGGGCGGGAAATTCCCAAACCCAAAGACCACCTTTTCAGTCCCGCCCACAGCCCTCTCATCACTACCAGCCGCCTCAGCCTCGGCCCAACCCTACTTATCCATCAGGGCCAAATCAAGATCAAATGTCCTTAATCCTTCAGACTCTGGCTGACATTCAAATATCGAATGCGGCCATTCAAAAACAGCACAAGGACGAGCTTACTGAAGTTAAAACTCAACTGGCCCAGTTGGCAAATTCTCGCCAGCCAGGCACACTCCCTTCCCAACCCCTTCCTAACCCAAATAACGTGCCAACCCAGAAGCGCGTTATGAATCCAAATTTAGGCCACGCTCAATGGATTTATCAGGCCCCCACTGCTCCATCTCCAGACGAGATGGATGCCTCAACTTCTCGTGCGGGATTTCAGCAGCAGCCACCCCTCCTACCAAACCCAAACCAAAATCAGGCCGGATTAAATTCTGTAACAACACGTAGTGGTAAGACAACTCAGGACCCGCATTATCCAAACCACTCCCAGCCTGATAACCATGACCCTAGGATAGTTATCCAAGGTACCGCTGTTCCAGACCCACAACCTGGACCTATCCTAGAGGAACCAACCAAGATCCCGTTTCCCGAGGCCCTGACCAAGGGAAAGAAGACCACCAAACCCGTGGCCCCTGAGGAGGACCTGGTCAAGCTCTTTGAGCAGGTCCACATAAACATCCCCTTGATGGATGCAATCCGCCACGTACCAGCTTACGCACGATTTCTAAAGAATATATGTACACCCCAGCGTAAGCCGCGAACCAAGGGAGGGAGCCCAATTGTTCTGTCAGAGCAAGCCAGCTCTGTAATCCTTAGTAGACTCCCACCCAAGGCAAAAGATCCTGGAACTCCCCTGATCTCCTGTAAGATAGGTGGTACCCAATTTGATAGAGCATTGTTAGACTTAGGTGCATCTATAAATCTGATACCCACATCCTTACTTGACCATCTGGAAGAATCTGAGCTGAAACCAACCGAGGTGACATTACAATTAGCAGATCGATCTATAAAGTCACCAAAAGGGATTCTCGAGGATGTTATCATGAGAGTGCGGGATTTCTATTTTCCAGTGGACTTTATAGTCTTAGACATGGATGCACCTGAGAACCCTAGGGATACACCAATCATTCTAGGGAGACCTTTCTTGGCTACTGCTAGAGCCAACATCAGCTGTGAGGAGGGCCAAATAGAGCTTAAGTTTGGAGATCAAACACTGAAAATTGATATATTTAAGGCCCAACAAGGAATTAATTGCGGCGTCATCGAGCAAATTTGTGACATCAAGACTTTGGTTGATGAATCACACCTCCAGAATGACTTGAGTATGCCTCATCAACCACAGAAGGATCTTGACCCGCAAACAGAGGAGTCAAATCCAGATGTGAACAACCCAGTAACTCCCACCCTTGAACCTCACATCTATACTGAACCACCCGCTGCTGCTGAAAACCCCATCCTCGAACTGAAACCCCTTCCTGCTCATTTGAAATACATCTTTTTGGGTTCTAATCAGACCCTTCCTGTGATCATCAATTCCAACCTCAGTCCTGAACAGGAAACCAGTCTGATTGTTGTCCTCCAGCAACATCGAAGAGCCATCGGATGGACTCTCGATGATTTGACTGGAATAAGTCCCTCTTATTGTACTCATCATATCTATTCAGAAGAGGGCACACGACCTTCTTGTGAAATGCAGAGACGCTTAAACCCCAATCTGCAGGAGGTCGTGAAAAAGGAGATCATCAAGTGGTTAGATGCCGGGATCATCTACCCGATCTCCGATAGTCGTTGGGTGAGCCCAATTCAGGTCGTGCCTAAGAAGGCAGGACTCACCACTATAACGACTGAGACCGGAGAAATCATTCCTACCCGATTAGCCAACTCGTGGAGAGTCTGTATAGATTACCGTCGACTCAATTCCTCCACGAAGAAGGATCATTTCCCACTACCCTTCATTGATCAAATTCTCGAAAAACTAGCGGGAAATAGGTTCTTCTATTTTCTTGACGGGTACTCCGGTTATAACCAGGTGGCAATCCATCCTGAGGACCAAGAAAAGACCACGTTCACCTGCCCCTTCGGAACATACGCTTTCCGAAGGATGCCTTTCGGTCTTTGCAATGCACCCGCTACTTTTCAGCGATGCATGCTTGCCATATTCTCAGATATGGTAGGTGATTATCTGGAAGTCTTCATGGATGACTTTTCAGTTTTCGGAGCATCATTCGACGATTGCCTCCAACACTTGGTCCAGATACTCAGGCGGTGCATCGACGTGAATTTGGTTCTTTCCTGGGAAAAGAGCCATTTCATGGTGCCTGAGGGAATTGTCCTGGGACACTCAATTTCGGAGAAAGGTATCCAAGTGGATCGAGCTAAGGTTAATCTGATTTCTCACCTTCCTATGCCTAGCTCGATCAGGGACATCCGATCCTTTTTAGGGCATGTCGGTTTTTATCGACGATTTATCCCTGATTTTTCAAAAATCGCACGCCCCCTGACCACTCTTCTCTCCAAGGATGTTCCCTTCGAAATCTCCAAGGAATGCACTCAAGCATTTGAAATCCTGCGTGACTGAGTCACCCAAGCCCCGATCCTACAGTCCCCTGATTGGTCTCAACCCTTTGAGATCATGTGTGATGCTTCCGACTTCGCTGTAGGAGCGGTTTTGGGGCAGAAAAATGACAAGAAACCTGTGGTCATTTACTACGCCAGCAAAACACTCGATGAGGCTCAGCATAACTATACAGTTACTGAGAAAGAGCTGCTAGCTGTAGTATTTGCCCTAGAGAAGTTCAGATCGTACCTTCTGGGTTCCCATGTCATCATATACTCGGATCACACGGCTGTGAGGCATCTCCTTGCAAAGAAGGACGCGAAACCTCGATTGATCCGATGGATCTTGCTGTTGCAAGAATTTGACCTTGAGATTCGCGATAAAGCGGGAAAACAAAACGTGGTAGCTGATCACTTGTCCCGTCTTCCTTCTGAAATAATTGACCCTTCCGGACCCATCACTGAGCATTTTCCCGATGAGCACCTGCTGACTATTGGTACTAGCCTTCCATGGTTTGCTAATATTGTAAATTACTTAGCATCTCATCAGACCCCGTCCGATTGGCCGAAGGCCAAGAAAGACAAATTACGCTCCGATGCCAAGTATTACATTTGGGAAGACCCGTACCTCTTCCGCATAGGTGCCGATCAGATCATCCGGAGATGTGTCCCGGAAGGGGAAGTCAACAATATCCTCTCTTTCTGCCATGACCAGGCATGCGGTGGCCATTTTGCCGGGCATAAAACGGCATCAAAAGTCCTCCAGTGCGGCTATTACTGGCCCACACTGTTCAAAGACGCATACAGTCATTGCAAGGCATGCAGTCGTTGCCAGACTTTGGGCAACATGAGCCATCGCGACATGATGCCTATGCAACCGATTCTAGTATGCGAAATCTTTGATGTTTGGGGGATTGATTTTATGGGCCCCTTTCCTGTTTTGGATGGTTTCGAATACATTCTGTTGGCTGTGGACTACGTGTCCAAATGGATCGAAGCCATACCGACCCGAACCTGTGATCACAAAATCGTTCTCAAATTTATTCATCAACACATTTTCTCAAGGTTCGGGATTCCTCGTGCAATAATCTCTGATGGGGGGACCCATTTCACAAATGCTCAGTTTAGGTCACTGATGACCAAATACGGGGTGTCTCACCGAATCTCTACTCCTTACCACCCCCAAACTAATGGTCTAGCTGAGCTGTCTAATCGGGAGATCAAGAAAATCCTGCAAGTCACTGTTCGACCTGACAGGAAGGACTGGTCGTCCCGACTTCCGGAAGCATTGTGGGCCTATAGGACCGCCCACAAGACCCAATTAGGCATGTCTCCCTTTAGACTGGTGTACGGAAAGGCATGCCACCTTCCCGTCGAACTGGAGCATAAAGCCTATTGGGCAGTACGGAACTGTAATCTGGATCTTTCTAAGGCTGGGACCCACAGAAAACTCCAAATCAGCGAGATCGATGAATTACGCATAGACGCGTACGAGAACTCGCAAATCTACAAGGAGCGGGTTAAAGCCTTCCACGACAAACACATCTCGAGAAAGATCTTTCATCCTGGTCAAAAGGTCCTACTCTTTGATGCCCGACTCAAACTCTTCCCAGGAAAACTGAGATCTAAGTGGGTCGGACCATATTTGGTCCGACAGGTTTTTGGAAATGGAGCAATCGAAATCAGTCCACTCAGCCACGATTCTGAACCTTTCATCGTGAATGGTCAGAGACTCAAGCCGTTCATTGATGTAACTTCTACTGATTTGGCTGAGGCATCTTATATCCTCCTTTCCCCTTGAGCTTATTGCGCCCAGCCGATGGCGTAAAACTCAGCGCTTAACGGGAGGCAGCCCGTCATTCTCTTTGAAAACCTGAAACTTGTTCTGACACCTTTCAGCACTCGAAGTTCACCCTTGTAGACAGCCGACCCCAACTCAGATGTTTGCATCTGGGATTTGAAATCGTCCGCAAAAATTCAACCCGACCCATTCACTCATCCAAATTTCTGTCTTAAGGAATGAACTAAGACCCCCTAGGTTACAATGAGGACATTGCAAATCTTAGGCATGGGGGGGTATGAAAGTACAAAAATTTGTAAGAAAAGGTTTCAAACAAAAAAATTCACATATGCCAAAAACACCATAAAAATTAAAAAAAAAATTTTCGAAAAAGAATAAGAGGAAAAGAGGAGAAGAAAATTTTGTGAAGGAGAAAAGAAACAAAATGAAAAAGGAGCACAAAATTATGAGAAAAAGTGATAGTCATTAGTAAGGAACTAAGGAATTAACCTAAGTTCTAGACCTCATTCAAGAAAAGTGCACAATAAGATTAGTAAAGAATGCAAACCTTAGGCATTCTTGAATAGACTCTTAGTACCCATTAAGATCTGGACACTCCTCAAGAGGTTGAGGAAAATGAAAAGCTGAAGTATTAGGTCTAAGGCTTAGGGAGTATTCGGCCTCGTTAACTAATTTTTGGTTTACGGGACTCAGTAACCTAAGCACCCTAATCTCACACACAGCCTAGTTCAGTAAGCGTAAAAATCAGAATCACGCAGAAGCGTCGCAAAAATCTGAAAAGAACACCTAGAATAGGAGCGGCCGATCAACACAAGTTGATTTGGACGAGTTCCCAGCGCAGAGAGGCGGGAAATCCCCTCGAAGATGCGTAACAAAATATCATCTCCTCGGTGCTTGTCTCTTAGGATATTTACATATCCTACGGGGGGCATGTAAGCACTCTGCTGGTTCAGATTCCATGGATGGCATTATCTCGAAGTGTCAATTGCCAGGGTCTGGATTCGGCCACGAAATACCATGGATGGGATTATCTCGAAATCTCAATAGCCAGGGTTCCGGGGGTTGCCATGGGCGGTGCTATCTCGAAGCATCGATCGCTAGGAACCCTTGAGGATTGATGATGGGAGCAAGGAATCTGATACAGACCGTGTTGAAAAGCCAATCCTAGGCTAGAACTAAAAAGAAAAAGAGAGAGAAAACTCTCCAAACAGAAAAACTTTCTATCTCTCTCTTACAAAACGCACTGCGAACTGAGCCAGGGCTAAAATCATTTCAAGCACGGGTGCTTTAACCACGAAGTCCAATAAACCTTAGGTTAGTTCTTGTGGGCCTTAAAAACCTTTGCTAAAAGACTGAGGCTAAGGCTAGACAGATCTGGATCTTGATTGGTACTAGAGTACCTTTTAGGCCTATGGTCAGCATTCTAACCTAATCTATGCTCAAATAAAAAAGGGCACTTATCTAAAACCATTAGAAACTTCATGGTCTAGAACAAGGGTTGAAACCTTAAGTTTTTGCTAAGGGACTAGCAAAAGCTAGGCATGGGGGTATGATGAGAACCTCATCATGAGCCATAACTAGCTCATTTTGACCCAATACAAAGGATAAAAGCTCCTACATAACTCAAGGAAAGGCTTAACTCAGAGAATTCTGAGTTTAAGGAGAAAACAAGTCATAAGGGGTAAAAATGCAATTTCACCAGTATAATCTGCATACAGGGTAATTCAGGGCCCAAACATAGGTGAAAGCAGCTTAATAAGAATAAAAGTGGGATGAGATGATCTAGCAAGGGCTACAGCACTTCCAAGAAATCAAATGATAATCTGTAACCCTAAAACAACCCACTTCAATTCACAAGGTTCGAGGCAAAGTAAAAATAGAATAAACCCTCTAAAATTCATAGAAAAATAATCTCTAGGGTTTAGAACCTTCAATTTGGCCTTTAGAACCCATTTTGACCTACATTGAGAACCATGCCCAATTAATAACTTAATTGGGGTTTTTACGCAAATTGACCGGTCAAACAAGGTTTAATATGAAAATGAAATTCACCATCAGATTCCTTAGGTCCTAATTAGTCATGTATAAAAACTTGAGCCTAAGAAGAAACCTCCTTGACCGACTTTACACTTTGGTCCTCATATATTTACTCTTTGGCCCTCAACTTTTGAACCCTCGCATTTTGGCCCCTAACTCTCCTTCGTTCTTTGCAATCAGGTCCCTCCTGCAAAACCCTGCCAGCACCATGCTCCGGCGACCTTGCGCGGAGCATGGCGCCGCGCAGGGTGAGGTGGGGGACCTGGCAAGTAAACTGGGGGTGCCCTGCGTCGTCAGCCGTCGCAGGGGCACCCCCCTGGTCATTGTAGCCCACCATACCGGCCGTGCGAACGCACGGACGGTATGGGTTCGTGTTTCCGACCATTCTCCGGCGAGGGAGACACGTCGTCTCCCTCCGCCTTCCTCCCTGTTTCATCCCTATAAATACCCCCCGCTGCTCCACCGACCAGGGCAGCCTGGATCTGATGGAGAAAATGCCCAACTTTCTTCTCTTCTTCCTCCGGCAGACGCTCACCAGCTCCGGCGGCTTCCTCCCCCTCCACCTCTTCGCTCTACCGCAATACCAGCAGCAGAGACTTCCTCCCCTGCTCTTCCCGCGCCACGCCGCACCCAGCTGGCGCCTCTCCGGCTCTCTGCTCGCCGCCGCCCCTTTCCCTGAGCATCGTCTTCTCCGGCGACAGTCGATACGACTGTCGCCCTGTTCCTCCCCCTCCACCTCTTCGCTCTGCCGCAATACCAGCAGCAGAGACTTCCTCCCCTGCTCTTCCCGCGCCACGCCGCACCCAGCTGGCGCCTCTCCGGCTCTCTGCTCGCCGCCGCCCCTTTCCCTGAGCATCGTCTTCTCCGGCGACAGTCGATACGACTGTCGCCCTGTTCCTCCCCCTTCGTCCCTGCAAGTAAGCTAGAGCTACTCCCCTTCTCCTCCTCTTTCTTTCCCCGCTTTCAATTTATTCAATTAAGCCCTCTACCGACCCTGACCACCTTCACCCCCTTCGCCTCCGACCACCCTCCGGCGAGCCGTTCCCATCACCTCAGCAACCCACACGGCTCACCGACCCTCACCGCACCTCCGCCTCATCACACTGAGCACCCCCCACCCCTCCACTGCCACTCCACACCTCCGTAACACTCCCCCGAACAAACCCATTCCTCCGGTTGCAGTCCGACCCAGGGCTGCCACCAGACACCTCCTTGCGGCCTGCCGCGCAGCTCCTCACCTTCACCGTGCCACGGCGAAGGTTCCCCAGTGGTTTGATTAGGCCGCGAGGCCATATTCGTGTCCGACAGGTTTTGAGGTTCGACCGCCATTGACGCACATTAAAGCAGCTTCTCCCGCGCTCCAGGCTTGAGGACGCCAGGTCTCCAGCTGCTGCGGAGTACGGGGCGTCGTGCGAAGGCAGCCAGCCAGCAACTTATGCAGATAGAAGCCGCAGCTGCAGAAGCCAAGCCGCGGTCTCCCAGCAGGCGCACGCGAGGAACGGTCTGCGTTTAGTCCCACATCGGTAAGCCTCACACACGTTCCACTGTTTAAATTGATTTCGTGCACTAGCCTCATTGCCTCAGTACACGGGGTGAGGTCCCCTTACACCCGCCCGGTTACCCGGTCTCGTCCGCGCTCACGCCTCGCGGACCTGACCCGACCCGACTTAGACTGACCTGCACTCCTCGCCCACCACGCACGCCGGTGGGCCTGGACCCGGGCCTGACCCGAACCCGATTACCCGGTAGCTCTGGGAGAGCTTTCGTAAGAGTGGTTTCAGAGAGAAAGAGAGACGCGGGGGGGAAGGGTAGAGTAGGTTTTGCCTCTTGACGAAAAACTCTGAAGTGTGCAGGCCAAAGAAGAAGAAGAAGACCCGCGGAAGAAGAAGTGCAGGCGAAGAAGAAGGAGCTGCACTGTAGCAAATGCATAGTTAAGTCGTCGAAGCACCGGGTCAGACGACGGAAGGTCAGCAGCCAGAGCAGGAAAGAAGGCAGGCTGAAGAAAGAAAGAAAAGAAGAGCAACGGCCAAAGCAGAAGAAGAAGAAAGGAAGACTTAGTAGCTGAAGGTAGAAGCTCTGCAGCCATAAGGAAGAAGAAGAAGGAGATCTGAAGAAAGAAAGGAAGAAGAAACATTCACAGAAGAGACTGCAGAAAAAGAAGAGAGGCCAAGACAGAAACCAAGGAAGAAGAAGAAGGAGATCTGAAGAAAAGAAAGAAAGAAGAACATCACAACAAATTCTTTCCCTCTCTCTTTATTTTGTAAAAGAAACATGTATATCTCTAGAATACGACTTGCTCCCTGAGTTCGACCTCGGGAACTCTTTCATTTTCCGAGTAAAAAAATTTATATTTGAAATGTTGGTAATAACCGGCTTTACTACAACGTTATAACAAAACCAAAACCCTCAAACCCGGTTGCGACGACGTTTCAGGGAGGAAGAAGAACCCGTAGATGAAGAAGATCCCCTCTCCTTTGCTTCCCTCTTCTTTTTAACTTCGTTGCACCTCCGAGAGTTAAGGGATTTTCAAATCCCTTAACTATCTCTGGCTGGCGGCTATTGAGGGTTCCCCGGAGAATGGGGAAAAGAACAGCCGCCGGTGATTTGAAAAAGGGTAATTTATCCTTTTCCCCTCATTCTTTTTCCAATTATTTTTCCTGCACATAAAAAGAACATATTAAGTTATAGAATAAATGTAAACCTAAATCATGATGCATGCAAACCTTCTATAACTTAATATAGTTATTAACAAACCTAAAAGACATAATTAAAGTTACTTAGGAGTAATATTAATCCATTAAAATGGACTCATCAAATACCCCCATGCCTATGATTTGCTAGTCCCTAGCAAAAATGAAAAATAATAGAAGTTATCAGAAGATTTCTTCTTTTCTTATTTCAAAACTTTAGAAATCTAGACAAATGTGAAGTGCTGATAGCCTAGGTAACAGATCCAAGTGAAAGAGCAGATTCGCATTGGGAGTCCGTACATCACCCTTGGCAAAAATTTCTGACGAGATAGGCAACTACTTCCCTCGGGGATAAAGCAGACGATAATCTGTAATTTGACCCTAGCGCTTGGCTTAGGTAGGAGATATCGAGTTGAATGGATTTGCATTTGGTGGCACACACTCATCTGGTGCTACATATAGTCTAGTACTGCAGACTCTAGCTCTCTAGACTATTAGACAAGTCAACTCTGGGAGAGGCTACACAATTGTGCTCTCTTGATGTTCCTGGGCACTCTCTTTTCTTTCTTTCTAAGATCACGAATCTCGCCAGATTTAGAAATTGTACTCACTATTTGTTGGCCTCACATGGCATCCACACTTCAATTAAAGTCCTAATAACTCTACAACTAAGTTAGAGTTCTCAACCAGTATTCAAGCGATCAGAAATAGTAGAAGGTAGGTATGGGTCATATTTATTGGAATGCGATAGGTGTTTTGCTACCTCAGAAATAGTGTTACATCGTACACTTGGACTTTTTTTTTTTGTAATATAACTATTTCTTCTTTTTCTTCTTTCTATTTCTTCTTTTTCTATTTTTTTTTCTTATTTTTGTTTCTTTTTCAATCAACACAACACAATACGGACTTTTATTTACGAGGCATTATTAGGGATGATGATGGTCAAGAGGAAGTTGTGTGGCTTATTTGGTGGAAGTGCCTATTCTCGGCACCGGGAAGGAATGGATAGGACAGGCGTATTTCTAACCTTTGACACTATTTCCCTCCTTCAGCTGAGGACTCTATGAAGGACGGTCGTAACCATCCACCATAGTTATAGCTTTATTAAGACTCAATCTCTGTGTATCTGCCTTATTTAGTGACTCTCAAGAATTCACTCAAAGTACGTACACAGGAACAGAGAGTGAAAACTACGCCTAACTCTGAAGTATGATCATCTAATTATCCGAAACTTAAGAGTCCTTGCACTAGACTTAGCACACCAGTAATCTCTCTACTTTCTTCTCACAAATATGAGGTAGATCTATTAGAAGATAGTATGCCTGACTCCCTATGAACTGTCCAAGGGTTCAGTAGACTTACAAATGCTCATTGATTTTCCTCAAGGATCCATTACCAAATCTACGTGCACGTGAAATAAATGTATTGGATTCTAAACTTAAGAAATAATTCCAAAAGAAGAACCTCCAATAATAAAGGTATTTTGCTAGGGACTAACCCATTCAGCTCAAGAAAAGAGAATTTTTCTTTTTATATGTTAACCTAAATGCATGAATACTTCCTAAAATGTAAATGCACTCCCCCATGACTAAATCCTACAATGTCCCCATTGTAAAATTAAAATAGGAGGAGAAAGGAAAAATATCACCTGAGATGATTTGCTAGGTTGCCTCCCAACAAGCGCTGCATTTTCTGTCAGCAGCCAGGCTAAGAAGGAACCTATAAGTCTGGTTCCAAACAGAAAACGTTAGGCCCTAAGAATATGCGTAACAGTGCAGACCTAGAAAACAGGTAACCACGGATGTTGGTGAGCTGATGATGAAATGTAATTCCAAATGCTCGCCAGAAGAAATGAAAACAGAAAATCTCTTTGGCTACCTTGGGAGGTCTAGGAATAATAAATGGAATATGAAAAGAGGCCTCCCGAAACGGAATAAGTGGAGGATAACAAGGATCCTCCAAAATAGGACGAGTTTTAAAAGGTATAATCATTATTAGTTCAAACCTTGAATGGCGAGAGTAAAAGTACAAGCATCAATCCATACTCGCCATTCTATCCTAGGATGTATTGGCCTGATATATTCTTCAGAAAGAATGTACATGAGCAGAGATCTAAGCCACAGATCGGTTAGGGAGTATAAGGATTGTTTCTAGTGTTGGAAGGTAATGGTTAAGTCCAATGAGGGCTTAGTTGGTGTTAGGTCCAATTCCAACAATGATTCAGATTGTGTACACTCCCTAACAGTTGTAGACAACTTCAAGTTATCCTACCTAGCATTAATGATCGGAGTCAAATTTGAATTAAGGATAGACTCCAAATTATAACTTTTTGATGGCAGGGTCAAAATGTAAGAATCATTATCATTCAGCTCATCCCTAGATTCATTTGGTTCACTCAAATATTTGTCGGGGTGTATATGTGATTCATTAGGAGTTGGATCAGTATCCTCAATTATTTCTAAAGGAGGATTAATCTTAATATTTTGGAGGAAGCCTATATCATTGAATTTGTCATTCTTCTTAGGGGTATAAATCCTTAATTGATGTGTTTTGTCCCCGAGAGTCTCCCATAGACTTCTCATTATTTTGTTTGTCCTCCTCTAATATCAACTCCTGTTTTGATGGAGGATGACTCTTAAAAGAAAGGAGGAATCTGGATTTAATCATATTTTTTTACCCTCTGGAGGTAAATCCTCAAATGATAAATAATTCTCCTATGATTCACTCCAGATTTTCAGTCCAGGTTCCTCTATTGGGGTATCCTCATCCTCTGAATTAGACTCTTCATATCCTTGAGACCAGAATTGATCATCCTTTATTCCCTTAGGGTCAACTTCATTAGGTGCATTTGAATCCTCAGAATATTGAATGGTAGGTGTTGATTCCCTAAGTGGAGGGTCAAGAGTAGGCTCACTAAGAATAGAATGGGATTCCACCAAATAATCAAGAGGGGAAGTGATAGGAACAATATAACCATAACCCAGGTTGGTAGGGGTAAGGAGAATACTGTCATTGGGGTCAAGGTCCTCTGCTTAAAAGTGGGAGTTATCAAGCCAGTACTCCCAGGGTAAGAATGAGAATGATCCCATGAATTATCAATGTCAGAGTGAATTCCTTGGTAATTTTAAAAGGGATGTCCTTGGATAGGAGATTAGTCAAGGGGTGTGAGATTTTCGACAAATCGGGAATGAATCGACGGTAAAAACCAACGTGCCCCAGGAAGGATCAGATGTCTTTGATCGAGCTAGGCATAGGGAGATTGGAAATCAAATTCACCTTGGCTCGATCAACCTCGATGACCTTTTTAGAGATAAGATGTCCCAGGACTATTCCCTCAGGTACCATGAAGTGGCTCTTTTCCCAGGAAAGAACCAAATTCACGTCGATGCACCGCCTGAGGATCTGGACCAAGTGTAGGAGGCAATCGTCAAATGATTCACTAAATACCAAGAAGTCATCCATGAAGACTTCAAGGTACTCACCTACCATATCTGAGAATATGGCAAGCATGCACCACTGAAAAGTAGCGGGTGCATTGCAGAGACCGAACGGCATCCTTCGGAATGCGTAAGTTTTGAAGGGGCAGGAGAAGGTGGCCTTTTCTTGGTCCTCGGGATGGATTACGACCTGGTTGTAACCAAAGTACTGTTTGCACCTCAAAACACGCCTATAAGAACGCCTTCTTATGCTATTTTCTAGCATTAACTATGTATATTATAATCCTGTAGTTGCATTTGTAAAAACGCTTGCATGCATGCATTTAATTGAGAGGAGAAGAGAATGGAATAAATGGCTTGCATTTTTACATTTTTCTTCAAGTGTTTCTTTGCAAAAGTCCCTTCTCTATTTTTATTTTCATCTTTTCTTCTTCTTCCCGCGGTTGAAGTTCCTCCCGCAGCTGCATGCAACGCCATGCGGCTTGTCCTTCGCGCGCCTCTCCCTGCTGTCCTTCCCGCACCTCTCCCTGCAGCTGCCATTCTCCCCCATTCCCCGCATGCCCCGCCATGCTCTCCTCCTCTATAAAGCCGCAGCTCTTCCTCGCGACAAGGGAGGAGGGACATTGCTGCAATACGCAGCTGCGGCGAGCTGCTGCAAAACGCCACCCTGCAGTCCACCACCTTCCTCTCCACCGTTCTCCCCTCCCATACGTCGGCCCTCCGTCGAGGAGGCACCCGGCGAGCAGGAGAACCCACTGTGGTGCTCACCACCACAGTGGGAGCACCACCGCCCAGCTCTTCAACGAGCCGGTGGGCGTGGTGTGTTCTTTTCTCTTCGTTTGCATCTCCACGCCATTGCTGCCGCTTCAAGGTCCGAAGCTTGAAGCAGCAGCAGCAGCAGCAGCAGCCCAGCGGCGACAACAGCAGCAGCAGCACCCCCGCCTCCTCCGCGACCTTCCCCGCAGGCGCACAACCCTCCGCGCGCGCCTGCAGGCCCGTTCCCCGCCTCCGTCTCCGTTCTGTCCACGCCACAGTTGCAGCCGCAGCAGGCCGCTGCGCGCACTGCAGCGGCCGGCTACGGCCTCGCGCCGACCCCCGCGACCCTCCGCGACCACTGCAGAACCTCCCCTCGCACCTCCGCGACCTTCCCCGCAGGCGCTCAGCTCTCCGCGCGCGCCTGCAGGGCACTTCCCCGTCTCCGCCTCTGCTCTGTCGCCTCTGCAATTCCACCCGCGACAGGCCGCTGCGCGCACTGCAGCGGCCGGCCAGGCCCTCGCGCCGACCCCCGCGAACCTCTGCAACCCTCCGCGACCGACTGCAGACTCCCCGCCGCCTTCTCCGAGCGCGCCATCGCCTGCTCTCCGTCCTCGCACCCGGCCTGCAGACGCGTCACCTTCTCCGCGCGAAGACGCGCCTGCATCCGCGATCTTCAGACGTCCGCCGCCGCGCGCAGACGCCTTAACTCGCTGCCATCGTTCGCGCGTCCGCGATCTCTCCCGCCCGCTCCCTCTCTGTCTGCCGCTCTCTCTCTCTCACGTATTCTCTATCTCTCTCTCTCTCTCTCTCTCTCTTTTTTTTCACTTACAGCAACACACACACACCCATTCACCGACACACACACTCACACACTAATAGTAACTTATATACATACATATATATATATATATATATACATATACATATATCTATATATATATACTTATATATACATAGTATATCTATATAGTTATGTATACATACATATAATATAATATATATATGCATATACATATATAATATATATATATATATATATATATATACACATACTCATATACATATATATATATATACATATCTATATACTTATACATATACACATATATATATACATATATATCTAGATACATATATACTTATATACATATATATATATATATCTATATAGTATTATATATATATACTTATATACATATATACATAGCTATATACATATATACATAGCTATATACATATATACATACATATATATATATATATATATATATATATATACACCTATATATATATATATATATATATATCTATATATATCTATACATATATACTTATACATTTATATACATACATATATACATATATTTTCACGTTATTTATTATACGCTGTATCGCGGGGATATCTGCACCAGTTGCTGATATTCCCTGATACACGCGTACAAAAAAGCGTGGTCCCATACATCATCCATCCTCCATCCACACTCCACGCGGCACCTAGTCGTGTTGGTTGCGTCTCTCTAGACGTCGGCTGACTCGACATAGTGCTACACTCCATCGTCACCTCCACCCCCACCCCTTTATATATATACTACATATAAATATATATCTATAGCTACTATATTTACTTTCTATCTGTTAGTTTCTTTCTTAGTAAAAAGATAAAAAAAAAGGTATAAAAGTGAAAAGATAATCTTTGATTTGCAGGTACCCCCGTCTTGCAAGTAGCAAGACGTGTTTTGAAACTCTGTTTTGGCTAAAAGCCAAGGACACAATTTTGAGGGTGTGCCTCAAGAACAAGGATTACAAGAAAAAAAACCTAAATAAGAAAAATACCAAAAACAGAATAAACGAATGGAAGAGACGCGTTTTAAGGAAAACGTAGAAACTCGACTTGAACCCCACTTCCCTGAGTTCGACCCTGGGCTTAAAAGTGACAAGATAAAATCAATTAGGCCAGGTTAAAAATTTTGTAAAGAGATGGTTAGGTCTGAATTAGGTTAACCACTATACACATTTCAACGATAAAAATATCATATTAACAACCTATTTGGGCCGACCATCATAACTTTTCTGGCGCCGTTGCCGGGGACGTGCGCTTTCGAGTAAGTTTCTATCCAATTCCTTTAAATTTGTCTCTTCTCTCTTCACGGGTATTATTGTTTTTGGTGTGCAGGTGAACCTAGTGGAAAGAGAAGAAGGCTAACGAAGTCGAGGACGTGAGCAGATCCAAGGCGGGAACGAGAGCGTGAAGACGCCGACATCGCATTGGAGCTTCGCACACGTTGCCGAACAAGTAGGTTTTCTTTTCTCATCAAATTAGTGTTAACTTGCCACCACAAAAATAAAAAAATTTTAAAACTAAAAATTAGAAAAACTTCTTGGGATTTCTTGAGGGCGAGTGGATTAAAATTCACCTGATTGATTGGTTGTCTTCACTCCCACTGCCCCGGGATTTCCCGCCTTACTTCGCATAGCGAAAATTCTAGAATCTTGATTCTTAGATTTTTCGCCATGGGAAGTATTCTTTGAGGCAAAGAAAAAGATTGCTTGTATCCCTCTTTTGCCTCAATTATCTTTAATTCAGGATCACATTTTTGGTGGGGAGATTTGGAATTGAGTTGATTCCAACCCCACCACGACTTTTCAAACTTGCCTGTGATTCGATCCTGAATACTTCAACCCCAACAGTTTTAGTTTCTATATCTGTTGGTTGAAGCCTTGTGTGTGGATATCTTTCTGGTGATTGGGAGCACTTGAATTGAAGTACTTTGGCTCCCTTTCACATTGGTATAAAATTGATTCGCGCATCCACACATAGAAATCTCCATTTAGGGTAGCCCATTGCATTTTAGCATGCATTAACTAACTGATAATTGAAGAAGGGTTTCTTGGGTTTTAGAAGGAAAACCTGTATTTTTGCAAAAACCCGGAGATTGGTTGAATTGGTAATTCAGCAAAACCCTAAAATTCATACTACTTAAGGCTGAACTCTAAAAACCATTCGCCAATAAAAACTTCAATTCGGGGAGATTTCCCCGTTGCATGCTTGTTCTTACACACTCTTAAAATCAATCACTTGGGCATTACCCGTAAACAACGCCCTTCACATTCCAAAAGCACTTGACCATAAGCCTCTAATTAAAACTGGTAGTAACTTGACCCTTTTAAGGATTGGAGGTCTAACTACCTACGTGTAGCGGCTACGTGCTGGTGAGAGTTCCCGCGTGCTATCGGGTGTCTAAGACTGGGGCAAACGGCCTTTCAATCTGGCCCGGTGGTTCCGTGGTGCTCGCATTCGGTTCCGTAGTTCGTGATAGTAGGTAACTTAGATCTTTAGGTCTAAGGGCACACTGTAGAGGTTAGGAACTTGACTGTATTGATTTGTAATCAAGTGTACCTTTGCGGCGTCATTTCTCTCATCCCTTTTCCCTTCTCATCTCCCCAATTCTTCCTGCGGTAGTGCATGTTTGGGAGGAGGTCACAAAACCCTGAACTATTTGAATTGACTGATAAATCTAGAAAAAGAGCCGAATCATCCTCCTCCTCCACAAACATGGCACACACCCCCGCCTCACCACTTCGTCACAATTTCAATTCTTTCAACACCAGGCTTATCCCGAGAAACCCTGCAAGACCTTCCTTATCGAGTGTCGCGCCAAGCGACTCGGTAAGTCATGTGGAACTGGCTTCTGTGAGCCAGTATTTCAACACGGAGGACCAAGCCTCCGTGTACTCGGACACATATGTGGACACGTCTTCTGGCATAGAAGATGCCTGCACCCTGGGGAATAACCCGTTTTCTGCCACGTATAACCCAGGGTGGCACAATCATCCCAATTTTGCATGGTCCAACAACCCGCAGCGTCGAAACCCCGCTGGTGGACCAATGCGATCGTCCGCACCCGTCATCCCAAGGGCCCAGTCTAATCCTATGGCAAATCTGCCATCAGGCCCTTGTGTACAGAAAACCAAACACGCATCAAAACCTCTTGATAAATTGATGCGAATGATGAAGGAAATGTCAAAGCGCCATAAAGAAAACATGACCTCTCTTCAGCATTTGGCGCAGCAGAATGCTGAGATCAGTCAACTAAGCATGGTGACTCGATCTCAGGGCACTTTTCCCGCCCAACCTGTTCCAAACCCGCAAAACTTTGTACCCTGTGGTCCGCAACCACAGGTACAACCTTCTCAGGAACAGGTTCATCAAATTCTGCAAGCTCCGAGTATTCCTTCGGGATTTCAGGTTAATCCCGCTGCAGCACCGCACTCTTATGATGATAGTGATCACATCAAGGATGACACGTCTGACGAGGACGTGACTGTCAGTACGTGTATCGAACTAATTGGAGCCGATTCTGACTGTTGCAAATTACCTGACGACTGCCTGACCAACACAAACTGTGACGTTCCCCAATCCCTCCCTATTCCTGTACCTTCTCCTGACCAGACTTCTGACGAGGTTTTCTCCACTTCCCATACCTCGTGGTCTGAGTCATTGCTGGGCTGCTCACCGCCGGTCCACACTATGGAAGACCGGATTGCCCTTTCTTTCCCGCTAAATCAGGCGGATTTGCAAATCCACACTGGGACCTTGAGCCCACAGCTTACTCACCGGGGCTATTCCCTTTTGGATCCATCTATCCAAAAAGCCCCCCTTCTTGGCCAATCTAAGGGCCAACTTCCTCTTCCTGATCTGTTTTCTGATCCGCCTGGGACACTCTCGTCCCAGAAAACGCCAAATCTCCCACCATCCACCATTACTTTTCAGGCCTCTATCGCGATTACTTCGCTTTTCTCTTCACCACCCACCATCCACCCACCCTTCCACCCTGATTTATACCCTAAACCTCAGCTCCTGTTACCCGATCTGTCGTCCGTTCTCTGCCTTTCCTTGCATGCATATGAGGACATAGCATTGTTTGGCATGGGGGGGTGGATAGGCATCCATAGGATCCGGGTATTTTATGGTATCAGACAATTACCACCTATTTATAAATATGCAAGAAAAAGAAAAAAGAAAAGAAAAAAAAAATAAATAAATATATATATATATTAGTAATAAATGGTGTTTAGTAATGATCTAAAAGCTGAAACAAAAATACAATAAGTGTTTATGGATATTCAACCTCTGTTTTGAAGAATTTCCAGGCCACAGAAGCTTGATTCGCTCAGGCTCGGCTTAATTCACGTAAAGCATTGACGAAATAGATCAAAATCTCTCCTAACTAAGAACGTTTCTTGTACCTGAGACACCAGTACAGGATTCGTTGGTTTGCTTTTTCTTGAGAGCTTAAGTAAACTTGGTTCACACTACACATATCAGGAAAGATCAGGTGAACATAAGATCCAACCCTAGTGTTCATTAGGAAAGGTGGAGTCCTTACCTGTGCGTGCAGGTAGACTTTTTATCCCAAGCTTTAGTCTTGTGTTTAGGAGTGGCTCTTTCCACCAAAAAGAAACTCTCCCACCAAAAAGAAAAAAAAAAAAAAAAAAAAGTGTGCTCTTTCAAAATGTGTTGTAAGAGATATACTGACATATGTTTCAAAAAAAAAAAAAAAAAAAAAAAAAAAAGATGTTGCAAAAGAGTCAGTATATCTCATAAATGTCGGTATAATTTGTTTTTCGAAAATGGGAGTTGAGTTTTCCGTAATCATCTTAAGGGTCAATCCGAAAACACGAGCTGAAATTGGGACCAACCTGTACTTAAAAATTCGTGAAACCCTGGGAGTGAGTCTTAATGTTCATCTGGTTAGTCTTGATCCATCACTATGCACAAACCATAACCTCTTGAGCTCTCGAGTACGGCAAAACCTCCTGGGTCCTGGAAATCGTACTTAAGGTTTAAATATCAAGAGTCCTGGTTAGTTGAGAGATGATCTTTGTCATGTAAGACTTAAAGTACTGGTAATCTTCTCTACAATTGGTTCTCACAATATTCGATAATAAACACACCGATATCACCTCAGAAGAAAATCTTCAGCTTAAGATCATTTCTAAATACGGTTTTTGCTAGGGACTAGCAAAAGATAGGCATGGGGGTATATGTTTGCACCTCAAAACACGCCTATAAGAACGCCTTCTTATGCTATTTTCTAGCATTAACTATGTATATTATAATCCTGTAGTTGCATTTGTAAAAACGCTTGCATGCATGCATTTAATTGAGAGGAGAAGAGAATGGAATAAATGGCTTGCATTTTTACATTTTTCTTCAAGTGTTTCTTTGCAAAAGTCCCTTCTCTATTTTTATTTTCATCTTTTCTTCTTCTTCCCGCGGTTGAAGTTCCTCCCGCAGCTGCATGCAACGCCATGCGGCTTGTCCTTCGCGTGCCTCTCCCTGCTGTCCTTCCCGCACCTCTCCCTGCAGCTGCCATTCTCCCCCATTCCCCGCATGCCCCGCCATGCTCTCCTCCTCTATAAAGCCGCAGCTCTTCCTCGCGACAAGGGAGGAGGGACATTGCTGCAATACGCAGCTGCGGCGAGCTGCTGCAAAACGCCACCCTGCAGTCCACCACCTTCCTCTCCACCGTTCTCCCCTCCCATACGTCGGCCCTCCGTCGAGGAGGCACCCGGCGAGCAGGAGAACCCACTGTGGTGCTCACCACCACAGTGGGAGCACCACCGCCCAGCTCTTCAACGAGCCGGTGGGCGTGGTGTGTTCTTTTCTCTTCGTTTGCATCTCCACGCCATTGCTGCCGCTTCAAGGTCCGAAGCTTGAAGCAGCAGCAGCAGCAGCAGCCCAGCGGCGACAACAGCAGCAGCAGCACCCCCGCCTCCTCCGCGACCTTCCCCGCAGGCGCACAACCCTCCGCGCGCGCCTGCAGGCCCGTTCCCCGCCTCCGTCTCCGTTCTGTCCATGCCACAGTTGCAGCCGCAGCAGGCCGCTGCGCGCACTGCAGCGGCCGGCTACGGCCTCGCGTCGACCCCCGCGACCCTCCGCGACCACTGCAGAACCTCCCCTCGCACCTCCGCGACCTTCCCCGCAGGCGCTCAGCTCTCCGCGCGCGCCGGCAGGGCACTTCCCCGTCTCCGCCTCTGCTCTGTCGCCTCTGCAATTCCACCCGCGACCAGGCCCTCGCGCCGACCCCCGCGAACCTCTGCAACCCTCCGCGACCGACTGCAGACTCCCCGCCGCCTTCTCCGAGCGCGCCATCGCCCGCTCTCCGTCCTCGCACCCAGCCTGCAGACGCGTCACCTTCTCCGCGCGAAGACGCGCCTGCATCCGCGATCTTCAGACGTCCGCCGCCGCGCGCAGACGCCTTAACTCGCTGCCATCGTTCGCGCGTCCGCGATCTCTCCCGCCCGCTCCCTCTCTATCTGCCGCTCTCTCTCTCTCACGTATTCTCTATCTCTCTCTCTCTCTCTCTCTCTCTTTTTTTTCACTTACAGCAACACACACACACCCATTCACCGACACACACACTCACACACTAATAGTAACTTATATACATACATATATATATATATATATACATATACATATATTTATATATATATACTTATATATACATAGTATATCTATATAGTTATGTATACATACATATAATATAATATATATATATGCATATACAGATATAATATATATATATATATATATATATACACATACTCATATACATATATATATATATACATATCTATATACTTATACATATACACATATATATATACATATATATCTAGATACATATATACTTATATACATATATATATATATATCTATATAGTATTATATATATATACTTATATACATATATACATAGCTATATACATATATACATAGCTATATACATATATACATACATATATATATATATATATATATACACCTATATATATATATATATATCTATATATATCTATACATATATACTTATACATTTATATACATACATATGTACATATATTTTCACGTTATTTATTATACGCTGTATCGCGGGGATATCTGCACCAGTTGCTGATATTCCCTGATACACGCGTACAAAAAAGCGTGGTCCCATACATCATCCATCCTCCATCCACACTCCACGCGGCACCTAGTCGTGTTGGTTGCGTCTCTCTAGACGTCGGCTGACTCGACATAGTGCTACACTCCATCGTCACCTCCACCCCCACCCCTTTATATATATACTACATATAAATATATATCTATAGCTACTATATTTACTTTCTATCTGTTAGTTTCTTTCTTAGTAAAAAGATAAAAAAAAAGGTATAAAAGTGAAAAGATAATCTTTGATTTGCAGGTACCCCCGTCTTGCAAGTAGCAAGACGTGTTTTGAAACTCTGTTTTGGCTAAAAGCCAAGGACACAATTTTGAGGGTGTGCCTCAAGAACAAGGATTACAAGAAAAAAAACCTAAATAAGAAAAATACCAAAAACAGAATAAACGAACGGAAGAGACGCGTTTTAAGGAAAACGTAGAAACTCGACTTGAACCCCACTTCCCTGAGTTCGACCCTGGGCTTAAAAGTGACAAGATAAAATCAATTAGGCCAGGTTAAAAATTTTGTAAAGAGATGGTTAGGTCTGAATTAGGTTAACCACTATACACATTTCAACGATAAAAATATCATATTAACAACCTATTTGGGCCGACCATCAAGTACCCATCCAGAAAGTAGAAGAATCGATTTCCTGCTAGTTTCTCGAGAATCTAATCAATGAATAGTAGTGGGAAATGATCCTTCTTCATGGAGGAATTGAGTCTTCTATAACCAATGTAGACTCTCCATGAGTATGCTATACGACTCGATATGGCTTCTTCGATTTTAGTCGTGATGATGGTGAGCCCTACCTTTTTAAGCACAATCTGGATCGGATTCACCCATTGACTGTCAGAGATGGGGTAGGTGATCCCTGCATCTAACCACTTGATAATCTCCTTTTTTACAACATCTTGTAGATTGGGATTCAAGCATCTCTGCATTTCACGGGATGGTCGTGAGCCCTCTTCAGTGTAGATGTGGTGTGTGCAGTATGACAGGTTGATACCAGTGAGGTCATCGAGAGTCCATCCAATGTCTCTTTGATGTTGCTGGAGAACAGAAATCAGGCATGTTTCCTGACCAGGTGTGAGTCGGGAGTTGATAATCATAGGAAACCTCTGATTGGAACCCAAAAAGATGTATTTGAGATGATTAGGAAGAGGCTTTAATTCTAAAACTGGGTTTTCAACAGCAGCGGGTAAGTCTGGATGGGTGTGAGGAGCAAAGGAAGGAGCTATGGGTGTGTCTAGGTTGAGTTTGGGCTCCTCTAATTGCGGGTTTTGATCCTCTTATGGTTGATCAAAAATAGTCGGGTTCTCTACGAAGTCGTCAACCACTGCTTCAATATCGCAAATTTGTTCTATGACTCCGCAATTAATTCCTTGTTGGGCCTTAAAGATGTCGATCTTTAGTGTCTTGCTCCCAAATTTCACTTTGATTTGGCCCTCCACACAATTGATATTGGCCCTAGCAGTGGCCAGAAAGGGTCTCCCTAATATGATCGGTATATTCTTCACATTCTCAAGAGTATCCACGTCTAAAACGATGAAATCCATTGGGAAATAAAAATCATGCACCCTAACTATGACATCCTTGAGAATTCCTTTTGGTGACTTAATTGATCGATTTGCTAGTTATAAGGTCATTTCAGTCGGTTTAAGCTTAGGTTCCTCGAAGTAGTCTAGTAGGGATGTGGGTATCAAATTTATGGAGGCTCCTAAGTCTAATAAAGCTTGGTCAAATTGTATATCACCGATTTCATAGGAGATCAAAGGGATGCCTGGGTCATTTGCCTTAGGTGGGAGTTTGCTCAAAATGATAGAGTTGGCTTTCTCTGACAGTATAATTGGATTCCCATCTTTGGTTCGTGGCTTATGCTTTAGTGTACATATGTCTTTCAAAAATTGTGCGTAAGTCGGTACGTGGCATATCACATCCATCAAGGGGATGTTTATATGGACCTGCTCAAAGGGCTTAACCAGGTCCTCCTCAGGTGCCACGATTTTGGTTATCCTTTTTCCCTTGGTCAAGGCCTCAGGAATTGGAACTTTAGATGGTTCCTCTAGAATGGGTTCAGGTTCTTGATCTGGGATAGAGGTGTCCTGGATAATTATCCTTGGGTTAGGGTTTGTATTACCAGGCTTGGTTTGGCTTCGATAAGGTGGGTCTTGTGTTGTTTTGCCAGTGCAGGTAGTAATAGAATTTAATCCCGCTTGATTTTGGTTTGGAGTGGGTAGAAGAGGTGCTTGCTGCTGGTAACCCGTATATGATGTTGAAGCCTCCATCCCATCGGGTGATGGAGTAGAAGGGGCTTGATAAACAAAGTGAGCTTGGCCTGGATTTGGGTTCATAACGCTCCTCTGGTTTTGCACGTTATTTGGATTAGGTAGAGGTTGTGAAGGAACTGCACCAGGTTGGCGAGGATTTGCCATCTGGGCAAGATGATTGAGAACCTCTGTGATCTCATCTATGTGCTATTTTTGCATAGCCGCATTCGTCTTTTGAATGCCAACCAAAGTTTGAAGGATAAGAGTCATTTGATCTATTTGAGTCGGCTCAGATTGATAAGTTGGGTTAGGCTGAGGCTGAGGCGGTTGATATGGATGAGGAGCATGTGGTTGGGGCGGATATTGAGGTCTATGATTTTGATTATTGCCTTGCCACGTGAAGTTGGGATGATTACACCATCTAGAGTTGAAGGTGTTTGAGAATTGGTCATTTTTAATGGTATTGAGGTCCTCGCAGGCCTGAGGAACCTTGGGAAAATCAGAATATGAGGGTTCAGAGTTCCCCCAACTAGAGTAGGTGGATCCAGAGTTTCCTCCGTAGCCAGAATCAGACGGGGGTGGATATGGATCCATCCCATAAGAAGGTCGGTGATAGATGTTGTACATGGCCTCCCTGCCAGAGGGTGGTTGTGTGTACGAGTTTTGTGTAGAGGTGGCTCGCTGCAAATGTCGAGTTAGCTCATCCACCTTCTCAATAATAGAGACCTTGTCCAGATGATTGGGCATCAGTTCCAAGTTGATGGAAGATGACAGGCTCTGCGTCTCATGTGCTCCCTTTGGATTCATGAATGCACGGGCATTCATCTGGTCGAACATGCCCATGGATTCATTATTGATGGAGTTCTCGCACATATTCTCGAAAATCTCCCACACGGTGTCTTTGTGTTGTCCCATGATGTTTCCTCCGCAAGTTGCATCGACGAATAATCTAATATCCTCACAGAGTTCCTGGTAAAAGGATTGGACTTGTTCACATTTAGGAATTCCGTGATGGGGGCACTTTCGCATGAGATCCAAAAAATAATCCATGCTTCGTGAAGTGGTTCTCCAGCTTGTTGTGTGAAATGTGTGATCTGGTGCTGTAAAGTAGTTGTCCGACTAACAGGAAAGAACTTTCTTAGAAACTCAGATTGAAGTTCCGCTGAGATGTTGATCGGACACATTTGGGTTTTGTACCAATGAGCAACGTTATCCATGAGAGAGAACATTTTCATTAGTAGAATATCTCGATTTTAAGCTTCTGACCCGAAGGTCTAGGCCAAATGCTTGTGTTGTTTGATATGCTGGAAAGGATCTTCAGAATTATGCCCATGGAATTTGGGAATGGCATGAATCATGTTGGGCTTGAATTCAGTGTTAGGACCTCCAGCGGGGATTTGTACTCGAGGTTCGATTTCTACTGCAACAGGATTGTAGTGATCTTGCATCATTGGATGCAGTGGTGGGTTCACAAAAGCTTGTAATAGATCATTGAGGTGCTGGAGTTTATTTTCAAGATTATTTTCTTCTAGGAGTTATGCCATGATGATGGATGAAGGATAATCAGGTTCAGATGAATCCGAAGAGATATTAATAGGATCGGGTTGTTGCACAAACAAGGAGCTCGAGGCTTGGCCTCAATGTGAATGAGTGACTAAAGGAGGCCTCAAGGATGGTCTTAGAGACCTCCCGAACATGCACTGATGGAGTAGATGAGAGGTAGAATGTGATGGACCCAATAACAACACCCAAAAATTTTGGATGACTATAGAGGTTCGGAGTGGATGATACGCCTTAGTCAGAAAGCTGTCCACCTAAGAATTACCTGGGCAGCCAGAAAGGGAGTCCCGTAAAGACCCCTACATGGTAGAGCGCCCCCACAGGTTATAGGGTTTCCCCTACCCAACCTCTCTTGTCACTGATGTTCCAGGTAGACTAGAATGGGGACATGACTTCTTAAGTCTACCTGTTCTAATTAAGAGCAAGGATGTTTAGAATTTCACTTGAACTTTAAGATGTGTTGAGTGCAAAAAGTGACCTAATTTGAAGATTGGTTAACCCAAACAAGGTGGGTCAACTTCACCTGTATTGTCCTTGAAAATTTAGGTCCCTTTTTCTTAGTGTTCAGATGACTTTAAGAGCCTGATTTTTAGGGTTTTGCTTGAATAGATCAGTTCAATCAAGGTTTAGGCACACATTGTTTGGGGAAATGATTTCTTGATTAAGCAAGTGTGTTTCTAAAACCCCTAAACTGAAATCCTTAATTAGCTCTAATTTGATCCACTTTAATTTGTCCAAATGTAGTACCTAGTGCTCAAACAAGAATGTGATAGCCCTAGATACCGTAAGCTTTAAGTGGGTGCACAAATCAAGATTTGTTGTCCAATGTATCAACTCAGGCAACTTGATGAATTATCTATGGAAAGAATGCAAGTAGCCCTAATTGATTTTTTTCCTTTTATCCTTTTCAGAATGAGGGGCTTAAAAGAGATTGGTTAGAACTTACCTACCTTGGTGTGTTTACTGTGCAGTTGATCTTCCTTGAATGTATCTTCTCCTGAAGCAACCACAGCAAAAGAGATATAGCTAGTTAGAATCTGAATCAGTTATTGCAATCAAGAGTTCTAAATTGGCCGTTGCTCCTTGACAATGGTGCCAAAATGTTCTTTACACTAAATCGGTGTTTTAAGAATGTCGCATTGTAGTATAGTCAAAATAGAGCTTAAACAAATAAATTTTATTACTCGATAAAGTTCTGAGGTCAAACACAGGGAGCAATATGGAAGTTAAATCTCAAGAATTGTAAGTTAAGCGCAATATAAGCAATTTGTAATAAAACTCTAAACAATAATGATATAGAAGTGAAAATAGATGTCAATAGTGCAAAAATAATGGGGTAATATGATGATTTGAATTGCCAAATACCCCTCAAATTGTCAACAGTATCAATCAAATAAAGCTTAGTAATATCAGACGGCTTAAATGTCTAATGCTACAGTGCATAGCTTTCTTTCTCTTTTCTCAGCCTCTTCTTCTTCTTTCTCTTCTTTCTCTGCTACTAGTCCCTCTTCTCTTCTTATCTCTCTTCTTCAGCTATGGTCCTTCTTCTTTCCTTCTTCCTTTCTCTATTCTCCTTCTTCACACACAGAGGGGGGAGGCTTCTTGAATTTGGCTAAGTGTCAGCCAATGTCTTCTGCAGTAAAACCCTCCCCTTACCCTGGGCAATCTCTCTTTCTCTCTCTAGGTCACGCTCTCCCAAAGCCTTCCATAGTACCGAATATACAGGTAATCGGACCTAGAGCATACCCGGGACCAAGGTTGTGGGCGTGGGTTGCAGCCAAGGAGTGCAGGGCTTAGGTGGGTTATTGGGTGCACCAGGTCCACGGGGGAGATGTCGCAGACGATGCGCGTGAGGGGGGCATGTGGGGACCTCACCCCCTGTACGTGCTGAGGAGATAAGCCTATAGCATAAATACAATTTATGCAATGGCAGGCACTCCTCAGCAACAGATGTGGGACTATTTGCTCCTGCTTCTTCGCGTGCGCCTGCAGCTGATGCCTTCATCTAATTTGCATGCAAGGAACGATCAACAGCTCCAATTGACCAGGAGAGCGTGTTCCTGGATCAAACCCACTTCATCTGGAGTTGAAGACCTGGAGCTATCGGATAGGAAGCAAGCTTCAAGCTTCGGTAGAAGCTTTGTCAATTGCGGTATGACCTGGAGCCTAAAAAAGGTGCATACGGCCTTTCGACCTTGTCAGGAAAGCTGAAAAGGTCTGTCGGAGTATGGTAGACGTGGTGGAAGTGGTTTCGTTATGTGGCGTGGTTAGTGTATGTGGGGCGGAAGCGGCGAAGGTTGGAGAATAGTGGGTCTTTCGATAGCGGGTTTGAGTGGGCAAGAGGATGAATGGGGAGAGGGGTTTTGAAGAGTGGATCACGACAGAGCTTATGGAGGTGATAGCGGTGTGATTCGTGTGGTGGAGCGATGGTTGGGCGTTGCTTGAGCTTCGCTAGAGCAGAAGAAGACGGAAAGAGAGATGTGTAGTCTGCAGCTGCTTTTGAGGGATAGAAGTAGGGAAAAAGGAGGGAAGGACAGGGAACGTTGGAACCTAATCTAAGGATGAAAGGGGCAGCGTGGCGTTGGCCGTGGTTGGCTGGCGCCGTGGATGAAAGGTTCTTCGAGGAGGGAGATGGTGACAATGATGACGGTAGAAGAGCTCCTGTTGGTATGGTCAAGAGCGGATGGGAGAGGGAAAGAGAATCTGACCATTGGTTTTGTGGTCATGCGACGAGAGAGGGTAGGAAAAGTCATCGGAGCTTGTGGAGCTTTGGGCCGAAAGAGCAAGGAGGAAAAAGGGATTTCATGGCCGGAATTCAAGCTTAGGGAACTTGCCGAGGTCGAGGGTCCTTATATAAGGCTTTGGAGAGAGTTTTCAGCTTGGAAGCCAAGATTTCAAGCTAGGAATGCTCACCGAAGTTGGAAGTTTCTTGATACCCAAATCTCTCCTGTGTTCACACGAGAGATTGGGTAGGTTTCAGGGCTTAGGATTAGGTCTAAAAGGAAGAGAATTTCTTGACAAACTTCCCTTTCAAATTTGAAAGGGATTCGTCAAGAAATCAGGGAGTTCTTTCCTTTTTAAGGTATTTAGAGAAAATAGGAATAGGTTTAATGGTGGCAAGGACCTGTTTCTGAGAACAACGACAAAGTTAGGGGATTGTTCGAAAGGATTTTGAAAGTTAAGGGCAGAAATGTAATTAGGCAAGACCAATTTGCACACTAGGTCAAGACAAATTCATCTTGGGTCCAAATTTTGATAGAAACCTAATTTGGACTTTAGGAATACAATGGTGAAGTTGGATTTTTGTTTGACCATGTTTGATTGGGTAATTTATGCAGAAACCCAAATTAGGGCAAATGTCTGTCTATGGTTCTATTTTCGATCAAAATGGGTTATGATGGTCAAGTTGAAGGTTCTAAATCCTAGAGAATATTTTTCTATGATTTTTAGAGGGTTTAGGTGAATTTTATCCTGATCAGAACCTCAGTTTATTAAGCAAGTCTATTTTCAGGGTTTCAAAAGTCATTTAATTCCTAGAACACGTGTAAACCCTTTTCTGATTGTTTTATCTCACTTGTTATCTTTTTAAGACCAATTGACCTTCATTCAACCCCTGAGAAAACTTGTGGTTATACTGCATTCATGATAAGTTGGTAAAATTGCAGTTTTAGCCCTAGTTTCTTATTTTTCCTTCAGAATGATTATGCAATGACTTGTGACTCTCTAGTGGTTATGTAGGAGCATTTACTGACTTAATTGGGTCAAAATGAGCTAGTTATGGCTCATGATAGTGTTCCTGTCAACGCCCCACCAGGCATTTGTCCTTCATCCCATCACCTTCATAAGAAGCCTTGGAGTCATCCTCCCACCTCCATTCCAGTAGAAGATCGCCTTCATCTCCTTACCTCCATTCCAGAGCCTCGGTGAAGCATTCCTCTACCTGATGTCCTCTTGCATCTCACCTTCATCGTCCTGCATCTCAACTCCATCCACACTTTCGCCAAGCGCAGTCGTCTCGTCGAACAGCCTATGCGGGAGATTTCCTCTCACCCCTATCTCTTTTATGCTTCCATAGATTATTGTAACAGGCATTTGCGTAATATATCATAGTTGTTTCAACTCTCTTGTGACCTGTCTTGCTTACTTTTTCTATAAAAAATAAAAGAAAAATATAACAAAACCCCAAAATACCAAAAGGAAACAAAATGAGGCACGATTTTCAAACAAAGTAAACATTGCCTCCTTGTGTTCGACCTAGGAATCCCCAGGAGTTTCGATTATAAATTGTATTTGATAGACGTGATTTGCGAGCTACGATGATGGGTTCTCCAAACCCTGATTTTAATTCGTGAAACATGACTCATCATTTTGGCGCCGTTACTAGAGAGGCAACGAAATTTACTTTCTTGTTTTCTGAGCTTCTTTGCATTTACACATTATTAAACCCACTTGTCTCTAATCTACTATCTTGCAGGTACCTTATCATGGAGATCCAAGTATAATAGAATAGAGTAAAGTGCGAGTAGAGTAATTTGTAAGTGTCCCCCACATTCCCCCCCACTAGTTTCATTTCGCCTCATTCATAACCAAGACCTAATCTACTTAGGTGTTTGCATAAACCCTAGGATAGAATTTGTTTGTCTTGTTTGTCAACTCCACTCATCTCACCCTTGCATATTATAAAAAAAATAAAAAGATACTTCTTGTAGGACAAATCAACATACACACTACATACACCCACATTTATGGCACATAACCTAACTTGATCTACTCAACCGAGATTCTGACTTGTGGAACTGGTACACCAATTCAACACATAAAGGAGTAGAAATCATACGACGTTAATCACTTCTTTGTGTGACCTAATTGGTGGTGCATTTGGGCTAGTTGATTTAATTGTTTGGGTCGCATCACCTAATCTAAAAGGAAGTCATTTTGTAGCTACCTCATAGGATTCAATAATTAGGTCAAGCCAGGAACTCCATATTTTTCTTACTTTGTAAAGGAAAATACTTGAACTCGTGATTTCAAACTTGGTTTGCCTCCTGCAAATTTGGTTGAATATACCTAATATTTGAATCCTAAAAGCTTATAAGCAAGATTCAAACCCTAAAATTCACCTCATCCTCAATAATCATGCTTGAAAATGTTTTGGTTGTGCACATACATATTCTCAAACAAATCATTAAGGGCACAACCCATTAAGGGCCCATCACATTTCAAAAGCACTAAATATCCCAAACCTAACTAAAATTGATTAGACATTGGTCATAAGGACTGATTCGCTCTTTGGGGCCCAGATTGGGATTGTTCACGATTAACTTGCTTATACTAGTCAATCTGATGTCTAGCTAGGGAGTAGTGTCAAACAATTGCGTTTGGGAGGTACACTAGGAACCAGAGGCACAAGCCAAAGGAAGAACCTTCTCCCCAGTCCCACCTTCTAATTGGTTGGATTGACTAGATACAAGTAGAGTAAATAGTCTATAATCTTAAGATGGATTCTAAGAGTCTATAGACCTTTAGGATACCCAACTTAAGGACAAGCTTGTATTTTTTGTGTTTCAGGGTCCCTTCTCTTCCTCATCCTTTTGACTTCCTTCCAGTGTATGCTTGGAAGGAGGTCATTGAACCCTCATTTGGAAGGACCTATTGACCATTCCAAGAGGCAGAGGTTGAGTTATAGCCAAGTAGATCCCATGGATAATCAACAACCACGTCCCCCACCCCCAAACCAGTAGGAGCTGATTTAGAGGCAGTTGGAAGAATTGCAGCAAGTGCAGCAATGGTTCCAATGAATGAATGGTCAGGGCACTCGGCCCTTGAATGATTTTTATGATCCTTGAAATTATGAGGATCATCTCGACATTGTGATCCCCGCAAGTGATGTTGAGATCAGGCCCTAGGTTTCAAGTCTAATTAAACACTTTCATGAGCTTGGATCAGAGGATCCATTCCAACATTTGGAGGACTTTATCACTCTAGTTCAGACCACCAAATCGCGGAATGTGGATGAAGAACAGATGCTCATGAGGCTTTTCCCCCATTCACTTAGGGATAAGGCCGCACATTGGTATTGTACTATTGGAAGACTGATTGCTACCTGGATATCTTTGAAATCGACCTTCCTAAAGAAATTCTTCCCAATTGGGCGAACCAATGTGTTGCGATGGGCAATTACCACTTTTGCCCAGTGGCAGGGGGAACCATTTCATGGGGCCTGCGAGAGATTTCAAGATCTATTGTGGAAGTGTCCACACCACGAGGTGCCTAAATGGCAACTTGTGTAGATTTTTTATCATGGGTTGAATGATCAACTCTGTAATCATGTGGATGCTTCTTGCGGAGGCAATTTCCTCAACAAAGACGTAGATAGCACGTATGATTTGTTTGAAGAAATGAGTGAAAACTCTTTAAACCACACCACCATGGAAACCTTCAACCGATCCCAGCAAACTAGATCAAATGCCAATGAGGTCCAAGATTCTCATATAGTTGATATGGAATTAATATGCAATAAATTAGATAAGATGGATTTGGTTGCTAAACGAATGGAAGAGTGGATGTCTGGGAACTCTAATTTTTCTAGATCCACTCAATCCAAGGGATCAGGATTCCATTCTTCACAAGCTCCTACGGGATGGGAGTTTGTAAACCAGCTGGAGACGGCTCGACCTTTGGGCCAGCTCTTCTCAGAAACTTATGGGTTCCAAACTAGGGCCTTTGATCCCAATTTTTCTGATCCTTCTTCATCCTCATCTGATGAGGATGTTCATGCTATGCAGGAGAATGTTTTGTCCAACCCTTACTCGAATTCCTATGATTCTAGCTGGAACAATCACCCTAACTTCCCTTGGAAAGATCAGGGGCAGCAAACACAATATCGACCCAACAACTATGTACCGCAAAAACAAATGGGTCAGGGTCATGTATATACTCAATTGTCCTTGAATCAGGTTAATCAATCCATGTGGAATGCTCAACAACCCGTCGAGCAGGCTGATTTAAACTTGAAGTTGGTAGAAATGTAAGGGTCAATATTCCAGCTCATGCAACAAATGAAGACTTTGCTGGACACCTTGCAATCCGGACTTGGTGCAAACAACCGACAGCCTGGATCTCTACCATCACAACCTATACCAAACCCAAGGAATCTATAGAACTGAGGAGATAGGCCTCAAGGGTTTGGTAATGATGGGGAGTCGCATGCTCAAGCTCATGCTATCTATCAGGCTACCCCAGCCCCTCTTCGAGCTAACCAAGTTGCTACCATAATCAACCGGGAGCCTCCTGTTTTGCCCAACCCTCCCCAGGGCACTAACCAACAGCATTTTGCCATGGCAATTACCATCACCTTAAGGAGTGGTAGTAGACAAAAGGGACCTACCCAACCCCATGGCAACACCATTAGGCCCCATAGTAAGAATTCTATACTCCCAACTAAGAATGTGATCAACAAAACATCAGAGTCCAATTTGGGAGTATGTTGTTGTTGTATGGGCAAACAGAAAAAGTCAGAGGAGAAATTGGAAGAAAGGATGTCCTTACTTTAGGCTTTCAAATTGACAATCATTTTACTCCTCGTGACTATTAGATCAATCCTCGTGATAAGATGATTTTCCCTTTTGAATAATGTGATTAAGGTGATTTGTCGTTTTAGTAACAAAGTGGTGGAAAATCGCTTACCAAAACAATTACAATAAAAATTAACCACACATAGAAGAGCAGGTCGTGTCCACAAGGAGATAATGATGCAATAAATTCATAAATATTTTTCTCATATTCGTTCAATCAAGTGTGAAATCTATAGTCAAATTTGACATGAAATGCGATGAAAAGAAGACACACAATAACTCGAAAATGTAAGGTTATATGTGCAAATTTTCCACACTGAAACATTCAATAAATATGTGATGAATCTCTATAATTTTCAATTGACGTGCATTAGAGAGAATGTATGCACATCTTAACCCAAAACCAATGTCAAAAGATGTGAATAACAAAAGCCAAGCAATTATGAGAAAAGATGAACATGAAGTTGAAATTTCATTTAATATTTCAAATATTAAAATAAAAATGAAAGTTTGGCACTGGCATTCAAATGTAAATAATAATTAACCCAAAAATAGAGGATTTGGTTCCTTTGTGCGTGCACGAAGAGGAGGCGATGGCGGCTCGCGGGAAGATCGGAGAAGGATAAGCGCGACGAGAGCTTTCCGATGGTGGTGGTGGTGCTCTGAATTGCTATCAATGGTCACCGGTCAGAGTGGAAGAGGCCGCTGACGGTGAGGCTCTCCAGTCGGCTGTCGGGTGGTCGATTGGTGCGGTCGGAAGCGTGGTTGTACTAGGGGAGTCAGGGTGAGTCCGATGGAGTTCCCGACGTGATGTTTCGAGGCCAGATTTGATGGCTGCGTTTGTGGTGGCTTTGAGTACCTTCATCGGCAGAGAAGAAGAAGAAGGAGGAGGAGGAGGAGTCGGGCGTGTGCACAGGCGATGACACCGGTTGGAGTAGAGGACGTTATGCGTGTGCTGCTGGTGGGCGAGGTCGGTTGCTGTTGCTGGGCATGCGGCTTAGGCTGCGGAGAGTGCACGATAGTTGCTGCAGGCAGCATGTGCACGCAGCAGTAGCAAGAACAGGAAGTGCTGGAGGGCTCATTGTTGTGCGTGCTCCGTGCGACTGGGGCTGAGATGTGGGGGTGCATACTCATGCAGAGGGGTAGGCAGCTGTTGTGTGCGGTAGGGGCTCGCGTGGCTGGTGGAGCGCGAGTGTGCGCAAGGTGCATACTGCAGGAGATGCATGGGTGGGGAGTTAGCAAGGTGCATGCAGTAGCTAGCAGCTATGCGTGGAAGGAAGATGAAGCACGGTGATGCAGGGACTCTTGGCGGTGTGGGCTGTCACACCACATGCCCACAGTGGTGGAGTTGCACTACTGCGGTTGAGACCAGTGGTGAGGAGTGGATGAGAAACGTAGTTCTCTATGCAGTGAGGAAAGGGGTGGTGACCTTCTCCTAAACGGCAGCCATTCCTCCTCCTTTCTAGCCACAGCTACAAAGATTTGAAATTCAAAAGGCCACCGTCGACTCAATGTTGGACAAGTGAATGCGCAGGAGGAGGTGGAGACGGAGTGGTTACCTGTAAAGGAGAAAAAAAAAGAATAATAAAATAATTAGGATTATTTATACATAGCTCCTTAACTTCTATGTTAATTAAAATAGTGTATGTAATGCACCTAATTAATTAACTAATCAAATGTATGCAATCCTAGGTTAATTCTAAATGCATGAATTATGCACTTAAGCTAAAAATATGAATTAATTTATTTACATCCTAATGTATGCTATCTAAATGTTAAAATTAACTTAATGTCTAGACACTTAAATACTTAAATAGCCCACATATATGTGCTAATCAAATACCTCCATGCCTAATTTTTGCTCATCCCTAGCAAATCCAAGCAAAAACCTAGCACTCCAAGTAGACTAACCAACCCAAATGGTCTTCCTTTGGAAACATGTTAAGTTCAGACTTTAGACCTAAGGTTCCCAAGTAGTTGCTAAGTTATAGACATGGTTAGCTAAAGACGAGTTGCAGGCACAAGTTTCCCTGATTTCTGACTCTACCCTAAGGTTTATTGATCCCTGAGATTAAAGCATCCATGCATGTGCATTTGTCTGAGTTATTTGAGGTTGGTATGATTGCCAACCTAGAAAGGATAAAGGATTTTTTTTTTACATATATATATATTTTTGTTTGATTCCTTTGAGTCTAACCTTAGATTAGCTATCAACACGGTCTGTATCAGATTCATTGTCCCCATCGCCTTACCTCGATGCTTCGAGATAGCACTGCCCATAGCGACCCCAAGAACTCCTGGCAATCGACACTTCGAGATAGTATCGCCCATGGATTTCTTAAGCGAATTCAGGCCTGTGGCAATCAGCACTTCGAGATAGGGCTACCCATGGTACCTGAACCGCACAATGTGCTTACATGCCCCCAGTATGATGGATATCCTAAGAGACAAGCGTAGAGGAGGTAACATGTTATCATCGCATCCTCAAGGTGAGTATATACTCCACCTCTCCTACGGTAGGAACTCTTCCAATCAAATTGTGTTTTCAAGCCTCTCCTAAGTCAAAACTAAGAGAACCAAATTTCTTTAAGAAAGGAATTAAGGTGATCACTTACTTACACAAGACCAAGTGTGTGAAATTTGGATTCTTGGGTTACAAGGACCCGTAAACCAAAAGGTAGAACAAGACTCTAGGTACTACCCCACCTTTTAGCTCAATCCCTATCTTTCCTTCCTCAACCTCTTGAGGAATGGTCCGCAACTTAACTCCTACTTAAGTTTTTAAGTCCACAAAGGACCCTAAAGGTCTAAAGCTAGTAGGTAACTTAGTTTCTAAAGTTTGAGCCTAGAATCAACTTAGTCTAACCTAGAGTTTTGATTTGCTTAAGAATGCAAGGCCTAGCCAGTTAAGCTCAATTTATTTTATTATTATTATTATTATTATTATTAATGCAATATGCATGAATGAATGCAAAATGTAGACATGCTATAAACAGATGCCTCAGGTCCTCTCCCCCATGCCTGGTTCAAACAATGTCCTCATTGGAAACAAAAATAGTTAAAGGAAGATATTACCTGAGGTGGAGAATGGTAGGAGCTAAGGCTCCTCAAGAGTGACTTCGTCAACTAGATGGCCATCCAAAGTAATGTATGATTTTTACTGTTGACCGTTGATGATAAAGGGAGTTGCTGATGAGGAAGGGCTTTTAATCTCCATAGCTCCATGTGCAAATAGTTTAGTGATAATGTAAGGCTCATCCCAATGGGATTTTAATTTCCTTGGAAAAAGCTTAAGTCTAGAATTGAAAAGCTAGACTTGTTAGTTGGGCTTAAAGGTCTTTCGAAGTATATACTTATCATGCGAGACCTTAGTTCTCTCTTTATAAGATTGAGTGGTGTCATAAGCATCATTCCTCAGCTCCTCAAGCTCACTTAATTCTAGAAGTCGTGCCTTACCTGCCCTTTCTAAATCCATGTTAACACTTCGAATTGCCCAAAGTGCCTTATGTTCCAGCTCAACAGGTAAATGGCACGCTTTCCCATACACTATCTAAAAGGGAGATGTACTCAAAGGGGTCTTATAGGCCGTTCGATACGCCCACAAAGAATCATCGAGATTTTGGGACCAATCTTTCCTATCAGGTCTAACGGTCTCTTCTAAAATATTTTTTATCTTCCTATTCGACACTTCAACCTGGCCACTAGTTTGAGGATGGTAAGGGGTAGTGACCTTGTGAGTCACTCCCAGACTCCTGATTAGCCGATTAAAGTGGTGGTTTCGAAAATGAGGTCCCCCATCACTTATAATGGTCTTGGGGTAGCCGAAACGAGATATGATATTGGCCTTCACAAATTTCAAAACCACAAAATGGTCATTTGTGCGGGTAGGAATGGCCTCTATCCCTTTAGAAACATAATCAACTGCCACCAAGATAAATTCATAACCATGGGACGAAGGGAAGGGGCCCATAAAGTCAATTCCCCACACATCTAAAATTTCAACAGATTGAATAGGGTGTTGAGGCATTTCATTCCTCTTTCCAATCATCTAATCCGTTGACATCTAATACAGGCCTTAACAAAATTATGAGAATCCTTAAATAACGAAGGCCACCAAAAATCAGACTGGAGAACCATAAAAGCAGTTTTCTTAGCACCAAAGTGTCCTCCATAATGAAGTTCATGGCAGAAACTCAGCACACTTTGTTGTTCCTCTTCAGGTACACATCGTCTCAATACTTGGTCTTGTCCAATTCTAAATAATTCAGGCTCTTCCCAATGAAAGTATCTCACTTGGGAAATGAATCTCTTTCTTTTCTGCTCATCCCAAGAGCCAAGAGTTTCTCCAGTGACCAAGTAATTTATGGTATCAGCATACCAAGGTGAAGTTGGTGTTACCGCCATAAGGGTTTCATTGGGAAATGTCTCGCAGATGTCTCCGGATAAAGCCATTAAGTGGAAGGCGAGACAGGTGGTTAGCCATAACATTTTCTACTCCTTTCTTTTCACGTATCTCCAAGTCAAATTCTTGAAGGAGTAGGATCCAACTAATCAGACATGGCTTAGAATCTTTCTTAGCAATGAGATGTTTCACTACTGCATGATTAGTGAAAATAATCACCTTAGACCCAAGAAGATAAGACCTAAACTTCTCCAAAGCAAAAACTATAGCAAGTAATTCTTTTTCAGTGATGGTGTAGTTTTGCTACGGTTCGATTAAAGTCTTGCTAGCATAATGCAGCACATGAGGTCTTCCCTCAACCATTTATCTAAGGATTGCTCCTACTGCATAATCCGAAGCATCACATATCAGCTCAAATGGGAGTGTCCAATCAGGAGCTCGGAGAATAGGCGTAGAGATCAAGGCCTCATTCAGAGTTTGAAAGGCCTCGGCACACTTTGAATCAAAATTGAAGGAAGATTCCTTCACCAACAAGTCACAAAGTGGCCTAGCAATTTTACTAAAATTTTTAATAAAGCTCCTATAAAAGTCGGCATGGCCCAGAAAGGATCTAATCTGTTTGACATTCATGGTTAATGGGAGTTTGGAAATAGAATCAATCTTGGCTTTATCTACTTCCAAACCTTACTCAAACACAACATGCCCAAGTACAATTCCTTTCTGTACCATGAAATGACTTTTCTCCCAGCTGAGGACTAAACCAGTCTCCTTACATCGCTTCAGCACATTCTCCAGGTGCAGGAGACACTGGTCGAAAGACGAGCTATAAATGGAGAAGTCATCCATAAGCACTTCAACACACTCATCAATCATATCAGAAAAAATGGACATCATGCACTGCTGGAAGGTTGTAGGGGCATTACATAATCCAAACGGCATACGCCTGAATGCAAAAGTACCATAAGGACTCGTGAATGTCATCTTCTCCTAGTCATCAAGGAAGACTACAACTTGATTGTACCCAGAATATCCATCGAGAAAGCAATAGTATTGATTCCCTGCCAATTTCTCAAGAATTTGATCAATAAAAGGCAAGGGAAAGTGATCCTTCTGGGTAGCGGTGTTCAGCTTGTGGTAATCAATACAGACCCTCCATCTAGTTGAGGGTCTAGTGACAACTTGTTCACCTTGGTCATTAAATTCCACAGTAAAGCCTGCCTTCTTTGGCACCACATGAATAGGACTTACCCATTTACTATCTACAATGGGATATATGATCCTAGCGTCCAACCACTTCAGGATTTCCTTTTTACCCACCTCCCTTATATTAGGGTTCAGATGTCTTTGCATGTCCCTAAATGGCTTAATGGAATCGTCAGTATAAATGTGGTGCATGTAGAGTGTAGAGTCTATACCCTTAATGTTAGCAATGCTCCATGCAATAGCTTCCTTGTGCCTAGACAAGCATTCAATCAAAGCTCCCTCTTGTGCCTCAGATAGCACAGCCGAAATGATAACGGGGAGAGTATCATTGGCACCTAGGAAGATGTACTTGAGAGTGTCAGGGAGGGGTTTCAACTCAAGGTCGGGGGCTTGTATGGTTGAGGGTTTCATAATAGATATCCCCATCTCAGGTAGAAGATCTACCTTAGGTAGAGATGATGGGGGAAGAGACTCAGTAGAAACACCCAGCAACTCCTCAAGTTCTAGTATATCCCCTTCACATTCCTCCTAGAGATGGGAATGCTCATTTAGCATGACATGCTGAAGGGGGTCATCACATAACATTGCAGGGGTTGCCTCTTCAATCAAGCCATCTATCACCTCAACTTGAGAATAATCCTCAAGCCCGGCTTGTTTGTAAGCATCAAACGCATTAAGCCAGATTTTCCTTTTCCCAAAGCCCATTTTCAATGCCCCAGTATTGCAACTGGTTGAAGCATGCGAAGTTGCAAGGAAGGGGCGGCCCAAAATGATGGAGGGTTTGGTTGGCTTGTTGGTAGGGTCAGCGTCCAAAACTAAAAAGTCAACGGGGAAGAAGAAATCCTCCACTCTTACGAGGACATCTTCCAAAATTCCCCGCGATGTCTTAAGTGATCGATCAACAACTTGAAGGATTACCGGGCTAGGCTTCAGATTGCCTCCCCCAAGTTATTCATACACGTAGCTCAAAAGGATGTTCACCCCCGCACCCAGATCAAGTAGAGCCTCATCAATCTGTAAGTCACCAATAACCACTGAGATATACGGGGCTCCTGGGTCCTTAAGTTTCGGGGGTGTGCCATGTTGAACAATTATGCTAACAGAATCAGGTAGGACAACTTTTGATTGGACCTGTTTCCTAGATTGCTACCTTTTCGTGCACAGGTCCTTTAAGAAGTGGGTATAAGATGGAATCTGCCTGATAGCTTCAAGCAAAGGCAGGTTAATCTGCACTTGCTTGAAAGTTTCCATGATCTCATCTGTCTTATCTTTAGCTCCAGATATGCCAGCAGAAGTCTCCCAGAGGTGGATAAGCGCTCTGGAAAGGGCACTCTCGATCTCTGGGTGGAAGGGTTGTCATGTCAAGTAAGGGGTGGAATGGGGGAAACTTCTTCTGGTGAGGTGATTTCAAGCTGAGAAGATTTGGGCAAGTCTTCTCCGGTGGGGGTGAAAGTCAGGGTGGATGGTTTTTCAGGGGGTGAGACTATAGGAACATCGGGTTTGGAAAGTTCTTTCCCACTCCTTAGAATAGTCACTTCCTGAGCATGCTCCCTAAAGACAATCCCTTTTCCTTTATGATTCTCCTCAGCAGCACTGGGGAGGTTCCCAGTTTCCCTCTGTCTAACGGCCTCAACAAGGTGTCCTATCTGTGATTTCATCTCATGTATAGCCTTGTCATGAGATTGGATGATGGCACTTTGACTTTCTTGCATAGTTCTCAATATTGCCTTCAATTCATCCATCTTAGAGTTCTTAGGTTGGGCAAAGGTATGAGGTTGATTCATTTGATGGTTTTGAAAGAATTGTGGTTTATAATTCCTTGAATTTGAGACATTTCCTTGTCTCCATGAAAAGTTTGGGTGGTTTCTCCATCCCTCATTATAAGTGTTGGAAAAAGGGTCATTACAAGGTCTAGGACGGAACCCTTGAGCAGCATTCAGATCCACCTATACAAGCTCATGGAATTGAGAGGCCAAGTGGCAATCCATAGTGGCATGTGTATTGCCTTGGCAAATGGAGCATTCAGAAGCTTGGGATGTGGAGGTGCTAGATACGAATTGTCTCTGGCTCGACATAAGCCTTTCCATGTTTTGATTCAATAATTGAATCTGATAGGCTAAATTCTGGGTGTCCCTTGCCTCATTTGCCTCCAACTTTCTTTGCATGAGAGTGGGTTTTCTATCCATGTAGGCAGAATTCAAGTGAATAGAATTCTCACTCAAAGTATCAAAAGGGTTCCAAGCTTCATCCTCAGTGTTAGATAGAAAGGTTCCTGCACAGACACTATCCACAGTTTGCCTATGAGAATCATTAAGTCTGATGTAGAACCTTTCAACCAGTTGCCACTTAGACACCTGGTGATGTGGGCAAAGTCTCAACAAGTCATTAAAGCACTCCCATGCATCATGGAAAGCTTCCCCATCCTTTTGAACAAAACTCATAATTTCCCTCCTAAAGTGATTTGTTTTGCTCATGGGGAAGTACTTCTTCAAAAACTCCTTCTTTAGGGCATCCCAAGTGTTAATATCATCAATACATGGCTTTGTCCTTGAGGGAGAAGGGAAAGAGGGTCTGCATTTGAACGTCATCAGTAACGCCCTGTAGCTTCACCGTGGAACAGACCTCGGTGAATTCCTCTATATGCCTGTAAGGGTCTTCCCTAGCAGTACCATAAAAGGAGTCCAGCAAGGATATGGTACTACTTTTGATCTCATAAGGATTGTCCCCTCTAGGTCTACGTAGTGTAGGGCCAGCTTGATTGGTTGGAATGAAATATTCCTTAAGGCTCCTTTAACTAGCCATTTCTTCCCTTGGAAGGTTTCTTCTTAAGATTCTTTCTGGTTCAGGATCAAACACAAGTTGTCTCCTAAGAGAATGCCTACCAAGCATGCACTACAACACAATTCAAAAGGACTTGTTCGGTCTTCACAAATTTAGGATTTTGACTTTAGTTCAAATTGTAGGTGAGAAAGCAAGTTGCCCAATTAATTACGCGACTATTGTCAACCTTCGAAATGCCTAAAAAGTCCTAGTTGGAGCTTAGGTGTTCTTCCCTAAATATCAAATGGTAGAGCAACTCCAAGGACGGAAGATCGAGGGATGCAAGTAGGCCTAAGCCATCCTTTGAAGCTGTGCTTTCACAGTACTTCTCAACTACCCCCAAAAATCCATGACAGGGTATCCCCCTCTTTGGATTTACAAAACCTTTGATCTCAAGTTCCGAACACTTCAGAATCCAATGGTAGGAGGGCTCTTGTCCTAGTAGTTATGAGACTTAGGAGTGTCTAAATGCGTGCCATGGTGCAAGAGATATAAGTGTGCATACACCGTAAAAGATTTTGAATTTTGAATCGCACGCCACATTTGAAAATCAAATCCTTGATTTTTAAATGTCTCTCCTTTAATTAGTCCTTTTTCAAAAATTAATTGTGACCACTTTATTGGATCGCTTCAAGATAGATTATGTGGTCTAAAAATTAACCCAAATGCATTTGCATGATAGGTAGAAATGCAAGGTTAGAAGTGCATACCTGATTCCAGCATTCTTCATGCAATATGCAAGACAAGAATTAGATCTAGATGCTGCTCATTCAGTCCTAAATGATTCGACCTAAGGGCAGGCAGCTTCTAGTAGGTAGCTCGTGTTTTTTTTTTTAGCTACTTATGCACAACAAATTAAGGATAAACAATCCACAAAATAAATTAAAAACCTAGATCTAAAGAAAAGGGAATAGGCTCTCGAAAATCAGCCCCAATTACTACAAGGGTGAGAAAATAGAAATAAAACTTGTGACAAAGGAGAATCCCCTATGGAAGCAGGATCCAGGTCTCCTACATCTTCCCCATGTGTAGGCATCGCTCAAGGTCGATGTCATTTCCCCAGATGCATCTGTCACCTCCACAATTTCCTCGCATAGAAAAGATAATAAATGGCCAGATCACTGTGCAACGAGAAATAATCAGAAATAAAATCAGGTGAAATTATTGCGTCTGTTGCCTCCCCGGCAACGGCGCCATTTAATAAGACGGTTTTCGCCTTCGAATAATGTGATTAAGATGATTTGTTGTTTTAGTAACAAAGCAGTGGAAAACCACTTAACAAAATAATTATAATAAAAATTAACCACTCACAGAAGAGTGGATCGTGTCCACAAGGAGACAATGATGCAATAAATTCACGAATATTTTTCTCGTATTCGTTCAATCAGGATCGAAATCCATAATCAAATTTGACATGAAATGCGACGAAAAGAAGAAACACAATAACTCGAAAATGTAAGGTTATATGTGCAATTTCTCCTCACTGAAATATTCAATAAATATGTGAGGAATTTCTGTAATTTCCAATTGACATGCATTAGAGAGAATGTATGCTCATCTTAACCCAAAACCAATGTCAAAAGATGTGAATAACAAAAGCCAAGCAATTATGAGAAAAGATGAGCATAAAGTTGCAATTTCACTCAATATTTCAAATATTAAAATAAAAAGGAAAGTTTGGCAATGGCATTCAAATGTAAATATTAATTAACCCAAAAATAGAGGATTTGGTTCCTTTGTGCGTGCACGAAGAGGAGGCGATGGCGGTTCGCAGGAAGCTCGGAGAAGGATAAGCATGACGAGAGCTTTCTGATGATGGTGGTGGCACTTCGAACGGCTGTCGGTGGTCGCCGGCCGGAGTGGAAGAGGTCACCAACGGTGACGCTCTCCGGCCAGCCATCGGGTGGTCGATTGGTGCGGCTGGAAGCATGGTTGTGCTCAGGGAGTCGAGGCGAGTCCGATTGAGTTCCTGGTGCGAAGTTTTGAGGTCGGATTTGATGGCTGCGTTTGTGGTGGCTTTGGGTACCTTCGTCAGTAGAGAAGAAGAAGAAGGAGGAGGAGGAGGAGCCGAGCGTGTGCACAAGCGGCGACGCCGGTTGGAGTAGAGCATGCTATGCACGCGCTGCTGGTGGGCGAGGCCGGTTGCTGTTGCTGGGCATGCGGCTTGGGTTACGGAGAGCGCTTGACAGTTGCTGCGGGCAACGTGCACACACAACAGTAGCAGGCTCGGGGGGTGTTGGAGGGCTCACTGCTGTGTGTGTTGCGTGCGGCGGGGGGGCAGTGACACAGGGGTGCGTATGCACGCAGAGGGTAGGCGGCTGTTGCGTGTGGCAGGGGCGTGTGCGGTTGGTGGAGCGCGGGTGCATGCAAGGTGCATACTGCAGGAGGTGCGTGGGTGGGGAGTTGGCGAGGTGCGTGCAGCAGCTAGGAGCTACGCTTGGAAGGGAAGATGAAGCACGGTGATACACGGGCTCTTGGTGGTGTGGGTTGTCACACCACACGCCCACGGTGGTGGAGTCATACTGCCACGGTTGAGGTCGGTGTTGAGTGGATGAGAAACGTAGTTCTCTACGCAGTGAGGAAAGGGGTGGTGGCCTCCTCCTGAACGGTAGCCATTCCTCCTCCTTTGTAGCCACAGCTAAAAAGATTTGAAATTCAAAATGGCACCATCGAGTCAATGCTGGACGAGTGAATGTGCAGGAGGAGGTGGAGACAGAGCGGTTACTTGCAATGGAGAGAAAAAAAAGAGTAATAAAATAATTAGGATTATTTATACATAATTCCTTAACTTCTATGTTAATTAAAATAGTGTATGTAATGCACCAAATTAATTAACTAATCAAATGTATGCAATCCTAGGTTAATTCTAAATGCATTAATTATGCACTTAAGCTAAAAATATGAGTTGATTTATTTACATCCTAATGTATGCTATCTAAATGTTAAAATTAACTTAATGTCTAGATACTTAAATACTTAAATAGCCCACAAATATGGGCTAATAACCCAACCTACGCCATAGGTTTTCTGAATTCATATAAAGAAAAGTGTAGAGTGGAATCTGAAAATAATAGGGGAGTAGTCTTGTCCGATAACACAAGCACATTGATTTAAACAAGCTACCTCCTAAGAAGCAGGACCCAGGAGCCCTGCTGATTTCCTACACAATAGGAAACATCACTTCTGACTGGGCCCTTCTCTACTTGGGCTCTTCCATTAATGTGATCCCCACCTCACTGCACATGGAGTTAGGTCTAGGCTACCTGAAACACACTGACATAGCCTTGCAGTTAGCCAATAGATCCATTACAAAACCAAGGGGTATTTTGGAGGATGATTTAGTCAAGGTTAATGATTTGCATTACCTTTCTTATTTTATGGTCTTGGACATGGAAGCACCAAGATAACTCAACCACACCCCGATTATTTTGGGAAGATCTTTCTTGGCTATCGCTAAGGCAAGGATTGATTGTGAATCGAGAAATATAGAAATGGCCTTTGGGAATAAAATGAATCGATTTAATATTTTTGAAGTCTTAAAGAAGGATAAAATTAAGTGTGGTTTGATGGAGAAGCTTGGCAGAGTAGAGGAGGTAATGGCCATACATACCTTAGACAACCTTTTAACAGCCAACTCAACCCAAACTTAGGAAGAAAATCACATGGATCTAGGGATAATTGAGGACAATAAAGACATACACAAATTGTGGCAACTTGGGATGTGGAAGATATTTATGACTTTGGAAATTTGTGGGATGATTCACATGATCAAGTTAAAACCCAACAATGTCCTCATCCTAAATTTTTAGAGTTTGAGGTTCAACGTTTGGGTGGGAATCATGAAGATCAGGATGGTTGGATTAAGCACCCAAATTGTGAGGATGAAATTGAACTTTGGGGAGAAACTCTGGAAATGTTAGATATTCTATAGTACCCACAAAGCCCCAACTCATCACCAAACCCTCATCATCCTTTTTCACCCAACCATTGCACAAATTCTATATCCGCCCACACCTCCTCTATACTGAATCAACAAAACTCCTATTAGAGACCATTTGGGCTCTCCCTGCACCACCAGCTTGCCACTTTCATTGATCATCTCTTTGGCAACCCATTTTTACTCTCCAAGACCCAAATCTAGGGGCCTAGAAACTGTGTTATTGCAGCCTCAATGTTAGTTATTTTTGGTTGAGGACCTCGCCTAGCCGAAGGTACTAAACTTAGCATGTGAAAAGACTATTTCAAGCTGACCAAAATCTCATGGAAACAGGGTGCTATTGTTCCATTTCTACTCTCCTACAAGCTTTCATTTTTAACAATGAGGACATTGCATTAGCTAAGCATGGGGGGGTGGATATATCTTATGAAATAATCTTTTTGTTAGCCGTAACAATAATTTCCTATTATTCTTAAAAAAAAAGAAAAAGAATTTGAAGACGAGAACTTAGGCATTAGGAGTTGCAAACTCTAGGAATTGATACTTTGGGACCTGAATACTTAGACTCTTTAGGTCTTCGGGCTTAATTAGCCTGGGTGTCCACTCAAATGTGGACTTAGTCTCGAGTCCTCACAAATTCAATTTCATCTTTAATCTAGTAAATAAATTGGGATGATAAGTACACAGCTTATCAACTCACTCTCTGATTTGAGGGGATTTTAAGTCAAAGCATTATTTACGCGCAGTGAGATCGATATTAAAAAGTGTCGCGTTGCAGTATAGTCGAAATCGCTTTGAAAACAAATATAATTTTTATTACGCGAAAAATTTCCGTGGTTGAACACAGGGAGCAAATGGAATTCACATACTAATCTAAATAATTAATGCAAATTGAACACAAAATATTACTCAGAAACTAATTAGGAATGTAGAGCATATGAATATATGAATAGTAAAAAGAATTTTAGACAAAATATAAAAAGCATATGAGTATCTGAAATTAGACATTTGATTTTCCAATCAGATGTCCTAAATGACTAGTGCTACAGTCCACTTTTTCTTTTGCCTGCGTGCTTCTTCTTTTCTTCTCTTTCTCTGTTTCTTCCTTTCTGCTTCTTCTCTATCTCTGATTCTTCCTTTCATCTATTCTTCTCAAGCCTTCAGCTCAGCATTCCCTCTTCTTCTTCCTCTTCTTCCTTAGACTTTCTTCTTCTTTCTTCTATCTTAAGCCTTGCGGTCCTCCTCTTATTCTTCTCTTCTTCCTTTGCCTTTACTAGCCTTCTCTTCTTCCTTCTCTTCTTCTTCTGCTCTTCTTCTTTAGAATCGGCTAAGTGTCGGCCGGAGGTTCCTGTAGTGAAACCCTCCCCCTACCCGTGCAACTCCTCTCTTTTTTCTCTCTTAGGATCCACTTTCCCAGAGCCACACAGGTATTCGAGTTATCAGGTTGGGTGCGTACCCGGGTCTAGGCTCATCGGCGTACGGTGGTGAGCGAGGAGTGCAGGTCGGGTCGGGTCAGCTAGGTCCGTGAAGGTAGTGTAACGGACAAGACTGGGTGTGGGTGAGTGGGACCTCACCTTGTGGTAACTGAGGCGAATATATGGTGACATCTTTTCAATTTATGTGGGTGCAGTTGCCTCTTCATTTCCGAGGTGGGACTATCTATGCCCCTTTCCTCGTGCGCCTGCAACAGAGATTGATCTTCCAATTGCAGCGGCTGCTAAGGCTCTCGACTGGAATTGAGGAGCTAGGTCCGTAAGTGAGATAATTCCATGCATCCTGAGGCAGCAACCTGGGACAACAGCACCTGGGGCAGCCTCATGCAAGCTTCAAGCTTGCTCGCCAATGGTGGATGAGGCCTTGAACCTAAAGTCAGTAGAACACCGTTGCAGCCATGTGAAATCACTCAGGGAGGATCACCGGAGCACGGCGGATGTGATGAGGGTAGTGGCGTGAAGCGAGGGTGGCTGTGGTGGTCGGATGGTGATGGTTTTGGCCGGTGAGAGTGGGTCTATTCGGGGAGGTATTTGGGTTGACGATGGAGAGAATGAAAAAAAGGGAAGTGATTAGTGAAGTGTGGCGGAGGTTTTGTGAGGGTCGGCGAGGGTTTTGGTGGGCTGTGGAGGTGGGATGGCCATGCCAGAGGGCGTGGTCGAGGATGGAAGGGATGGAGGTGAGAAGGGGCATCAGTGGTTGAATTTGGAAGATAAAGAGTGGGGGAGAAAGTATGAGAGAGAGGGAACCTAAGAGTCTACGATAATGGATCCCACGCTGGTGTGGTTGCCGGATGTGGGGAAGTGAACCTCCATAGGAGAGGCGTTAGCGAAGACGGGGAAAGGATGGTGATGGCGGGTATTGCTTGACGTGGAGGACGGTGGTGAAGGTGAATCCGTCGCAGGTATGATGGTCTGATGATGAAAGGAGTCGAAGTGGGACCGTCGGAGCTTGTGGAGTGTTGTGGTTGGAGGGGAGAGAGGAATAGTGGGGATTCCGACCCAAATTCAAGTTGGGGAGTTCGGTTGAACCTTGGGGAGTCTTTTATAGGTCATTGGAGAGGGTTTTGTGCTTGGAAGCAAGGAAGGCTCACCAGGAGAAGGAAGCTTTCAATAGACCCAAATCTCTCATGCATTTGCATGAGAGATTGTGAAAGATTGAGGGCATCTAACCGGGTTCATATTGGAGGGAATTTCTTAGAGAATATCCCTTCCAATTTTGAAGGAGATTCTCCAAGCAATCAAGGAGAAATCTCCTTTCAAAGGTCGCCGGAGTAGGATTCCTCCACGATAATGGTGGAGGGACCTACTTGTGAAGACGATGAAGAATCTAGGGGCTTGAATGCAAGGGTTTTTGAAAGTTAGGGGTAGAATTGTAATCAGATAGGACCTTTTTGCAAACTAGGTCAAAGCAAACTCATCTTGAGTTCAAATTTTGGTACAAATCTAATTTCGACCTAAAAAATCTAATGGTGAAGTTGGATTTTGGTTTTGACCATGTTTGACTAGGTAATTTATGCAAAAACCTAAATTAGGGCAAATATCTTTCTGAGACTGCATTTTAGGTCAAGATGGGTTCTAATGGCCAAATTGAAAGTACCAAACCCTAGAGAATATTGTTCTATGATTTTTAGAGGGTTTAGGTGAATTTTATCCTGACCAGAATCTTGGTTAATTAAGTGGGTCTATTTTTAGGGTTTCAAAAGTCATTTAATTCTTAGAATACTCACAAACCCTCTTTTGTCTAATCCAACCCACTTGTTATCTTATGAAGACCATTTGACCTTTATTCATCCCTTGAGAAAACCCGTGGTTTTACTGCATTGGTAAAATTGTAGCTTTAACCCTAATTTCTTTTGTTTCTCTCAGAAAGGTTATGCAATGAATTATGACCTTCAATTGGTTTTGTAGGAGCATTTATTGACTCAATTGGGTCAAAATGTGCTAGTTATGGCTCATGATGGTGTTGCCATCATACCCGCATGCCTAGCTTTTGCTGGTTCCTTAGCAAAATTTCAAGGTATTAACTTTGATTCTAGAACATAGAATCTTTTGATGCTCAAAAATTGTGATGCGTGCTTCCTTTTGTAGATTGGGTTAGAATGCCAATAGTAGGCCTAGAGGTACTCAAGTGCCAACCAAGATTCGGACCTCACTAGCACTAGCCTCAGTCTGCCGTGAAGGTTTTTAAGGCCCATAGAAACTATCCTAAGGTTCATTGAACTCCGTAGTTAAAGCACCCATGCTTGTAACATGTTTTAGCCTCGGTTCAGTTTGTAGTGTGTTTTTGTCAGAAAGAGACAAAGGAATTTTTCTTTGTTTTTGGAGAGTTTTCTCTCTCTTTTCTTTTTATTTCTAACTTCAAATTGGCTTCACAACACAGTTTGTATCAAATTCCTAGTCCCTATCATCAATCCTCGAAGGGTCCCTAGCAATCGATGCTTCGAGATCGCACCGCCCATGGCAACCCCCAGAACCCTGGCTTTCGAGATTTCGAGATAATCTAGCCCATGGTGTTCTGTAGCTAAATCCAGACCCTGGCAATCGACATTTCAGGATAATGCCGCTCATGGCATCTGAACTAGCATAGGGTGCTTACATGCCCCCGGTAGGATATGTAGATGTCCTAGGAGACAGGCACTGAGGAGACGATATGCTATTACGCATCTTCGAGGGGAATTTCCTACCTCTCCGCACCAGGAACTTGTCCAAATCAACTTGTGTTGATTAGCTGCTCCTAATCTAGGTGACTTTTTCAGAACAATTTAAACGCATTTGTGTGATTTTGATACTTATGCGCACTAAACCAAACTGTGTGTGGATTGGGGTGCTTAGGTTACCGAGTCCCACAAACCAGAGGTCAGTTAACATGGCTGAATACTCCCTAAGCCTTAAACCTAATACTTAAGCTTCGCATTTTCCCTAACCTCTTGAGGACTATTCAGATCTTAGCGGGTACTTGAATTTTTAAGCCTAGGATTATAGCCTAGAAGGCCTAAAATCAACGTTCCTACTAATCTATTCTCTGTTTCATTAGCACTGTTTGCCTTTCATTTTCTTTTGATATGGTCTAGAACTAAGTCAATTCCTTAATTTCTTACTAACGACTATCTCTTTTCTTTTCTTTTCAACTTGTGTTCCTTCTTGACATTTTTATCTCCCCCCTTTTTTTTCCTCCTCAAAGTCTGATAGTCCATCAAAATTTCCTCTCCTCTTATTTTTGTTCTTTTTCAAGAATTTTTTAATTTTTTGATATGTTTGGACTATGTGATTTTTTGTGAGAACCTTCCGAACTTTGATTTTTGAATGCTTGCACTTTACCAACCCCCCAAGCTTAAGTTTTGCAATGTCCTCATTGTAAACGGAGGGTGTGAAATAGTTTTGGGTTCAGGAATTAGAACAAGATTATCGGGTGGGCGAACGGGTCGAGAATGACTGTTGCGGATGATTTCAAGCTATGGCATGTGTAACAAAGGTGAGATCGACTATTCTAAAATCGAACTCAGGGTGCAATAGAGGTGAAGTACAGAAGGATAATTAGAAGGATCTCAGGTTTTTAGGAATGATGGGTTGCCTCTCGTTAAGCGCTAAATTCAATGCCTTCAGCCGAGCGGGAAGTGGTATGGAGGAGTGGTCAAATTGGATGAGTTTTGCAGAACAAGCACCTTGATCAAAAGCCTGGTTGGTCCAACTAGGTGGTTGTTTAGGTCAACAGGCTGATGATGTAGCCCAAACCCAATCAGTCTAGTCGATTGATAAATGTAGATCAAGAGATGTGGAACCCACCATATACTTTGGAGCTCAAAATGATGCGAAAGTGTGAATCCAGGGTTTGGCTGAGTCTTATCATCCTGATCAGAGTAAGGCTCCATAAAAGAATCAGTGGTGGATGTAGAAACCCTACAGGAGTGATCAGAGAAGGATGGGGCATGATTTGTAGTCTGATTGATGTTTGAAACCTGATTTGAATGTGGAGGAGAATCATCTGCAACCGGCTCGAGAGGAGAATTAGAGTAGAAATTGAGTCCAGTTGTGGATCAGGGTTGAAAATGAGTTTGAATAGGTTTTGTATATGTAGAGGAGGTGGCATCAATAAGAAGTGTGTATAAGGGCTCTTCTAATAAGGGTTCAAAGGTTGGTTCATTTAGAGAGTCCTTATAGTAGCCATTGAACTCAAAGGTAAATGCCTAAATAGTGTTTATAGGATGAAGAAAATTTCAGTCAAGAAAAGATTCGAATTCTAGGTTATAGTCACTCTTGGCACTTTTTGTTTCTGATTCCTAAGTATCAAAAAGAAATGATTCCATCTCAATGGAACCAGAATTTAAATCAATGATCTTTAGATCAGGGACCTCAAAGCTAGAGTCAAAGAATGGATCATGTGTGCTGAGGTCATAGATTGGCTCGTAGTTGTTAGGAAACAATGTTTCTCTGTAATCATAGTAAGATTTGAAATTGTTGGAGAAATTGTAAGAATCAAGTTTTGAATTTTATTCGAGATCAAAGGTTCCACCATAAAAAAAATCAAAAAATGTAGACTCAGTAACCTGACTTGGGTCTAGCCTATTCTCAGATTCTGAGCTTAAAAAGCTGTCCCTATTGGGTCTAGGCTCAGGTTTTTGGCTTGTAGGGAAGACCCAATCAAAACCCCACTCTTCCAACTCCTTGATTTTTGTATCATAGATTGGCGTGACTTCCGAAAAATCAATCTATATTTCTGAGGATGTTGGAGAGGTACATTCATCAAATAAAGGCCCAGAATCATAATCCCAAGTCAAACTTTGATTTTTGTTATACGAGGCCTTGTAATTATCCCAAGACGATTTAGATCCAGATTCTAGGCTAAGGATGTTGGTTGAATTACTAGAATCTAGGTTAAAATTGCCTTCAGGGGTTACCCTATCAAAGTAAGGGGCGAGATTTACACCCTTGAGAGGGTTTGATTCAATCTCATTATCACAGGAGTCTTGGAATTCTGTGCATGGTGAACCAAGGTTTTGGTTTTCTAGGGTTGGCTCAAAATCGTGTTCTCCTGCAATTGGGACCTCCCAACCTATTTCAGACATATCATACTCCATTTGGGTTGGGAATCCACAGCAACCTTGTGTCTTAAACTTGGGATTTGGGAAATCATGTTGATCCTCAATATTATTCCAAGATATTTCATTAACTGTTTGGGGCATGTATGGGTACTTTTCATCAATAACTTGTTTCAACAATTTCATCATTTCCTCTTATTTTTCAAGATCATCTTGGTGTTTTTCCTAAAGTACAGGATTTGTCATGAATTGGAGATATTCAAAGTTATGTAATTTTTCTATCTTGATGTATCCTGTTATGAGAATATCCTGGGTTGATCCATTTGTTGCTTCGGTTAAAAATAATTGGGCACAGTTAATGATGAATGTTGTTGTTGTCGATACATTAACCTGAATGTCTTCAATTGTTTTTGAGGTTTTGTAATCAATCTCATCAAATTTAAGGGCATCCTCAACCATTCTATCTCTCGTGGATCTTTCAGATTCAGGTTTCTTCAATAGTTTTCCTAAGTAGCCAAGCTGCATGTTTGAATGAAATGGTGGAATCAAGATGTAGAATCAAAATTCAAGTTTAGATCGGAATTGATTAGATCTGAAAAAGATTCCCAAAAAAATCTGTGTGCTCTAAATAGAAGGGATGAGAGACTGGATTGTGATATTGACCTAATCAAGGCACCCAAAGATTTTTGGATGACTATAGAGGTTCGGGGCAGATGATACCCCTGGATCAAAAACTCGTCCACCTGGGAATTACCTGGGTAGCCAGGAAGGGAGAGTCCCACAAAGACCCCTACATGGTAGAGTACCCCCACAGGTTACAGGGTTTCCCCCACCTGACCTTCGTTGTCACTGAGGGTCCAGGTAGACCTGAATGGATAACTTGAACTCTTATGTCTACCGATTTTATGTCCTAATTTGTGCCTTTGTTTTCACTTGAATTAGCTGTTGATTTGACTTGTGACCTAATTTGGAGGTTGGTTGGCCTACAATGTAGTCCAACTTTACCTAACGTACCCTAAAGATGGCAGAATGAACTCTAGGTCAAGACCTAGAAATCACCCTGATTTGACTCCCAGGTTCTTAGGTCCAAGGATTTTAGGGTTCAAGAGAGTTTAGAGCTTGATTTTAGGATTTTTCTTGATTAGATCTTTTCAATCAAGGGCTTGTGTAGTACACAAATGCGGGTGGGTTTGTTTCCTTTTATGTAGGCAAGTGTGAACTAGCACTCCAAAACCCTAAAAATTGAAACCCTAATTGGCTCTATTTCTAAGTCCAATTTGATCTTCCAAAATGTTCTCCTTGGACTTCAAACAAGAAGTGTGTAGTCCTAGAAGATTAGAAATTAAGCATAGTCCCTAATAGGCACAGAAATTTTGGGGTAGGATCTCTAGTAGAATTGCTTCAACTTCAACGAGATTTGAAAAAATTTTGCAAATCAGGAAACGTGGCTTTTAATTGATAATTACTATGAAAAATAAGGCAGGTGATTTCTAATTGATTGTTTCCTTTTTGTCTTCCCAAGATTAGACAGTTGATTAGGGAAGAATAGAGAAGTTACCTACCCTGGAATGGATGATTTGCATAAAAGATCTCTTCGTGAAGTACCTCGCAAAATCATAATAAAGCAAATAGGAAGTTTGTGCTTAAATATAAGCAAATAATGCAGAGAATAGTGGTGAATTTCACGTTGCTCCCCGGCAACGGCGCCAAAATGTTTTATCTGGGCGAGATCGATGTTTAAAAGTGTCACGTTATAGTATAGTCAAAATCTCTTTGAAAACAACTATAATTTTTATTACTTGAAAAAGTTCCGAGGTCAAACATAGGGAGCAAATGGAATTCACACACTAATCTCAATAATTAATGCAAATTGAACACAAAATATTACTCAAAAACTAATTAGAAATGTAGAGCATATGAGTATATGAAGAGTAAAAAGAATTTTAGACAAAATATGAAAAGCATATGAGTATCTGAAATCAGATGTCTGATTTTGCAATCAGACGTCTTAAATGACTTGTGCTATAGTCCTCTTTTTCTCTTGTCTGCATGCTTCCTCTTTTCTTCTTCTCTTTCTCTGATTCTTCCTTTCTACTTCTTCATCTCTATCTCTGATTCTTCCTTTCTTCTATAATTCTCAGGCCTTCAGCCTAGCAATCCCTCTTCTTCTTCTTCCTCTTCTTCCTTAGACTTTCTTCTTCTTCTTTCTTCTTCCTTAAGCCTTGCGGTCCTCCTCTTCTTCTTCTCTTCTTCCTTCTCTTCTTCTTCTACTCTTCTTCAGAATCGACTAAGTGTCAGTTGGAGGTTCCTATAGCAAAACCCTTCCCCTACCTGTGCGACTCTCCTCTCTTTTTTCTCTCTTAGGATCTGCCCTCCCAGAGCCACACAAGTATTCGGGTTATTGGGTCGAGCACGTACCTGGGTCCAGGCTCATCGGCATGAGGTAGTGAGCGAGGAGTGCAGGTTAGGTCGGGTCAGCCAGGTCCGCAGAGGCAGTGTCATGGACGAGACTGAGTGTGGGTGAGTGGGACCTGACCCTGTGGTAACTAAGGCGAACAGATGGTGACAACTTTTCAATTTATGCTTGTGCGGTTGCCTCTTCGTTTCCGAGGTGGGACTATCTGTGCCCCCTTTTCTTGTGCACCTGCAATAGAGATTGATCTTCCAATTGCAGTAGCTACTAAGGCTCTCGACTGGAATTAAGGACCTAGGTGCATGCGTGAGATAATTACGCATGTCTTGAGGCAGTAACTTGGGACAGCAACACCTGGGGCAGCTTCAAGCAAGCTTCAAGCTTGCTCGCTAATGGCGGATAGGGCCTTGAACCTGAAATCAGTAGAAAAACGTTGTGGCCAAGTCAAATTTCTCAGGGGGATCGCCGGAGCACGATGTATGTGATGGGGGTAGTGGCGTTAAGCGAGGGTGGTTGTGGTGGCCGGACGGTGATGGTTTTGGCCGGTGAGAGTGGGTCTATTCGAGGAGCTATTTAGGTGGACGATGGCATGAATGAAAAGAGGGGAAGTGATCAGTGAAGTGTGGTGGAGGTTTTGTGAGGGTCGGCGAGGGTTTTGGTGGGCTGTGGAGGTGGGATGGCCTCACTAGTGGGGGTGGTCGGAGATGGAAGGGATGGAGGTGAGAAGGGGCATCAGTGGTCGGATTTGGAAGATAAAGAGTTGGGGAGAAAGCATGAGAGAGAGGGAACCTAAGAGTCTACACTAAGGGACGAAGAGGGAAAGGGATCCCACACCGATGTGGTTGCCGGACGTGGGGAAGACAAACCTCCGTAGGAGAGGCGACGATGAAGACGGGGAAAGGACGGCGACGACGGGTATTGCTTGACGCAGAGGATGGCGGTGAAGGTGAATCCGCTGTAGGTATGGCAGTCGGACGACGAAAGGAGTTGGAGAGGGACCACCGGAGCTTGCAGAGAGTTGTGGCTAGAGGGGAGAGAGGAATAGTTGGGATTCTGGCCCAAATTCAAGCTGAGGACTTCGGTTGAACCTTGGGGAGTCTTTTATAGATCATTGGAGAGGTATTTGTGCTTGGAAGCCAAGCTTCCAAGCAAGGAAGGCTTGTCGGAGAAGGAAGTTTTCAAAAGACCCAAATCTCTCATGCGTTCGCATAAGAGATTGGGAAAGATTCAGGGCATTTAACCAGGTTCATATTGAAGGGATTTTCTTAGAGAATCTCCCTTCCAATTTTGGAGGAGATTCTCTAAACAATCAAGGAGAAATCTCCTTTCAAAGGTCACCAGAGTAGGATTCCTCTGCGATAATGGCGGAGGGACCTACTTGTGAAGATGGTGAAGAAGCTAGGGGGCTGAATGCAAGGATTTTTGAATGTTAGAGGTAGAAAGGTAATCAGACAGGACCTTTTTGCAAACTAGGTCAAGGCAAACTCATCTTGGGTCCAAATTTTGGTACAACCCTAATTTGGACCTAAGAAATCAAATGGTGAAGTTGAATTTTGTATTTAACCACGTTTGACTGGTTAATTTATGCAAAAACTCAAATTAGGACACTCCATTTTAGGTCAAGATGGGTTCTGATGGCCAAATTGAAAGTACTAAGCCCTAGAGAATATTTTTCTATGATTTTTAGATGGTTTAGGTGAATTTTATCCTGACCAGAACCTTGGTTAATTATGTGGGTCTATTTGCAAGGTTTCAAAAGTCATTTAATTCTCAGAATACTCAGAAACCCTTTTTTGTCTAATCCAACCCACTTATTATCTTATTATGACCATTTGACCTTTATTCAGCCTTTGAGAAAACCCATGGTTGTACTGCATTGGTAAAATTACAATTTTAACCCTAATTTCTTATGTTTCTCTCAGAAAGGTTATGCAATGAATTATGACCTTCAGTTGGTTATGTAGGAGCATTTATTGACTCAATTGGGTTAAAATGAGCTAGTTATGGCTCATGATGGTGTTCCCATCAAGTATCTACACACTATTCGCACCGACTTACTTTCCAACAATTTTTACAGAAATTGGGTAGCTAATGAACTATCTAAGGTGGTATGGCTTGCAAGTTGTCATAGGTAACAGTCCATTGGTTGATTGTCTAGAGCCCAGTGACAAGCCCATTTTCTTCGTACTGCTTTTAGGTAAATCTTAGATCAGGGAAGTCATCTACTTTGAAAAAAAAATAGGAAAAGGAAAGCATAAAAATAAACAAATAAAACCACACTTCACCATACGAGCGTGGCTGGCAAGTTGTCGTGGGTAACCGCCCATTGGCCAATTGTCCAGAGCCCAGCTCATTAAATGTACAATAATTCCCAAAACACTTAGGGATGAAGTGGGGAAGTAGAATAAATTGGTGAGATATACACTAGGTTTGCCCTTCTGTTGACCCTATAAATAAAAGTAGGGAGAAAGCTACCGTTCGAAAAGATAAACCTTTTGGCAAGGTCACCTAGGGTCGTAGAAACCTGAAGTCCATTTTAACGGCCACCTAGTGAGTCTTTCACTCTTTTCAGTAGATGCTTAGCACATAGAGTCCTTTTCGAGTCTTGGGTGGGTCGGGTAGCCATAAAAAGTTATCTCGAAACTCTCAAACTCCAAAATTACAAAAAAATTAGAAAAGAAGCAAAAAAAAGTGTATCTTCCCTTTTTAAATAGGATGAGGGCTTGAGCAGTCTGCATTCTGGTAAACACCCTGGCATTGTCAAGTATTCGTAATTTGGTCTTGGGGTTGAGATTTTCTAAAGCAATCGACAAATCTTGCCTAAGTAATCAAATCCTGATTCTACTTTTATACATAGCATTTAGGTTAATTTTGCTAGGGACTAGCAAAAAGTAAGCATGGGGGAATGATAAACATGCATGAATTCATGATAAAATGCTTATTTATGATAGTTCCTAGGCTTAGCATTGCATATCATGTTATAAATACTGCATAACATCCATTGCATGGCATTTAGGATAGTTGTGTATTATGTACATTAATTCTTCCATTTTATGTGGCCAAGAGGCAGTGCGACATATTTATGGGTTTCGGATGAAGAATCCGACCATATGGATGAATCCAGAGCGACGATCGTAGTCCGTCAATGTGAAAATCACCTCGATCAGAGCTCCATAGCACCCTCTACAAGAAGAAGAAGATGGATGGTCCAGATGGCACCATGTGGCGCCATCCAGACTACTCTACACGAACCATGGCCCCCCTGGCTTTACGCATGGAGAGATCAAAGCCGTTGGATCTCAATCCAACGGCTGAGACATGTGCTCCCACGGTTGAAGGGCACTCGGCCTCAAGCAAGGATTCACCTCGACCATTGGATCTTCATCCAATGGTCAAGATGTGCGAGACCCCACCACCCTCCACTCGACGAACCATGGCTTTGGCGCGATGGTGAAGACAAGCGCTCGCAAACCACGAGAGTGAGTTTAAGCTGTGGTGGGGGAGGCAATCTCGCGAGTGCAAGAGCAATAGAATTGCGCTCATTGAATGGCCATCAAGGTGTAGAAAGGGAGGCAACGTGGCATAATCTGACCTGCGCGATCTGCACGCGTACGATCATGCACCGACCGACGCCCAATCTGACATGACAACGAGTGCATGATATGAACTCATGATCCCTGCAACATCTCAACCATCCACCTATGATCCAACAGCTGTCAATGGTCCACGCTTGATTATGCCATGAGTGTGTGTGCGTAACGTGAGCTGGAGGCAACAGCGATAGCCTAGGCGGACCTTTACTGACGCTTACAGCCATTACTAATTGCTTGTAGGCACAAGGTCAATTGCAGGCATGAGCGTTGGGGGTGCGATCTTTAGTGACAGCTGCAGGGGTGTTTAGTGATGCTTGCAGTTGTCACTACAGCCCTCTATACGAATTTCTTCTTCTTTCCTCCATTATATAAACACCCCTATACCCCCCATTCCTCTTTATCTCTACCTACTCTACTCCCACCTACTCTTAAGGTCTAGTATCCTACCAAAGCTCCATTATAACTTATTCTCAAGCTCCAAAGGCCTCTTATTAGTGTAATGATACTATGCCCCACCAAACATTCATCCTTCATCCCCCCACCTTCATAAGAAGCCTTGGAGCCATCCTCCCACTGATGATAACGTCATCATCAGCCATATCTAGCTCTAATTAGTCATTATCAAGGAATAAATGCTCCTACATAACCGCCAGAGGACCCTAATTCACTGCAAATCCATTCTGAGGGAAATACAAGAACTAGGGTTAAAACTATAATTTTAAGATCATATCATGAATGTAGAATAACCACGGGTTTCTCCAGGGGTTAATTAAGGGTTAAATGATCTTAAGCGTCTAACAAGTGGGTTAGTACAGATAGAAAAGGGTTTTCGTGTGTTTTAAGAATTAAATGACTTTCGAAATCCTAAAAATAGTCCCACTTAATTAAATGAGGTTATAGTCAGGATAAAATTCACTTAAACCTTCTAAAATTCATAGAAAAATATTCTCTAGGATTTGGCATCCTTGATTTGATCATTGGAACCCATCTTGACCCAAAATAGAGCCACACACAGACTTTTGCCCAAATTTGGGTTTTTGCATAAATTACCCAATCAAACTAGGTCAAAAACAAAATCTAACTTCATCATTAGATTCCTCAGGTTCATATTAGGTTTTTGCCAAAATTTGGACCCAATCTGAGATCATCTTATCCTAGTTTGCAATTTAATCCTGTCTGACTCTTTTATCTCACACACATGCCCTTAACTTTCAAAATCCTTTCAATAAGGTCCCTATCTTTTGTCAGCTTATTTGCACGTAGGTCCTCATGCCACTTTTGGAAGGTTGAATCTTCACCATCGAGTTTTGAGCGAGGATTTCTCACTCGATTCTCAATCAATCTCTCCCAAATTTGAACCGAAGATTCCTTGGGACATCACCTTCCATTTGAGCCATTCCTTGGGCCTACTTCTTCCCCAAATCCTCATGCAAACCTTTTGAAGGTACGCATGTCAAATGTATGCGAGAATCATGGAGTTTGCAAGCTTGTTTCCAAGCTTGAAACCCCTCCCCGTGGCCTATAAATGGATCCCAGAGGTCAAGCCGACCTCTTTAGCAAGGTTTTAGGCCAAAAACATCTTCCTAACCCTACCTCTGGCCCCTCTCCAATCGAGCTCAGGTGAGCCTCTTCCTCCGTCGTCTCCAGCCTCCCAATTGCCAACTTGGGAACATCAATATCTTCGTCTCCTTCCACTCCTCGACGACAAAATCAGGAGCTGTTCCTTTCTGTTCTTCCTCGTCGTCCCCACCAGAGAGTTCATCTTCTACGTTGCCGATGTGCCAAAATAGGTGCGGATCTCCTCCCCTTTCATCCATTAGAGTATCTAGTTAGGTTTAGTTAGCATCATAGATTAGTTTCCCTCTTTCTATCTCTCAATTCGACCACCAAACACATGCGACCACCTCTATCTTCCCCGTCTCCTACCAGTCCTCTAGTGAGGTGTCCTCGCCGCTACACCCCTCCATCCGCCTCGTCAAAACCCTCTACACCATCACAATATCCACCCGCATCAAAGTCCCACCTTTATTTCCTACTCCACTCTTTCCCGTGACCTACCGAACACACCCACCATCGCGTTCCTCCTTCGACCTTTGTAGACCACACACCTCCATTAACCACGAGACCATCCCCTACGCATTCGCCATGGTCCAACGAAGCTTGTGAACTGGTTAAATTGGGGCTACAAGCCCGTATTAGATTTTCAGGGTTACACCATGCTCCGTCGCCACCGCCATTGATGACATCCTTGTTCTACGAGCTCTAGCCAAGTAAGCTCCAGGCATTGCTTCCAAGAATTGCGGATTGCATCCACGTGTCAAGCTGCACCTCCAATTGAAGATGTGAAGACCACTGGTGGCTGAATTAAGCGAGATCTCCTCAATTGACACACGCATGAAGAGCTGGTGGGAATAATCCCACATCGGTGGTGGATGAAGCCACCCTAGCGAATAAATTGATTTCCAGCATATGCCTCTTCGCCTCCTAACATGAGGGTGAGGTCCTCCTTACCCATGCAAGCCTCGCCCGTGACACCGTTCCACACGAACCTGGTCTGATTACTCGTCTAACCTGCACACACCTCGACTGCTACCCCACGTCAGCAGCCCTAGTCTCGGGTATGCTCTTGCCCGAATCTGACTACCCGGTACTGTGTGTGGCCTTGGAAAGGTGGGAAAGAAGGAAAACCCATAGAGGGGAGGAAAGAGAGTATGGGGGAAAGGGGGTTTTGCTCTGTGCATTGGCTACCACTTAGCCAAATCTGAGAGTGCTTCCACTGTGCGTGAAAAAGAGGCTGAGAAGAGAAGGCCTCCCTGAGGCACTGTAGCAACATTTAAGACGTCTGAGTGTACATTTGGCATCTGATTTGACACTGTGGCTACGTGCTGTTGGAACCTTGTTCCACATCTTGTTTTGGTGTTAACAAAATTATTATGGATTAATGTTTGCATTAAGTGTTTTTCAGATTTAGGTGAAGGAGTAAGGCAAACAGGAAATGATGAAGGCTTGATGAAAAGGAGAAGATCATGATAAGGAGGCAAGATGATAAGGAAGAGTCGAGGAGAAGAAGATCATCTTCGACTTTAGTTTCTTTAGTTTAGATTTTATTTTTTCATAGATTGTATGCCTCTTAATAAGAGAATGTAACTTAGGTCGTAAAAATAATTAGAGATAAATTAGGATTAATATTGAGATCATTTTCAAAGAACGTAATTGATTAAATGACTTAAGAAAGGTACTTGTTAACCCACAAGTACTGGTACATGTGAGTTACAGGTTTGGGTTTTGTCAAGAAACAAACCTGTACCCTGCAAGTACAGGTACTGGAGGCAACGAGTATTGGTACTAATGATCAGTACTGGTACAAGTGGGTTACAGATTTGTGTTAAGAGTTTGAAACCCAAATCTGGAAGCAACGAGTACCGGTACCCATGATGGGTACCGGTACCAGGACTCTTGTACTGGTGGCAGTAAGCTGCTAGTACGGGTACAGGTACTTTATTACCGGTACCAGGTAGCCGTTGGCTCATTTCTGAACGGCTAGAAAATTAATTCCAACAATGTAAACGTTGGGAATTAATTCCCAAAGTCTAATAGCCGAATATCCTAGGTCCTAAACTCTATAAAATGATCGTAGGACTCTTTGTTTGCATACAAGAGAAGAGAAAAGAGAAGAAAATTCCTAGAGCTATAATTCATATTTTCCACCACATATTCAAGAGAAGATATCGTGTTTGCTACTTTTTGTCGTGCTATGCTTTTGCAAACACTTCAATGATGCATTTTTCTATGCATCTACGAAGCGAATCACATTCTTTCTAGGCTCTTAAATCGGTAATATTATTCTATATATTGTTGAGAGGCTTAGGAACTTAGTTGTAAGATTAGTCTTTCTTATACCTGTACTTCTTTTGTATTTGAGCATTTGCTCGTTTGGGTTGTAACAAACCTGTTGTTGTAATTGGGTTGAGGTAACCCATTAATTACCTCGGTTAGTAAATTGATTCTCTCGGGGTTGAGAGAATCGGGTTAAAAATCCTAGGCTGGGAGGGTTAGGTAGTGGAGTACCCAAGGGAGGGGATCCACTATATATCTTCCGCCAATTTTTGTGGTTTGTATTTTGTGCAAATCTTTTTGTTATTACTAACATTGTGATTAAGTTTTTGTGCACATAGATAGCCATATATATATTACATATATCTTCAGATCCTCTATCAAGTGGTATCAGAGCAGGTTGCGAGAAGATGTAACAAATCAGTTCACAATGGCATCTCCAACAAGGCGCATGGAAGGACAATCATCTACCCGTCCTCCCTATTTCGATGGGATGGACTATGGGTATTGGAAGAGGAGGATGCAAATCTTCCTCAAGGCCATGGATGAGGACTCATGGATGCTTATCTAATCGAAGTTCATGGATCCGGAGCCACAGGAAGGTGTTGTCTAGACTACAGAACAAAAGAAAAGGATCGTGGGAAATGCAAAAGTGATGAGCGCACTCTATTGTGTGTTATCAAGGGAAGAGTTTAACCATATCTTTGCATGCGAGTCTGCATACGAGATATGGAACACATTGCAAGTCACCTATGAAGGTACAAGTAAGGTTAAAGAAACCCATATTTCTATTCTAACTGAAGAATATGAGTGTTTTAGGATGACGAAAGGAGAGTCAATCAAAGATATGTACATGAGGTTTGGAGAGATCATGAACCCCATGAAGAATCTTGGAATCAGCTTAAAGAAGAGCGGCTTGTAAGAAAGGTTTTAAGATCATTTACAAGTGATTGGTCTCCAAAGACCATAGCCATCCAAGAGGTGAAAGACCTTTCTACTCTCTCCTTAGATGATCTAATTGGAAGCCTCATGGCATATGAAGTCCAATTGGAGAATATGAAGAAGAGCGAAGAGAAGGCGACAAACAAGAAGAAGAGCATTGCTTTTAGAGAAATCAAGGAGGACTCGAATTCAAGCACCTCGGAATCTGAAGATGAAGAGATGAAGATACTCACAAGAAAGTTCCAGAAATTTCTTCAAAAGCAAGGTAAGACAGTGAATAAAATTCCATCTGATATTGTTTGCTATGAATGCAAGAGAAAGGGTCACCTATGAAAGGATTGCCCTGTAAACAAGAAGGAGGACAATAGGAAAGAAATAATGGAGCTCAAGAAGAAGAAGAAAAAGAAAGTGTTTAAAGTGACATGGGATGATAGCGACTCCGACATGGACACCGACTCCAGCAAATCGGAATCCGAAGATGAGGTCGCACATCTTTGCTTGGTGGCAACTTTAGAAGATACGGACAATGAGGTAAACCCTGATTTTTCATTTGAAGAATTATTAGAAGCATATGAAGAGCTATATCATAAAGCTAGGTCATTTAAAAAAGAAAATAAGGTTTCGAAGAATAATTACCAAACATTAGAATTAGAAAAGTCATGTTTAGAAATAGAATTAGAAATATCAAAAGCGACTAACTCACAATTGCATGCAAAAATAGTAGAACTAGAGGACATTTATGAACATTTTGAGGGAACTTTAAATAATTTAAAAACAACAACTAGGTTAAATACAGAATTTTGTGATGATCTAAATGAAAGTTTTAAAATTAGAAAGAATACACAAAATCAATCACATGCACCTAGGCATGTGATGGATGTATCAAAAGGCTAAAAGTCCCAAGAATTATAGATCTAATACTAAAAAGGTCTATAAATCTCAGGATTTGAAAGGTGCTAACACTAAAGGACCCAAAAGAAAATGGGTACCTCGAAAAGATATTTATTTTGCAGGAATAGATCAAAGAGATTAGTGGGTGTTCAAGGCACACAACGGAACATTTCAACCTTTCTATAGGTTGAATGAAGATCAAGAACGATGGCCTAATGGACCTTGCTACCCACATTCATCATTTTACTATTGGTAAACTTTATGGTATGATATTTCTTCATTTTTTGTGATTGACAAAAAGGGGGAGAAAAATAAAGGGCAAATAGTAATATTTTTAGGGGGAGCTTATATTGAGGGGGAGGATTAAATTGAAAATTTTTCTTCCATATAACATTGTTAAATTTTTTTAATTATCTATTTGCAAGATAGTTTTGTCAACACCAAAATGGGGGAGATTGTTGGAACCTTGTTCCACATCTTGTTTTGATGTTAACAAAATTATTATGGATTAATGTTTGCATTAAATGTTTTTCAGATTTAGGTGAAGGAGTAAGGCAAATAGGAAATGATGGAGGCTTGACGAAAAAAAGAAGATCATGATAAGAAGGAGGCAAGATGACAAGGAAGAGTCGAGGAGAAGAAGATCATCTTTGACTTTAGTTTCTTTAGCTTAGATTTCATTTTTTCATAGATTGTATGCCTCTTAACAAGAGAATGTAACTTAGATCGTAAAAATAATTAGAGATAAATTAGGATTAATATTGCAATTATTTTCAAAGAACGTAATTGATTAAATCACTTAAAAAAGGTACTTGTTAACCCACAAGTACCGGTGCTAAAGTTTAGTACCAGTACATGCGAGTTACTGGTTTGCGTTTTGTCAAGAAACAAACTTGTACCCTACATGTACCGGTACTTATGATCAGTATCGGTACTGGAGGTTATGAGTACTGGTACTAATGATCAGTATCGGTACAAGTGGGTTACAGTTTTGTGTTAATAGTTTGAAACCCAAATCTGGAAGCAACGAGTATCGGTACCCATGATGAGTACTGGTTGCGAAAATACGCGATTTGTTAATTAGGTAATTTAATGTCATTGCAACGCATAAATCCGCTTTCGCTTTTAAATTTATATCCTAGATAGGGGAGTATCTAGGGTCGTCCAAGGAAGCAAAAATTCAATTCTTTTGCTAAAAACACAACTCAACTTTCTTTTTGGTATTTTAAATATATATATATTTTTTTGTGTTTTGAAATAATACGGGCAAATTGTGAATTGTGACAAAAGAGTCCTAACACCTAAAATGCTAAGCTGAAACTTAAGAGATTAAAAAGTCCACTACCTAAGCTCACTCTAAGCAAGTGGAGGCCTAGAGTAATTAGGGAGTGAAAGTAGAATAAATGCTAGAACTACAGTAACAATTACAACAGAAAATTAAAAAGAAGGTAATTTGATTAACTCAAAATTTGTGTTCTTTTTCCAAGACAAGTAGAGGAATGCTTCTACTAGAAATAAAAAAATTTAAAAGCAATAAAAGAAACATAAATCCTTCTTGCAAAAATTGGTGAAGGGAGTCTTCTTGCTCCAAGCCTAGCTGCTCCTTGGCTTGAAAAGAGGGCCTCCTTCTTCTCCTTCCTTGAGAGCTCCTCCAAGGTGGGTGCTACCACCTTCAATGCTCTCCTCCAAGGGGTGGGCGTGCACCACCCTCAAAAGCTCCTCCAAGGTGGCGTGGACCACCTTCAAGATCTTATCCAAAGATCTTCCTTGCCTGGCTTCTCCTTTGGCTGGCGTGACTCAAGAGAGAAGGGAAGAGGGGAAGGCACCAAGGGGACAGAATATCCCGTTAATCTTCTTCTTCTTCTTCTCTCTTGGGTGTGGTTTCCTAGGTATAATATGAGAGTGAAATTTATAGCCATGGATGCCTTGAATGGTGGTGGGTAGTGGTCTTTTTATAGGGTAGGATGGGGGGTTAAGGTGCCTTTTGAAATGGAGGGCTAAGATGGAAGGATGGAGGTGGTTGGGGATCCTATGGCCAAGGGCATTTGGTGCCAACCCAAGGGACTCCTAGGAGGTGGTTATGGGTGGTGACACCCCTTGAAGTTGGCGCCAAAATAGCTTCTAGAAGGGGGTCTTAGGTGGCGCCAAGAAAGGTTCTAGAAGGAGGGGTTATATGGACGGTGGAGATGTGTTTAAGGGGAGATGTGTGGTGGAGATGAAGGGGATTTTTGGAGGGAAAAGTGGCGCCAACAAGGGGGTAGTTAGGGTGATTTTGGCACCACTTTTAGGTGTCTTTTGGAGGTGGTGGGTAGGCTAGGTTGGCGCCAAGTAGGTTAGCTTATGTGGAGCTTAGGTGGAGCTAGTTGGGTGGAGTTGTTAGGTGGGTTTTTGGGGTGGTATAAGCCAAGGAAGTTGGAGCATAGCTAAGCTAAGCTAAGTTAGCTTAGCTAATGGAGGAGTAGAGGAGGAGGTGTTGGAGCTAGGTTTTCGAGGGAGGAGTTGGTTCTAAAGAATCTGGAGCTGAAGTGGAGAAGGCAGCTGCTGAAGAAGGCAACATGGGGCTACTCTAGCTGGCTTAGCTTGCTAGTTCTTTGCTAGCTACTAAGCCAAGCTAAAGTGAGCTAGCTTCTATTGAATGGAGCTGAGGTGGGTTGGGTCTAGTGCTCCCGGGGAGGATTGATTTGGTTGAGACAGCTAAGGTAGCTTAACTCAATTAGCTTGAGCTAAGCTGGGTCCCTGGGTGCTGGACTTGAGCTTCCTGAGTTGAGATGAGTTCTTTTTCAGCTGGCTAGAGTTTAGTGGAGCTGGATGTAGCTGGATCTGAGCTGGGGTGAACTCCTGTCAACTCAGCTGAGATAGCTAGAGCTCCCTGTGGACTAATGGGAGCTGAGATGAGCTAGACTCAGCTAAGGAGCTGGATCTGATCTAACTTGAGCTAGGGTGAGCAAAGATGAACTCTCTTGAGCTACCATTCAGCTGAGATTAGCTGAATGGAGCTAGGATGAGCTAACCCTAGTTCAAGTGAGCTAGGTTCCAGCTGTGGTGAGTTGGATCAAGCTGAGTTCCAGCTAGTCTGAGCTCCTTCTTCACCAATTGCCTTCTTGACTGCTAGGGTTTTAGGGATCTATATATTTGTTCATCCCTAACACTCACAAAAACACATTAAAATAACAAAAGAATATGCAATGCATGCCTAACCTAGTGAATACCTAAATGTACCCCAGAAACCCATTTGCAGAGTAAAATCCTAAGAGCTAGGTTTATTTTAGTGCATGAGAATGATGATAAACTGGCGTTTATCACACCCCCATGCTTATCTTTTGCTAGTCTCTTAGAAAAACTTCAAAAAATTTTTTTGGAAAATGGAATTTTTGGGAAATCTAATTTTTTTCTACTTTGACATGAAAAAGATTAAGGGACCTTGGTTGATCTAAACACAGGAGGTATAGGATTTGTTAAAGATAAACATTGGGATTTGTTTTTGGATCCAACCATTAGATAGAACGGGATCAATATATCCTCCAAATAATTCACAAATTAACCCCTTGTTAATTCAGATGACTTGAAATTTTTGCTTTTAGGATTTTTCTGGCTTATGAATCTGATTCGCAACTTGCAAAATCCTTTAAAACCTTGTGTTTGTGCTTGTGAAAAGCCAACATTTATAAGGGCATGTTAATTTATTTATTATTACTTTTTTTTCTTCCCCATGCTTATTTTCAGCTTAGTCTTACAATAGATTTGTCAGGATCATAATTCCCGTTACCATTCCTCGAGGGGGCTCTGGAGCCAGTACTTCGAAATAGCACTGTCCATGACACCACCCAGGAGCTCACAACCCCAAAACACGATGCAGTGTAAAGGGGTGCTCCAAGAAAACTCAAGCTCTTACTTTGACACTATAGGTAGAGTACCGTCCAAGACACTTGAGCTGCTAAAGTGAACTTTAATGCTCCGTCTAAAGATATGAAATATAGATATGGAGCAGCGTCGAGGCGGTAACATGTTGACATCGCATCGTCAAAGGAGGCATTTTCCTCCTTCTCGGCAGTGGGAACTTGATAGCGAAAATACGCAGTTTGTTAATTAGGTAATTTAGTGTCGTTGCAACGCATAAATCCGCTTTCACTTTTAAATTTAAATCCTAGATAGGGGAGTATCTAGGGTCATCCAAGGAGGCAAAAATTGCAATTCAATTCTCTTGCTAAAAACACATCTCAACTTTCTTTTTGGCATTTTAAATATATATAATTTTTTTTGTGTTTTGAAATAATACGGGCAAGGTGCGAATTATGACAAAAGAGTGCTAACACCTAAAATTGCTTAACTAAAACTTAAAAGATAGATATATCTTCTTCCTAAGCTCACTCTAGGCAAGTGGAGGCCTAGAGTAATTAGGAAGAAGAGGTGAAACAAGTACTAGAACCAAAACAACAATTGCAGTAGAAAGTAAAAGAAGGCAATTGATTAACTAGAATTTGTGTTCTTTTTCCAAGACAAGTGGAGGAATGCTTCTACTAAAATAAAAAAAATCTAAAAGCAAGAAAAGAAACACAAATCCTCTTGCAAAAATGGTGAAGGGAGTCTTCTTTCTCCAAGCCTAGCTGCTCCTTGCCTTGAAAAGAGGGCCTCCTTCTTCTCCTTCCTTGGAGCTCCTCCAAGGTGGAAGCTACCACCTTCAATGCTCTCCTCCAAGGGGTGGGCGTGTGATAAACGCCAGTTTATCATCATTCTTATGCATTAAAACAAACCTAGCTCTTAGGATTTTACTCTGCAAACAGGTTTTTGGGCTGCATTTAGGCATAAAATAGGTTAGGCATGCATTGCATTTTTTATTGTCTTTTTAATATGTTTTTGTGAGTGTTAGGGATGTACAGATATATAGATCCCTAAAACCCTAGTACTCAAGAAGGCAAATGGTGAAGGAGAAGCCTAGACTAGCTGGAACTCAGCTTGATCTAGCTCACCTCCGCTTGATCCAGCTCACCTCAGCTTGATCCAGCTCACCACAGCTGGAACCTAGCTTACTTGAACTAGGGTTAGCTCATCCCGGCTCCATTCAGCTAATCTCAGCTGAATGGTAGCTCAAGAGAGTTCATCTTAGCTCACCCTAGCTCAAGTCTGCTCAGATCCAGCTCAACTTAGCTGAGTCTAGCTCATCTCAGCTCCCACTAATCCACAAGGAGCTCTAGCTAGCTCAGCTGAGTTGACAGGAGTTCACCCCAGCTCAGATCCAGCTACATCCAGCTCCACTCAACTCCAGCCAGCTGAAGAAGAACTCATTCCTTCTCAGGAAGCTCAAGTCCAGCTCCTGAGGACTTAGCTTAGCTCAACTCAGTTGAGCTAAGCTACCTTAGCTACCTCAACCAGCTTGAGTCTCCCCGGAGGCACCAGACCTAGCTCACCTCAGCTCATCATGGTAGAAGCTAGCTTACTTTAGCTTGGCTTAGCAACTAGCAAAGAACTAGCAAGCTAAGCCAGCTAGAGTAGCTCCATGCCAGCCTCTTCAGCAGCAGCCAACTCCAATTTCAGCTCTAGACTTCTCCTCAGCTCCTCCCTCCAAACCCTAGCTCCAACACCTTCTCGTCTACTCCACCTTTAGCTAAGCTAGCTTAGCTTAGCTTAGCTAACAACCAGCTCCTTGGCCATCCACCACCTTCAAAGTTAACCCTAGCTAGCTCCACCAACTTAAGCCTACCTAAGCTAGCTACCCTACTCAAGTTGGCGCCACCTCCTAGCCATCCACCTAACCCCCCCTTCTAGAATCCTTCTTGGCGCCAACTTAGACCCTCTTCTAGAAGCCATTTTGGTGCCAATATCAAGGGGTGCCAACACACATAACCACCCCTTAGGTGTCCCTTAAGGTGGCGCCAAACACCCTTGGCCATTGGATCTTCAACCACCTCCATCTCTTCATCTTGGCCCTTCATTTCAAGGGACACTGACCGGTCGATCTTTCGCTTTTAAGTCGTTTGTAGTTTAATGTGGTGGAAAAAATCGACTAATCAATTTTTAATAAGAAATAACCACTCGCAGAGGAGCGGGTCGTATCCACAGGGAGGCAATAACGTATTAAAATTCACACCACTTAAAAATGTTTGTTCGGAGTCAATTTGGACAAGAACCAAGCCAAGATTGCCTTTAGATTAAGGTTTAAGCAAGAAACAATGCTGAAATGGCAATTATGAGAAACTACAGGATATTTTCCGCAATGCAGAGTGAATAGAATATGATTAAAATGTGGCAATGGCAGAAAATGTAAATTTTAATTAAAGTTTTACTGTAGCAAAATAGGGGAATTTTTCCCCGTTGTCTTGCGCGACGAGGAGCCGATGGCCGGGCGCGGGAAGCTCGGAGGAGGTCCCTTGGATCAAGGGCTTCGAATCGGTGGTGGCGGCGAGTCGCGCGGCGGTCGGAGGTGGCCGGACGAGCTCCGGCGGAGGTGCTGCAGCCGGCAGCTTGCGCAGCCTGTTGGCGTGAAGTCCGCCGCCTCCTGCTGCTGCGGGGGTGGCTGCTGCGGCTGGCGTGTGCGGCTGGCGTGCGCGGTGGTCGATTGGGCGGTCTGCGGGCGGTTGTGCGTGGGTGCGCGGAGGGTCTGCAGGAGGGCGCTTGCGCGGTGGTCTGCAGGCGGTTGGCGTGTGCGGTGGAAGCTGGCATGGGCAGAGGGTGCGCGGAGGGCGCTGGCGCGGTGGAAGCTGCAGGTGGTTGGCGTGTGCGGTGGAAGCTGCAGGCGGCTGTTGGAGGATGCTGCAGGCTAGTCTGCAGGCGTTGGAGGAGAGCGCAGGCTGATCTGCAGGCGTGCGCAGGTCTACGTGTGCGGTGGTCTGCAGGAGGGCGCTTGCGCGGTGGTCTGCAGGCGGTTGGCGTGTGCGGTGGAAGCTGGCGTGGGCGGAGGGTCTGCGGAAGACTTCAGGCGTGTGCGGTGAAGTGAGCGGGTAACTTCAGACGTCTGGGAAATTCCCCAGACGTCTTAAGTTACTGAGAGGGTGGCTGAATCAGTAGGTTGGTGACGGTGGTCGGCGATGACGGCGAGGGAGTTGCACGCTAAGGTGCTCACGGTAATGCGGGCGAGCTCCGGATGGCGGTGTGGCCTGTCACACCACACGCCCACGGTGGTGGAGACTCGCCACCACGGTAGAGGCCGGCAGTGTGGAGTGGAATAGAGAGGTTCTCTCTGCACAGTGGTGGGTCGGTGGCGGAGGCCTCCTGAGCTCGGCTGCCTCCGTGCTCCTTTTGTAGTGGCCTGAACAAATTTGAAATCAACGGCCGACCAGATCCACCGTATCCGCTCCCCCTTGAATGGCTCCTTCACTGCATCACCCGGGCGTTGGAGCGGCAGCCAGCCGTTCTGAAAGAAGACGAATAAAGAAAGTATTATTAAAATATTAGGGTTATTTATGTATAGACACTCAACTTCTATGTTAATAAAAACAATATACCTAATTGGTTATCTAATTAGATGAATGCTATTTTAAGCTAATTCTAAATGCACTTAAGATATGAATGCAATGTATGGATTATGTAATTAGATTAAAACTATGAATTAATCTATTTACATCCTAATTTATACTAAATAAATGTTAGAATTAACCTAATGTGTAGGCACTTAAATACTTAAATAGCCCACAACTATGGGCTAATCAAATACCCCCATGCCTAGTTTTTGCTAGTCCCTAGCAAAATTAAGCGAAACCTAGCACTCTAAGTAGACTAGTCAACTCACTTAGTCTTCCTTCAGAAGCATATTAAGTTCAGGTTCTAAACCCAAGGTTCCTAAGTAGTTGCTAAGTTACAGACTAGGTCGGCTAAAGACGAGTTGCAAGCACAAGTTTCCCTGATTTCTGACTCTACCCTAAAGTTTATTGATCCCTGAGATTAAAGCATCCGTGCTTGTGCATTGGTCCGAGTTATTTGAGTTAAAGGAAAATTTTTTTTATATATATATACTTTTTTTTTTTTTTTTTTATTCTTCTAAGTCTAACCTCAGATCAGCTATCAACACGGTCAGTGTCGGATTCATTGTCCCCATTACCATACCTCGAAGGGTGCTTGGCTTTCGATGCTTCGAGATAGCACCGCCCATAACGACCCCAAGAACTCCTGGCAATCGACACTTCGGGATAGTATCGCCCATGGATTTCTTAAGCGAATTCAGGCCTATGGCAATCGACACTTCGAGATAGAGCCGCCCATGGTACCTGAACCGCGCAATGCGCTTACATGCCCCCAGTAGGATGGATATCCTAAGAGACAAGCGCCGAGGAGGTAATATGTTATCATCGCATCCTCAAGGTGAGTATATACTCGACCTCTCCTGCGGCGGGAACTCTTCCAATCAAAATGTGTTTTCAAGCCTCTCTTAAGCCAAAACTAAGAGAACCAAATCTCTTTTCAGAAATTAAGTTAATTACCAGACCAAGTGTGAAAAATTTGGATGATTGGGTTACAAGGACCCGTAAACCAAAAGGTAGAATAAGACTCCAGGTACTACCCCACCTTTTAACTCAAACCCTAGCTTCCCTTCCTCAACCTCTTGAAGAATGGTCCGCAACTTAACTCCTACTTAAGTTTTTAAGTCCACAAAGGACCCTAAAGGTCTAAAGCTAGTAGCTTATTTAGCTTCTAAAGTTTGACCCTAGAATTAATTTAGTCTACGCTAGAGTTCTGATTTGCTTAAGAATGCAGGACTTAGCCAGTTAAGCTCAAAACTTTGTTTTTTTTATATGTACAAATGTATGCAATTATGCTATGTATATCCCCAAGTACACCCCCCCATGCCTAAAATCTGCAATGTCCTCATTGCATAGAAGGATATTACCTGGGTCAAAGCTGGGCTGAATAGCCGAAGAACCTGCAAATCAGGTTCAAGAATTGCATAAATAGGCCCTAAAAATGAGCAAAGCAAAGTTGGCCTAGAAAATAGGTAACCTAGGATGTTGGCGAGCTGATGATGAATCCCGATAGCAAATGCTCGCCCAACTAAAATGGGAATGAAATCTTCCCAGGTCACCAGAAGAGGTTCTAAAGGATAAACAGTTAAAATAACCTCCAAAGGGGTAGGGGTAGGATGACAAGGATCCTCCAAAAAGAATGGGGAAGGAATGGTATAGAGATAAACCCCCAAGGTAATGGACTGACTAAAGAAATCATCAATCCATACCCGATACTCCATTACAGAAAATATTGGTCTGTTAAGCCCCCTAGTCAGAACAAAAATGAGCAATTCTCTAAGGCAAGGATCGTCTAGGGTGTCCAAGTTACGAGGTTGTGGGATGGCCATAAGATCTAGGTTAGGTTTAATCAGCTTGGTGTCCATCCCAAACACTCTTTCTAAATCCTCAATTTCATCCCTAACATTCCTTGCACCATCACGTGGATCTTCCTGCTCTTCATCAGGAGTCACAATTTCACTTTCAGATATAAGCGAATCAGAGGGTGACTTCGAAGTGAATGAAGGCAGGTTGGAAGCAACAGATCTAGGGATTATCCTATCAATGTCATCCCCGGGTTTTTGTTCTTTACTCAAATCTTCCCCGGAGTCTATATGTGAATCCACATAAATCTTAGAAATTGCTTCCAAATTTTCCATCATTTTATCATGAGGAGAAATATCATGAATGGGTGTGCCAAGGAAACCTAATTTGGTCAAATTTGTGACATCCTCAGGGGCTAACTCTTCAAATAATACATAATCACCCTTAGTGTCACTCCAAATCTTGAATGTAGGTTCCTCATATAATTCATCTTCCTCCTCATCACACAATTCATCATGTACCCGAGGTCTAGAATCATTTAATATCTCAGCAGATCCCCTAGGGTGCTCTATCTGAGGTAAATTATTTACATTGGTTACATCAGACTCCTCAGATAGGTCAATTTCTTTAGGGTTAGGTTCCCTAAGGGTGGGTTTGAGTTCCATATCGTGATCAGAAGGGAGGGTAGGATTAACAACTTGACTTTGACCCACTTCATCAAATGTCACGAAAATACTATCATCTGGGTCGAGGTCTTCCAATGGTACCATCATTCCCTTCTTTTGACTCCAATATAAATCAGGTGGATACTCAACCTTATCATCTTCCTTGGGTTGCCACCATTCTTCATCCAATGCATAGCTACTTTCATGTGTTTTTTCCTCCCACCTAAATTGTAGATCTCTCAAGGAAGTGTCATCTAATGGGGAGGTTTCAAAATCGATCCTCGAAAAGTAGCTATTCTCCCCAGAATTTCCCTTCAACTTAAAGTGTAGCTTTCCCACGGGAGATGCATCTATTGTAGAGGGGTGTACGTCATCGTCAATGGGGCAGATTGGGTGGCTAATTTCATCTCTTTCTTGTTGGCCTGCTCTCAAAGATTCTCCTAACAATTCACTCATTTCATTCTGCATTTTCTGTATTTCGATCTTCAAAGAGGAGAGGTCATTTCTATCATAAGAGAAGTCAGGCTCAGACTTATAGTACCCAGGAGTGTTTGTCCAACCATTATAAGTTTTCAGGGAGGGTGGGTTGGGTATTTCTTTGGTATGTGGGATATTGGGCAAAGCAAATCTTGCTCCTGAGTTCTGCTCACTAATTTGGGGCTTAACTAGGCCAATACTCCTATAATAGGAGTAAAACGGATCCCAATGATTGTCATTATGTCCATCAAGGAATGGACCATCTCGGCGTCTGGGATCGAAGGATGCAAAGTGGGGGTGAGGGTGTGGGCAAGATGTGAAAGGATGAAAATCAATGTGGTCCATTCTAACTCACACTTCAATCAGAATTCCCCAAGCAAGACACAATTCAAAAAGGACCTTTTAGGTCTTTCCCAATTTAGGCTTTTGATTTTAAGTCAGATTGCAGGTGACAATACAATTTGTTCAATCAATTTACGCGCCTATTGTCGACCTACGGCTCGCCTAAAAAGACCTAGTTGGAGCTTAGGTGTTCTTCCCTAAATCTCAAATGGTCAAGTAAATCCAAAGACGGAAGATCGAGGGATGCAAGTAGGCCTAAGCCTTCCTTTGAAGCTGTGCTTTCGCAGTGCTCCTCAACTACCCTAAAAAATCCGTGACAGGGTATCCCCCTCTTTGGATTTACAAAACCTTTGATCTCAAGTTCCGAACACTTCAGAATCCAACGAAAGGAGGGCTCTTGTCCTAGTATTTCCAAACCTAAGGAGTGTTTAGAAGCGTGCCGTGGTGCAAGTGAAATAAGTGTGCATACACAGTAAAAGATTTTGAACTTTGAATCGCACGCCAAGTTTGAAAATCAAATCCTTGGTTTTTAAAATGTCCTTCCTTTAATTAGTCCTTTTTCTAAAAAAGATGTGACCACTTGTTAGATTTATTCAGTACAGATTAGGTGGTCTTCGCATTAAATCCCAAATGCAATGCGTGATCAAAAATAGGATGCAAAGTAAGAGAATGCGTACCTTGCCTCCAGCGATCTTCGATGCAAAAATGCACGCAATGCAGAAAAGCAAATCTAGAGGCTGCTCATACAGACCTAAATGGTTCGTCCTAGGGCAGGCAGCTTCTAGCAGGCAGCTCATTTTTTTTCTTTTTCTATTTTTTTTTAGAACTACTTATGCACAAGCAAATAAAAGAAATAATAAAAAATAATAATAAACCTATATCTAAAGAAAAGGGAACAGGCTCCCAAAAATTACCCAACATGGGTCCAAAACAAAATCAGGGAACAAACCCTCAAAATATGCCCCAGAACAAGGGTTTCAAACTAACTGTAATGAAAAATTAAGTCTTCAGTCTTAATTCTATTCTAATTAAATTAGCGATTAAATACAATGGTGTCCGTCGCGTCCTCGTCCTTCTCCTTTCAAAATTGCTTGTCCACTTCTCGTCTGGCGACGTCAAGGGTCGCCTCTCACAGTGGCTGATTCTTGCACAAAATTTCTCGCACAGAAAAGAAAATAATAGATGGTCAAATCTCTGTGCAATTGACAAATAATGAAAATAAAATTAGGCAAAATTATTGCGTCTGTTGCCTCCCCGGCAACGGCGCCATTTGACTGGTCGATCTTTCGCTTTTAAGTCGTTTGTAGTTTAATGTGGTGGAAAAAATCGACTAATCAATTTTTAATAAGAAATAACCACTCGTAGAGGAGCGGGTCATATCCACAGGGAGGAAATAACGTATTAAAATTCGCGCAACTTAAAAATATTTGTTCGGAGTCAATTTGGACAAGAACCAAGCCAAGATTGCCTTTAGATTAAGGTTTAAGCAAGAAACAATGCTGAAATGGCAATTATGAGAAACTACAGGATATTTTCCGTAATGCAGAGTGAATAGAATATGATTAAAATGTGGCAATGGCAGAAAATGTAAATTTTAATTAAAGTTTTACTGTAGCAAAACAGGGGCATTTTTCCCCATTGTCTTGCGCGACGAGGAGCCGATGGCTGGGCGCGGGAAGCTCAGAGGAGGTCCCTTGGATCAAGGGCTTCGAATCGGTGGTGGCGGCGAGTCGCGCGGCGGTCGGAGGTGGCCGGACGAGCTCCGACGGAGGTGCTGCAGCCGGCAGCTTACGCAGCCTGTTGGCGTGAAGTCCGCCGCCTGCTGCTGCTGCGGGGGTGGCTGCTGCGGCTGGCGTGTGCGGCTGGCGTGCACGGTGGTCGGTTGGGCGGTCTGCAGGCGGTTGTGCGTGGGTGCGCGGAGGGTCTGCAGCAGGGCGCTTGCGCGGTGGTCTACAGGCGGTTGGCGTGTGCGGTGGAAGCTGGCGTGGGCGGAGGGTGCGCGGAGGGCGCTGGCGCGGTGGAAGCTGCAGGCGGTTGGCGTGTGCGGTGGAAGCTGAGGCGGCTGTTGGAGGATGCTGCAGGCTGGTCTGCAGGCGTTGGAGGAGAGCGCGGGCTAATCTGCAGGCGTGCGCAGGTCTGCGTGGGTGGTGGTCTGCAGGAGGGCGCTTGCGCGGTGGTCTGCAGGCGGTTGGCGTGTGCGGTGGAAGCTGGCATGGGCAGAGGGTCTGCGGAAGACTTCAGGCATGTGCGGTGAAGTGAGCGGGTAACTTCAGACGTCTGGGAAATTCCCCAGACGTCTTAAGTTACTGAGAGGGTGGCTGAATCAGTAGGTTGGTGACGGTGGTCGGCGATGACGGCAAGGGAGTTGCACGCTAAGGTGCTCATCGTAATGCGGGCGAGCTCCGGATGGCGGTGTGGCCTGTCACACCACACGCCCACGGTGGTGGAGACTCGCCGCCACGGTAGAGGCCGGCAGTGTGGAGTGGAATAGAGAGGTTCTCTCTGCACAGTGGTGGGTCGGTGGCGGAGGCCTCCTGAGCTCGGCTGCCTCCGTGCTCCTTTTGTAGTGGCCTGAACAAATTTGAAATCTGCGGCCGACCAGATCCACCGTATCCGCTCCCCCTTGAATGGCTCCTTCACTGCATCACCCGGGCGTTGGAGCGGCAGCCAGCCGTTCTGAAAGAAGACAAATAAAGAAAATATTATTAAAATATTAGGGTTATTTATGTATAGACACTCAACTTCTATGTTAATAAAAACAATATACCTAATTGGTTATCTAATTAGATGAATGCTATTTTAAGCTAATTCTAAATGCACTTAAGATATGAATGCAATGTATGGATTATGTAATTAGATTAAAACTATGAATTAATCTATTTACATCCTAATTTATACTAAATAAATGTTAGAATTAACCTAATGTGTAGGCACTTAAATACTTAAATAGCCCACAACTATGGGCTAATCAGACACTTTAGCCCCCTTCCTATTCTATAAAAACCCACCACCTACCACCATTGGAGGGCATCCTCCATTAGTGTAATTTGCTACCTAAACCACCTATACCTACGGCCAAGAAGAAGGAGTAGAGAAGGAGATTAAAGGGGCACATCACCAGCCCTTTTGGTGCCTTCTTCTCCCCACTCTCTTCAACTTGAGCCACGCCAAGGAGGAGGACTCTTCCATTTCGAGGAGGATGGCCAGATAAGGGAGAAGGACCTAGGGTGGACGTCCACCCTTGGAGAGAAGCTTAGGTCACGCCCCCTTTGGGCTTGCCTTGGAGGACATCACCTTGGCGGAGCACTGCAAGGAAGGAGAAGAAGGAGGCCCTCTTTTCAAGATTGGGAGCTACCAACCTTGGAGCAAGAAGCCCTCTTCTTCATCATCTATCTAAAGGATTTTTGTTTTGTCTTCTTATTTGCATTTTTATAGTAGTGGAAGCTTTCCTCTACTAGGCCTTTTTGTAAAACACTTTTTCAGTTATCAAGTTGCCTTCTTTGCAAGTTTTCTTGTTTGCATTTCTATTTTCTTGTTTTTAGCATTATTCACTCCCTCTCCCTAATTATCTTGGCCTCCACTTGCCTAGAGTGAGCTTAGGGAGAGGCTCTACTTGCCACATAGAAGTAGTATTTAAATTGAAGTGTAAATCACCTTTTTCGCCACCAGTTCGCTTGTTGCCTTAGCTTAAAAACAAAAAGAATGATATATTAAAAAAAATACCAAAAAGAAAGTTGAGATTTATTCCAAGCAAGAGAATCACTATTGCAAACATATTGCCTCCATGGACGACCTTAGATACTCTCCTATCTAGGAATATAAATTTAAGAGCGAAAGCAAATTTACACGTTACAACGACTTAATTAACAAACCGCGTATTTTCGCTACCAGCTTGCACCACCCTCGAAAGCTCCTCCAAGGTGGCGTGGACCACCTTCAAGATCTTATCCAAAGATCTTCCTTGCCTGGCTTCTCCTTTCGCTGGTGTGACTCAAGAGAGAAGGGAAGAGGGGAAGGCACCAAGGGACAGAATATCCCCTTAATCTTCTTCTTCTTCTCTCTTGGACGTGGGCTTCTAGGTGGAATATGAGAGTCAATTTGCTAGCCAAGGATGGATTGAATGGTGGTGGGTAGTGGTCTTTTTATAGGGTAGGGTGAGGGGTTAAGGTGCCTCTTGAAATGGAGGGCTAAGATGGTTGGATGGAGGTGGTTAGATGATCCTAGGGTTAAGGATGGTTGGCGCCACCTAAGGGGTTCTAGGGGGGTAGTTAGGGTTGGTCAAGAGGCCCCTAAAAGTGGTGCCAACCAGGGAAAGGTGCCATGGGTTGGCACCAACTTTATGGCTTCTAGAAGGTGGGGTTATGTGGAGGGTTGAGATGGGTTTAAGGGGAGGTGTGTGGCGGAGATGAAGGGGGTTTCTAGAGGGAACAGTGGCACCATCAATGGGGTGGTTAGGGTGGTTTTGGTGCCACTTGTAGGTGTCTTTTGGAGGTGGTGAGTAGGCTAGGTTGGCACCAAGTAGGTGGAGCTTAGGTGGAGCTATTAGGTGGAGTTGTTAGGTAGGGCTTTTGGGTGGTACAAGCCAAGGAAGTTGGAACATAGCTAAGCTAAGCTAAGTTAAGCTAGCTTAGCTAATGGAGGAGTAGAGAAGGAGGTGTTGGAGCTATGGTTTGGAGGGAGGAGCTGAGGAGAAGTCTGCAGCAGAAACTGGAGCTGGCTGCTACTGAAAAGGCTGGCAGGGAGCTACTCTAGCTGGCCTAGCTTGCTAGTTCTTTGCTAGCTGCTAAGACAAGTTAAAGTGAGCTGGCTTCTGTTTAATGGAGCTGAGGTGGGCTGGGTCTGGTGTTCCTGGGGAGGATCAAGCTGGTTGAGGCAGCTAAGGTAACTTAGCTCAACTCAGTTGAGCTAAGCTAAGTCCCCAGGAGCTGGACTTGAGCTTCCTGAGCTGGGATGAGTTCTTCTTCAGCTGGCTGGAGTTGAGTGGAGCTGGATGTAGCTTGATCTGAGCTAGGGTGAACTCCCGTCAACTCAGCTAAGCTAGCTAGAGCTCCCTGTGGACTAGTGGGAGCTGAGATGAGCTAGACTCAGCTAAGTTGAGCTGGATCTGAGCTGGCTTGAGCTAGGGTTAGCTAAGATGAACTCTCTTGAGCTGCCATTCAGCTGAGATTAGCTGAATGGAGCTAGGATGAGCTATCCCTAGTTCAAGTGAGCTTTGTTCCAGCTGTGGTGAGCTAGATTAAGCTGAGTTCCAACTAGTCTGAGCTTCTCCACCATTTGCCTTCTTGAGTGCTAGGGTTTTAGGGATCTGTATATCTGTTCATCCCTAACACTCACAAAAATATATCAAAAAGACAATAAAAAAATGCAATGCATGCCTAACCTAATTTATGCCTAAATGCAGCCCAAAAACCCATTTGCGGAGTAAAATCCTAAGAGCTAGGTTTGTTTATATGCAAAAGAATGATGATAAACTGGCGTTTATCAGAACTCAAACCAATTATCCGCTTTAGACTTTTACTAAGTCCAAACAAGGGAGTTTTTCAAATTTTTAGTTATTTTTTAAGTGTTAGCTTGTGTGTGAAAATTGACACAAGAAGTTCCTCAAGACATGCAAGCTTTTGAATCAGAAACTAAGCCAAATACTTTCCATATTACAAAATAGGATCAAGTCACCTGAACTTTCATGAGTTCAGGTGGAATTTTAGAGAAGGATATCTGATCTAGTCTAAAATAGACCCTGAAATTCTAATGATCAGATCCGCATTCTCATCCCTAGTTTATTAAAGATTAAATCCCATTATACCAAAAGTGAGTTTTTCAACCTTAGTCTCAATTTCAAAAATTTTTCCTCAAAAATTTTTTGACATTTTTATTTTTTTGAGTATGCAAGCACGAAATAAATTAAAGAAAAATGCATGTTTCAAGGTTTTGAAAATCCTAAATCGATCGTCAAAATTTTAAAACACCCCCCCATGCTTAAGATATGCCATGTCCACATGCATTAGGAGGGAAAAGGGATCACCTTAGTGAAGAATGGTCGGGTTTAGGATGATCAAAACCTAGAAAAAGAAGAAAAAAGGAAAGCAGGAAAAAATGATGGGTTACCTCCCATCCAGTGCTATCTTTTATGCCATTCAGCCGGGTGTAATGTGCATTAGTGATCAAGGGTGGCTAGCTCAGTAAAATTAAAAGATTCAGACGGAATTTTAGGCATATGATCAAAATAGGGCTTTAAATGTTGGCCATTGACTTGAAAGGTCGAATTAGTTTTCGGATCAAAAAGATCAACAGTGCCGTATGGATATGTTTTATGGACAATAAAAGGGTCGGTACATTTACATTTTAATTTTCCAGGAAAAAGACATAATCCCTCATCGAAAAGCCAAACATGTTGATTAACGTCAAAGTGTTTCCGAACAATATATTTATCATGAAATTTCTTTGTTCGGTCTTTATAAATCCTCACATTTTCATAGGAAAAATTACGCAATCCTTCCAATTCAGTTAGTTGTAATTTTCTATGTTTACCAGTGTCAGATAAATCCATATTGAGTTATTTTATTGCCCAAAAAGCCCTATGTTCTAATTCTACCAAGAGATGGCATGCCTTCCCAAAAATCAGACGGAAGGGAGACATGCTAAGCGGGGTTTTAAAAGCAGTACAGTAGGCCCATAAAGCGTCATCGAATTTGGTGGACCAATCTTTACGGTCGGGCCTAACCATCTTTTATAAAATTTTTTTAATTTCCCAGTTAGAAACTTCAGCCTGGCCATTTGTTTGGGGGTGACAAGGTGTGGAAATTTTATGATTAACCCCATATTTAGAAAGAAGGTGACAGAATTGTGAGTAGGTGAAATGTGAGCCTCCGTCACTGATAATGGCTTTTGGTATGCTGAATCTTGAGAAAATATTTTTCTTAAGAAATTTGACAACCACATGGTGATCACTAGTGTGGGTGGGCATTGCTTCTATCCATTTAGAAACATAGTCGACTGTGACTAATATATATAAATGCCCACCAGAGTTGATGAACGGTCCCATGAAGTCGATGCCCCAAACATCAAAAATTTCAACCTCTAAAATAGGATTAAGGGGCATCATATCCTTCCGAGTCATGTTGCCGATGCTCTGGCAATGCACATAGGATCGAACAAAGTCATGAGCATCTTTGTGCAAGCTGGGCTAATAAAATCATGCATTAAGGATTTTAGCTGCAGTTTTCTTGCCTGAAAAATGTCCACCACAGGCCATTGAGTGACAATGTGTCAAAATATCATGAATTTCAGAATCGAGGTCATATCATCAAATGACCTGATCGGCATAAATGCGGAAAAGGTCTTGCTCCTCCCAAAAATAATATTTAATATCAGCAAAGAACTTATCCCGTTTTGTTTTTGGCCAATCAGCGAGGATTCGTTCTGTTGCTAAGTAGTTTGTGATGGGTACAAACCAAGGGAGGGTTGTAGCAGCTAAAATGCTTTCATCGGGGAACTGATCTGGCAGGGTCATTATGTCATTCGTCATAAGACGAGAGAGATGGTTAGCCACTACATTGTGCAATCCTGCCTTATCCTTGATTTCCAGGTCAAATTCCTGGAGCAGTAGAATCCAACGGATAAGGTGGGGTTTCGCATCTTTCTTTGTCAACAAATATTTAATTGCTGAGTGGTCGACATATACAGTGACATGTGAGCCCAACAGATAAAATCTAAATTTTTCTAAGGCAAATACAATGCCAAGAAGTTCCTTTTCAATAATCGTGTAATTCCATTGTGCATCATCAAGGGGATTGCTAGCATAATAGATCACAACGGGCTTCTTGCCAATTCTTTGCCCTAGAACGGCTCCCACAGCAAATTCTGAGGCATTTGTCATTAATTCAAAGGGAATATTCCAATCAGGTTCCTGTAATATTGGTGCCTCAGTAACCTCTTTCTTCAACCTCAAAAAACTCTCCAGGCACTTATCATTAAAATCAAATGGCTGGCCTTTAGTGAGAAGCTGACTTAAGGGCTTGGAGATTTAGGAAAAATTTTGTATGAATCGATGGTACAAACCCACATGACCCAAAAAGGATCTGATTTGTTTGACAGTAGTGGGTGGTGGGAGCCTCGATATAGCATCTATTTTTGCTTTATCTACCGTGATTCCTTGTTTTGAAATAACATGGCCCAAGACAATACCTTCTTGGACCATGAAATGACTTTTTTCCCAGTTGAGGACCAGATTAACTTCTATGCATTTTTTTAGAGTTCTTTCAAGGTTTTTGAGACAATGGTCAAAAGAATCTCCAAAAATAGAGAAGTCATCCATAAAGACTTCTAAACATTCACCTACCAGGTCTAAAAAAATTGCAAGCATGCACCTTTGAAAAGTCGCAGGTGCATTGCAAAGATCGAAGGGCATCCTTCGGAAAGCAAAGGTTCTGAAGGGGTAGGTGAAAGTTGTTTTGTCCTAGTCCTCAGGATGAACCTGTACCTGATTATAGTCAGAATAATTGTCCAGAAAATAGTAAAAATCCCATCCGGCTAACCGCTCTAAGATTTGATCAATAAAGGGGAGCGGGAAATGGTCCTTCTTGGTGGTGGTGTTTAATTTTCGGTAATCGATACACACGTGCCAAGAAGAAGCAGTTCGAGTGGCTACATTTTCCCCATTATCATTAGTGACAACTGTTAGTCTAGCCTTTTTGGGTACAACTTGTGTTGGACTAACCCAGGAGCTGTCAGAAATGGGGTAGATGATATCAGCATCCAGCCACTTAATAATCTCTTTTTTTACCACCTCCTACATAATAGGATTCAAGCACCTTTGTGGTTGGCGGGAGGGGCGAGAATCATCCTCTAAATATATACGATGCGTACACTAGGACGGATGAATGCCCTTAAGATCAGGAAGGGTCCAGCCAATAGCTTTCCGATATTTACTCAAAACCTAGAGGAGTTTGTGCTCTTGTGCCCCGGTAAGTCTAGAGTTTATAATCTGGGGCAGGGTCTGATTAGGACCCAGGAAGACATATTTAAGGGAGTCGGGCAAAGGTTTTAATTCCAATTGTGGGCCCGGCTCCGAAAGAGTTTCTGCTTTGTGAATTAGTGGTGAGGTGAGAGTGAATGGGTCAGCTGGAATGTTAGCTGGATGTGTGGTTGGGGTGGAAGGGTGAGAAAAAGTGGATTGTTCAGGAACCGTATTGATAGCAAAACTGGAACCTAAATGGAAAATCTGCAAAGTTTCCTCCACAATGTTTTCTATTTCTGAATCTGAATCATCAAAGAAATCTGGTCCTTGGAACCGCTTAGAAGCTTGAAAAATGTCTAGGGTTACAAATTCACCGCCACACATGATATTCATCTTTCCAGAATCACAATCAATATTGGCGCAGGCGGTGGCTAAGAATGGTCTTCAAAGAATAATGGGGGCAAACTTTAATGCTTCTAGTACCTCTATGTCCAGGACTAAAAAGTCTACTGCGAATAGACAATTTTTGACCCAGACAAGAGCATCCTCAACAATTCCCCTTGGTTTAATTGTAGATCGGTCAGCTAATTGGAGAGTAACCTCAATAGGTTTCAATTCACCGATCTTGAATTCCTCAAAAACAACTATGGGGATAAGATTAATTGAGGCACCAAGATCCAACAACACACGATCAAATGAGGTATCATTAATGATAACTTGAATTAGGGGGGCGCTAGGATCTTTTCTCTTAAGAGGCAGTTGGCTCTACACAACTGAGCTAACTGTCTCTGGAAGAATCACCTTTCCTAAGTTTCTGGGCTGCCTTTTCGGTGTACATAAATCTTTTAGGAATTTTGCATAGGCAGGGATCTATTTAATGGCATCTAGGAGAGGGATATTAATTTCTACTTGCCCAAATAAATCCATTAATTCCTTCTCAGTAGGCTCGGATTTCTTCTTTTTCTTATTTGAATAGTGGAGGGCTTGTGGAAATAGGGTAGGGTTTCCCTATTTTGCATGAATTGGTTCCTGAACAATAGGAGGGGAAGAGTTAATCTGTGTGTCATTAGAGCGGGTTTCTTTAACAGGCAGGGGATTGTGAGTGGTTTTCCCATTCTTCAAGGTAACTGCATTTGTAGTCTGGTTGTTTCTAGGATGAGGACGGGGGGCCTGGCTGTTATTGAAACCCAGTGGATGCTGAGGTGCTGGCTGAATGGGTTGACTGGGATATTGATGAGACACTCATCATGATCTCTAATTACCCCTAATTAACTAGTCTTCTGAGTTAATTAGCTAGGGTTATGAATATATAAGGGTTAATTATAGAATAAGGGATATTTAGTTAAGGACCTTAAAATAAGTTAAAAATGACATTTTATCATTCAATAAATATTATTAATAATTTATATAATAATTGGACTCGAAATCTTATTAATAATTTCCTTAATTAATAAGATAAGTAACTTAAATATAATGTATACCTAAGTATGTAATAACTAAAGTAATTTTACTTAATCTAATAAATTAACCTAAAAATGTCAAAAATGTAAATTCAAGGTGTAAACATAATATTTACCTTATTTACTAACATATACAAAAAGTTGAAAAAGATCTAAATTAAAATAAACCTTCAAAACTTGGATTTACATTTTAGTCCTTAATATTCATTACAGTCGGGTCCTTATTTCTCACATAGGACCTTAAGCTTTCTTACTTCTAAGTCCCTCTTCGTCTTCTTCTTCTTCTCTAGCTAAACGAATGGCTGGCGGCAGAGAGTTATCCCACTGCGCGATCATCGCCCTACCGACATCATTCCTCTTTGGCCAAGCTCTTGCAGCTTGCACTCACCACCTACACTTAATCCATCGGTCTGGATTAACCGAAAATCCTACTTTTCAATGGGAGATAACCTCACTTTCGTCGGAGACGATGACGGAGGTTAAGCTCCTCGAGCTTCTTCTTCGGCTAGACCCCGCCCCTCTCTTCACCGCAAAATGCTATAAATACCCCCTCACACCTCCGATTTTAACAAGTTGGCTCCCTTCCCTCTTCTAATACTGCAGACGACCCAATAGGCTATTCTTCCAAACCTCCGGCGATCCCCCATTCCATCTTCCGACTTCCTTCGTCCATCTTAAGTAGTCGAGTAGATTCGCCGTCGACTTCTGCACCTCTGATAAAGGCATCGACCCTAGGATTCCTCTGCTCCACCTCAAATCCGCCCGCCGGAGATCTTTTTTCAACCCTCTGAATTCATCGTCTGCCAACAGACTTCGGCGGAACCCTATTGACCCCTTCATCTAGGTAACAGTAGACTAGGAGTAGGAGTAGGAGTAGGCTAGCTTAGTTAGTTAGTTTAGTTAGTTAAGTAAGAGTAATTTTAGAATTTAGCTTCATCTCCTCCGACTCCAGCAAGTTCCTTGAGCTCGTCAGAGACCTTAATTCTGTCTTTTAATACATTGTTCACCTTCCTATATCTTCCATGTTCACTTCTAATCCACTTAATCGATTAATTAAATCACCTAAACGCCTAATTCAAATATCACCTTCACCGACTACTTCACTGTCCATGGTGACAGAAGTCGACCTAATTCCATCTTCACTGGGTTCTTTCATCACATATCATCACTTTAGAACCCTAATCGACATTACATTACCTATTATTTTCATCTACAATTAAACGCCTAAATTTAATTAAGTTCCTGAGCTTGCTGTCCATGGCGGCTCACGAACATTTCAAACTATAAATTAAATATATATTTATGATTAATAACTTCTGTTGACTTGATTTATCTTCTCAATCGAGTAGTTAAATCAAGTCCTGAGCTTAAACCATTCAAATCTCTTAAGAAGCAAACTTACGGTCAAATCTTACATTCAATGAACAAATGAAGAATTTAAAGTGATACTGAGGTTCCTTGTAACCTCATAATCATTTTTGGATCAAGAATGGTTAATTTTGTTAATATGTACATGCAATTTATATTTTCTGGACTCACCGGAGGTCCAGCGAGCTCCAGCGAGCCAAAGATGTGTTGCAGCCTCTTAAACTTGTTAAGTTGCTCAAGAATAGTTTAATAAGGATTACTAACCATTTTAAAGAAATTTGTTTGAGGTTTCAACCACTGGAGCTTTAGAAGTAACTTCTTCTTCCCCAACTCCGGCGAGTTGGAGATGTCTGTTATAAGGGATTTGAGAAGCACTTAAGGAGCTGAGAAGCTTCAGTGCGATGCACTGAAGCTACTTTAACTCTCAAAACATTGTAACAAACTCTAATTTTTTCTGTCGAACACATACCTATTTTAGTTCAGGCGGTGAGCCTGAAACCCTAGAAATTAAGGACAGAACTCAAATCTAAAGATCTGAATAAGTTTCAGATGATGAAGAGACTCTGATTGATGCATTAATTTCTTAGGAGGAAGCTTTAAACAAAAAGTCAATTTTCAAGCTTCTATAGTCAAACATGAGTTTGATAATGGTGTTCTAAGCTCGATTTGAGGAATTGAGATGTGCAAATTATTTCTGGAATCTTATTTGATGATCTAAAATTAATTAAAGTAAGCTCAGATGATGTTTTTAGTAAAGATTTTGTTCCTGCCAATTTGGGTTACTCTCGAACCCAAACCAACAGAAGCACTGTTCTGTTGAAATTCAAATCTAAAACCTACCCAGATTGATTAGTTAAAACCCTTAGAATTAATCTAAATAGATTAAGAACACTTTAAAGTATCTGTTGCACAAATTAATATCTGAAAATCAACCTCTGAAGTTTTCAGAGAAGAGAAAAGCTTCTCTACAGGTTTTGTAGGTCACAGGAACTTAAAATCTATCCTAACAGAAGTGGAATTGCTTATATAACATATATAGACCTTTAAATAGATGAGAGAAGTCCATCTGAGGACTCTCCTGAGATAAAAACATTTCCAGGCTTTTATAAAACCCATAGAACCCCCAATTTCATCTCTTAAATTGAAGAGCCCAACATCATTAAAGTAATAAATTGACCCTAAATTTTGTAGATTACCCTTAGAGCTTTCCAACGAACTTTAAATCATCCAATTTGGAGCTCTAGGCAGAAAGTTACGATCGATTGAATTTAGGCCTGGAAGGGGAATGTTTGTCCCAACTCGGATATCCATGAGCGCGCGCCTGGGTATAAAACTGTTTTGTTCCTATGGCTATGCAGTCGTCAGCGCTCGGCACACCGGTTCCGATTCTGATCTGATCTGAGCATTGTTTTGAGTGTGTGGGCATTAGCCTGCGGGTGTGTGCGCCCTTGGGGGCGTGCGGATGTGAATGTGCCCTGGGAGGGCGAGTTTGGCTTGGGAGGCCGTGTTGAGCCGATGCGGCTTGAGACTGTGAACCGATTAAGAAATAAACCAAAACAAACCTAACCGAGATTAGGCGAGGACCGAGTAGGGTCTGGTCCCACCTTGGTCTCACGGTGCTGTGTATCCTCGAAAGGACTTCGTTGTAAATAAAAAAACTTTTGGTTTAAAAAGTAAAAAAATGCGGTTCAGCTGAAAGCTGAAGGAAAGAGAAGCTGCTGAAGGATGCAAAGGCTAAGGAAGAAAGAAAGCGTAAACGCTAAGTGTTAAGGAAAAAAAACTAAGGAACAAAGGAGAAAAACTAAGGGAAGAAGAGAAGGCAGGTGAAGGCAGAAACAACACAAGAAAGGTAAAGAGAGTTCAAGAGAAGAAAATAAAAGAGAGAGAGAAAAGAAAGAAGATTAAAGGGTGTAGAGAGATGAAAAATTAAATGAATTTTCTCTTGCATAGTTACTTTTTTTTCTTAATTGTAAAAGCCATACTTTAATTAGATAACTTTTTGCCTTAATTTCTTAGAATGAAATAAAAAAATATAATTGAAAAACTGGCATGTTTACTTGTTAATAAAATACAACATTTTGAGTAAATATGTTTTCATATGGAATTTTGTATGTTCTTTATAGTTAAATATTTTGACAAAATTCATGTTTTGAAAATTAAATTAGTTATACCTCCTAAACTTAAAGAGATAAAAGAAAATTGGTGAATTTGGAGAAAAATTATTATGCCTCCCATTGAACGACCTGGACTCAACCAGTAAAAATTTCTAAAATGTTAGGTTAATTCGACCCTATACTACATAATCGACACAACTTCGAGTTAACCTAAGTGATTTTTTCTACTCTTAATTAAGTGAAATTAACTTAATTACTGAGTTGAGTTGAAAAGCACACATCATTTTAATGGCGCCGTTGTTGGGGAGGAAATATTTCGACTCACTCCACTCATCAAAATATTCCCTGGCATCGCTTCGTCTAATTATCATTTTAATTGTGTCATTGCCGAGGAGGAAATATTTTGACGCACTCCACTCATCAAAATATTCCCTGGCATTGCTTCGTCTAATTATCATTTTAATGGCGCCATTGCCGGGGAGGTAATTTTTTGATTCACTAAAATTTTTAAAAGATTAATTATTTAATTAGGAGGTATTTTTGTAAATAGTTTTGTTTTTACTAACTTTTGTTTTGATTAGTGTGTTTTGTTTTGTTTCTGTTTTATTTTCTTTCTTTTCAAGTTTACCTTTGCAGGTAATCTCAGGAGAAGGCAGGAATCCATTTTACTGTTTTCATTCTTTGTGAGTATTTCTTAATCTTTTGTTTGCTGCATTTAAAAATAAAATACAAAAATACATCTTTTCTGACTAGCAGCAGCATAACATAGGCATACACTCTTAGGAGTGCATTTCCTGCTAGTATTAAGTACGATCTGACTCGGGAGATTTTTAAATTGTTTTTATCGCATCAGCGAGAAAACACGTGAAAACCCATGTAGATCCCTGTCTTTGAGAATTAAAAAGACCACATATATTTGTTTGAAAAGATATAAAAAGCGGTCATTGTAGTTTAATTGATATATTTCTGAAAAAGATTAACTAAAAAGAGGAAGTAAAATTGGTGACTTAAATTTGTTTGCAGAATGCATGCGGGTTTTTATATCGATATCGTCTGTTGCATGCTATCGTACACACAGCGCGATCACTAGAGTCACACGAGTCTATTTTTCTATCTCTCCTCTTTGCACCTCTTAGGGCTTTGGCCGAAGATCAACAAGTCTGTCTCACTACTAGAGCCCTGGTGTTGAACTTAATTTACGAAGCTACGCTAACGTGTTTGGTTTTGGAAAACCCGTCGTTGTAGTTCGAAAGCGAAGGATTCGAGTTCAACAAATAAAATTTATACCGAAATAAGAATTCCGGGTCGAACACAGGGAGGCGAACGTTTGATTTAAAAACTTTGCGTTTCTTTTTATTTTGTCACGAAGAAATTCAATTTAAACTATCTAAGTATCTACAACAAATAAAAGAGAGAGAGGGAGTAAGAGAGAGAGAAAGAATACTGTACATGGAAATCAAAATGAGATGTAGAATAGAGAAGGAATTTATCATAAAAGAGTTCTTTCGTTACAACTAGAAAACATAAAACAATTACTCTAGAAAGCATTAAAAGAATGGAGGGAGAAATGTCCTCCTCGACGATCGCTCGGAGGACGAATAGACTACTCTAGAAAGCAGTAAATCTATACTAGAAAGCAGTAAAAAGAATAGGGAGAGAGAAATCCTCCTCGATGGTCGCTTGGAGGACGAGCCGGACGGGACGATGCCTGGACGAAGGAGAACGAAGCGGGACGAAGGAGGACGAAGCAGATGAACGGGAACGAAGCAGCACGCCGTCGTCGTCGCGGGATCCACTTCCGAAGGGGGACGAAAATTTGGACTTTATCTCGCGAGAAGCATCCCGGGTGTGGGACAAGCTTCTCTTGAGCTTTGGAGAGGTAGAGAGGAGAAGGAAGCGGTGAAAATTTTGTATGGAGGGGGTCTCCTTTTATAGTTGCAAGGAGTGGGGGCAAAATGGACATTACATCTTCAAAATAATAAATAAGGGGTCTTTAGTGACGAATAAAACCGTCGCTAAAGCCCCGCCGTCGCCGTCGCCGCCGCGCCCACGTGAGCCCGCTCGGCTGGCCGCGCGCGTAACGCCTACGCACGCCGCTTGATTTTCAGCCGTCCGATCGCGAGATCGGACGGCTTAGATCGCGTCCGCGCCCGCTACGTAGCGCGCCCGCCCGCGTGCGATCGCGCGCTCAACAGAGCGTCCAATTGCGCGTCGGCGCTATCGGGCACGCGCGGCCGTTGGATCTTCATCTGACGCTCGTGCGCGCCCGCTCGCCCGTGCCTTCCACCCCCTCACCGCGGCTCGAACCCGCGACCTCCGCTTCGCCCGCAGCTGCGTCGCCGCTGCGCTACGTGGGCGAAATGGTCGCGCGGACGTTTTTAAACGCGAGCGACCGCAGCCGTTGGATCGAGATCCAACGGCGGAGAGGAGACGGTGCGCGGTCTTCACCAGACGCATGCGGCCGATTGGGCGGCTGAGATGGCTCCACGTGGCGCCATCTTAGCCGTCCATCTTCTGGAAGTTGTAGATGGTGCCACGGATGTCGGATTGACTCGATTTTTGTGTCGTTGGGCTGCGATCGTCGATCCGAATTCATCCGTGTGGTCGGATTTTCCATCTGAAGTGCAGATTTACACCATCCTGGCCCTTGATCTTCTAGGGTTCCCCGGTCTCTATCTGATGCTACGGATGCCTGATTAGGGCGATCTTGGAGTCGTTCGACTCCAATCGTCGCCCTGATCATATCCATACGGTTGGATCTTTGATCCGAGGCCCCGATAAAATATTTGCCCTGTCCAATCACATAAAAGGAGACAATTAACCTCCATTTTATTCAAACTACTCTAAATGCAAGATGATGCATGTAATGCAATATTTATATCATGAAATGCAATCCTATGCTTAAGAACATGCATAAATAGACATTTTAAGTAGTGTAAATGTGTTTACATCATACCCCCATGCCTATCTTTTGCTAGTCCCTAGCAAAAACTATATGCTATTTATAAAAGAATTAGGTTAGATTATTTGGACCTGAGTTATTTTCAATCATTAAGAAATTGTCTACTTAAGAACTGAACTTTCAAAGACACAACAGTGCCCGGGTATCAGCCAAAATGCAGACCGCCTCAAGACTCGCCTTATTCAAAGAAAAATTTCTTTTTCTATTTTTACTCTCTTTTTTTTTTTTTTTTTTTTTTTGAATTTTCAAATTTTAGGGTTTAAGAGTGGCTTTCTACGGCCATTCAACTCACCCAAGATTTGATGAGAACCCTAAGTTTTAAGCATCTTATTGTGATTGTGATAGACTCGTTGACCGGCAATTAAAACGGACTTCGGATTTCTACGCCTCTAGGTGACCTCAAAAAGAATTCTGCCTAAAGGTGTATCTTTACAACCGGTAGCTTTCTCCCTACTTTTATTTTTTTAACGGGGTCAACACCAGGGTGAATCCAGTGTATATCTCCCCGATTTATTCTACTTCTCCGCTTCTTCCTAAGTGTTTCGGGAATTTTTAGTGCATTTTCTGAGCTGGGTTCTGGACAACCGGTCGATGAGCTGTTACCACCGACAACTTGCCAGCCATACTCGTGCGGCGAAGTGTGTCTTATTTCTTTTTGTTCTTTTCTCTTTTTTGATTTTTTTTTCTTTTTTTTTTTTTTTTTTTTTTTTTTAAGTAGGTGGCTTCCCTGGTCTAAGATTTACCTAAAGGCAGCAAAAAGAGAAAGGTTAGTGACTGGGCTCTGGACAACCTACCTATGGGCTGTTACCCACGATAACTTGCCAGCCATATCACCCTAGAAGGTTCATTAGCTACCCAATTTCCGTTAAAATCGCCAAACAACGAGTCTATGCAAAGAAAGTGTGTAGATGCTTAAGACTCAAAATTCCCTCACATCAGAGGGCGGGTTGATAAGTCGTGTACTTATCACCCAAACTTATTTACTCCAATTAAAATAAAATTCAAGTTGGCGAGAACTCGAAAAACAAATCCACATTTTAGTGGATATACGGGCTGATTAAGTCCAAAGACCTGAAGGGTCTTTGTGTTCAGAACATAATATAGTATTTCTTAAGATCGAAAATTTTCTTAAACCCAAATTCTCTTTCCTAATTTTGATTTTTTTTTTTTTTTTTTTAAAAATAAAACAAATCTACGGAGCTGACAAATGAATTCAAAGATAAATATCCATCCCCCCATGCCTATCTAATGCAATGTCCTCATTGTATTAAAAAGACATAAAACAGAGTGGAAAAGCGTAGAAAGCACCTGAATTGCGTGGATATCCGGTCCGCTCCGAGATGAAACTGAAAAAGAACTGTATATGTGCTGAGTTTAGTGCCTTCAGCTAGGCACACTATACAAAGAAAAGAAATGAAGAATTCACATGTGCAAGTCAGAATTAGAATAAACAGAAGAATCCTCTGACCTGTCAGCAGAGGTCCACAGATGTGGACCAAATTGTGGTGCAGACCCACACCCCATAATCGAGAATATCTTAGGTTCTGGATAAAAATTACCCAAAACCTAAAATCAGAATGCAAGCGGGGTCGGGCCTGCGATTTGTGAGGATGCAACCCAAGGCCAAAATGTCGGGTTACAGAGAATTGAAGCTCAAAAGGATAATCGTTAAATGTGTGCTTGAGTTTGACATCCTCGAAACAAATGTCGTAAGGGTTCTGATTTGATGGTTTCAGTTTAAAAGGAACCCTTCGACTCAATCTTCCATTTCCTCCAAAATTGACTTCCCAAATCAGAATTTCCCAGCTCCTATCCTCCTCATTCGGCATATCAAATTCCATGACCTCTTGTATATTCATCACCCCGTCTGAAATCTCCAAGTCTAGATGATGTGGCAAAATCAAAATTGACTTGGGTCTAATTATCTCAGAATTAGAATCATCAATAAGCTCAACAGGGTGTAACTGATAATCAGGGCATTGAATTAATTCCTCCAGAAAATGCGATTCTGGATCCGTATCGTGTGCCCTAATAAGATCAGTTTCCTCAGTTATTGGGCTATCAAATGATCTATCAGATTCCTCAGGCCCAATCGTCTCACAAAAATCGTGATCTGAAAACTCGTGTGAGACTTCGCAACTTGAATCTTCACCATCAGGATCCGTATCAATGTATGTCCCAAAATCATTTGTCACTTTGCATTCCAAGGAGACATACGTTTCCTCGTAACCCGGCTCAGGGATTTCAGGTGAAGAAATCAAATCATCCTTAATTGGTTGTTTTAATTCAATCTGGTCAGCTTCGTAACACGTGTCCCCCCCAACAGGTGCCTGAGCGGCTTCTGTCATTGGCTTTCCTGAAGAGAGTTCATCCTGGGAATTATTCCAAGATTGAATCAAAGCAACCACGAATCTCATCCTCAATTTCGCCAATTTCCCAAGTAGAAACTCACCCGGGTTCTTATCCTTAACATCCTGGAGCCAATCCAACAAAGACTTGTTTAAATCATCAATCATTTCAATCAGGGGCTCCAATCTCTCAATGCAAGGTATTGGCTGAACTTCTAAAGATTGAATGATATTCCTCAAGTTAGCCAGAACCTTATCTTGAACCTGATTAACCTGAACCAAATGAGTTGGTTCAGGGTTGGGCGGGTTTGACATCAATGTAGAGGAATTAACGAATTGAGATTCGTTATACCCATCCTGATAATAGGTCATTTCAGATTGTTCAAAAGATGGAGATGACCTAAAGGCAGTGAAATCAGAGGATGGGTAAGGATCAGTGTATCCTTCCTGATTGTAGATCGCATTAGGTTGTTCATGAAAGGAGGACGATCTATAATCGATGCAACTCTGAGAAGGATAGAATTGAGAATCAAAGTGTTCAGGGTTAGCCCTAAACACGGGGGTCCGGAATTGTATCCCCAATCCGAATTATCCCAACTAACTAATGGTCGATTACAATACGAGTTGGGATAATCGTCATGTTGAGGATAATTTACAACAGGAGGGAAAGAGCGAGAATGCGTGAAATATGTGGAAGGATTCATGAGACACGGGAGGAAGAAAGGTGCCCTGTAATACAAACAATCAAACCTGTCCTTAAATGGGTTAGCCTACAGACCTACAGACTCTCAAAACCCGTCTTGAGATAAAGGAACGATTTGATCTACTTCTGTCTGTTCAATCCAACCAGTTAGAAGGAGGGACTGGGGAGAAGGTTCTTCCTTCGGCTTGCGCCTCCGGTTCCTAGTGTACCCCCCAGCCGCGATCGTTTGACTCTGCTCCCCTAGCTAGACATCAGATTGAACAGTAGAAACAAACTAATCGAAAATAATCTCGTTCTGAGTTCTGAAGAGCGAGTCCAATCCTTAAGGCCAACGTCTACTCTGTTTTATTTAGGGCTAGGTTTGAATGTGCTTTGGAATGTGATGGGCCCTTTAAATGGGTTGTGCCCTTAATGATTGATTGCTTTGTGTGTGCGTGCACAACCAGTGGTTTTCAAGCAAGATTATTTTTGATGTGATGAATTTTAAGGTTCAAATCTTGCTTAGTAGCTTTTAGGATTCAACTTTAGGTGTTTTCAATCAAGTTTCATTGGCACACCAGGTTTTGCAAGCACAGGTGAAGATATTTTCCTTTAAAGTTTAAAAAGAATGTGGAGTGCCTGGTAGATCCCTAAGAGTTGAACCTAATTGGCAGCTACTTGATGAGTTGATTTTATTTGAAGTGGTGCGGCCCAAACAACTCAAACAACTGGCCTGATTCACCACCTAATTAGGCACACAAATGATTGCCCAATCTGATTTCTACTCGATTATGTGTTTGGATGTGTGTACCGGCTCCTAAGATTGGTTTACCGGTTGAGTTAGAAAATCAGATGAGGTTGTATACCTCTGTGAGATTTTTTTTATTATTATTATTTTTTTAATGTGGGGGTTGGAGTGAGTATGGATGTCAAACAACAAACAATCTAACCTTAGAGTTTATAAGAACACCTAGGTTGATTGATGTTTGAATTATTATGTGATGAAATGAAATCTAATGGGTGGGAGGTGGGGGATAACTTACAAAACCTTCCACAACACTTTACTCCGATCTACCGCTTTTGCCTGTCTCGAAAGAGTACCTGCAATTACAATAAGAAAGGAGAAAAGTGAGGTAAATGATTTGTAAGTTACAAAACGCGAAGAGAAATCAAAGAGCGTTGCCTCCCCGGCAACGGCGCCAAAATGTTGAACTTAATTTACGAAGCTACGCTAACGTGTTTGGTTTTGGAAAACCCGTCGTTGTAGTTCGAAAGAGAAGGATTCGAGTTCAACAAATAAAATTTATACGAAATAAGAATTCCGGGTCGAACACAGGGAGGCGAACGTTTGATTTAAAAACTTCGCGTTTCTTTTTATTTTGTCACGAAGAAATTCAATTTAAACTATCTAAGTATCTACAACAAATAAAAGAGAGAGAGGGAGTAAGAGAGAGAGAAAGAATACTGTACATGGAAATCAAAATGAGATGTAGAATAGACAAGGAATTTATCATAAAAGAGTTCTTTCGTTACAACTAGAAAACATAAAACAATTACTCTAGAAAGCATTAAAAGAATGGAGGGAGAAATGTCCTCCTCGACGATCGCTCGGAGGACGAATAGACTACTCTAGAAAGCAGTAAATCTATACTAGAAAGCAGTAAAAAGAATAGGGAGAGAGAAATCCTCCTCGACGGTCGCTTGGAGGACGAGCCGGACGGGACGACGCCTGGACGAAGGAGAACGAAGCGGGACGAAGGAGGACGAAGCAGAAGAACGGGAACGAAGCAGCACGCCGTCGTCGTCGCAGGATCCACTTCCGAAGGGGGACGAAAATTTGGACTTTATCTCGCGAGAAGCATCCCGGGTGTGGGACAAGCTTCTCTTGAGCTTTGGAGAGGTAGAGAGGAGAAGGAAGGGATGAAAATTTCGTATGGAGGGGGTCTTCTTTTATAGTTGCAAGGAGTGGGGGCAAAATGGACATTACATCTTCAAAAAAATAAATAAGGGGTCTTTAGTGACGGATAAAACTGTCACTAAAGCCCCGCCGTCGCCGTCGCCGCCGCGCCCACGCGCGCCCGCTCGGCTGGCCGCGCGCGTAACGCCTACGCACGCCGCTTGATTTTCAGCCGTCCGATCGCGAGATCGGACGGCCTAGATCACGTCCGCGCCCGCTGCGTAGCGCGCCCGCCCGCGTGCGATCGCGCGCTCAACAGAGCGTCCAATTCCGCGTCGGCGCTATCGGGCGCACGCGGCCGTTGGATCTTCATCTGACGCTCGTGCGCGCCCGCTCGCCCGCGCCTTCCACTCCCTCACCGCGACTCGAACCCGCGACCTCCGCTTCGCCCGCAGCTGCGTCGCCGCTGCGCTACGCGGGCGAAATGGTCGCGCGGACGTTTTTAAATGCGAGCGACCGCAGCCGTTGGATCGAGATCCAACGGCGGAGAGGAGACGGTGCGCGGTCTTCACCAGACGCATGCGGCCGATTGGGCGGCTGAGATGGCACCACGTGGCGCCATCTTAGCCGTCCATCTTCTGGAAGTTGTAGATGGTGCCACGGATGTCGGATTGACTCGATTTTTGTGTCGTTGGGCTGCGATCGTCGATCCGAATTCATCCGTGTGGTTGGATTTTCCATCTGAAGTGCGGATTTACACCATCCTGGCCCTTGATCTTCTAGGGTTCCCCGGTCTCTATTTGACGCTACGGATGCCTGATTAGGGCGATCTTGGAGTCGTTGGACTCCAATCGTCGCCTTGATCATATCCATACGGTTGGATCTTTGATCCGAGGCCCCGATAAAATATTTACCCTGTCCAATCACATAAAAGGAGACAATTAACCTCCATTTTATTCAAACTACTCTAAATGCAAGATGATGCATGTAATGCAATATTTATATCATGAAATGCAATCCTATGCTTAAGAACATGCATAAATAGACATTTTAAGTAGTGTAAATGTGTTTACATCACCTGGGGAGCCAGTAGTGAGCAGTCTCAATCGTAGACCTTTGAGCTTTAAGGTATGCACCTACGCAGTCACGAATTAGGATGCGTATTTTGATACTGTTACTCTATTTGTTTGCATCAAATTACTTTGCGTACCTTAGGAATTTCTTCTTTCCTTTGAAAGAAGAGCAAAACCCGCATCTTTTGCGCTGTTTTGTGGGTTTTTGTGCCGCTGTTTTTTGTATCGGTGGTGTGCGTGTGCCTTTGCACATTTATTTTTCGTTTATGGATGGGAGGCGATCCTTGCATCCGCCTCTTGCACCGCTATTGACAGGTGATCCTAGGCCGGTTACAGATAAGCAACCAATGGTTTTCCCGTCTGATCCATCAACTTCTATGGATCCAATGCAGAATCTTAATCCCGAGATCCCTTCTTCTTCTGGTCAGGGGGAGATGCCGCCTTTTGATGTTCATGAGGTGCTCCTGATCCAGAACCTTAGGATGCTAGAGCAAACAAGACAAATCAATTTATTAACAGTAGCCTTAAATAATTTACAAACTTTACAAACCTGTTGTTCACCTTGACTTGAGGCGGGTTTTGAAAATCATGATTTACCGATCAATCATCCAAGGCCTCTACTTAGAGATTATTATAACCCATCTAATGCACAAGGACAGCCTAATGTTAGGATCCCTATTGAGGAGAATGATCCAGAATTAAAGCCAAACATTATAAGTTTAATCCCCCACTTTCACGGATTTGCATCCGAGGATCCATTTCAACACATTGAAGATCTTAAAAATCCATCTCAAACTCTTGGTCCTCGAAATCAAAATAGGGAAATCCTACTAATGAAAATGTTCTCTTTTAGCCTTAAAGATAAAACAGCTTATTGGTATAGAACTATAGTAGGACCAATCTCAACTTGGGCTAAACTCGAATCTGCATTTTTGAAGAAATTCTTTCCAATTGGTCGAACCAATGCTTTAAGGCGAGCTATTACTACTTTCAATCAAAATCAAGAACCAATTCATGAAGTGTGGGAATATTTTCATGAATTGCAAAGGAAATGCCCACATCATGACATCCCTCATTGGCAACTCATGCACATCTTTTATTATGTTTTATAAGAGGCCATTTGCAATCTAGTCGATGCCTCTTGTGCAGGGAATTTTCTAAATCGCGACGTAGAATCCGCTTCAGAATTATTTGAAGGGATGGCAGAAAACTCGATCAACAATGCATCAATGTCGCAATTTTTGCGGGGTGCGAATACAAATCACCAAAATCCGCATAAGGGCATTCACAAGATCGATAATTCGTCCAGTTCAAAGGATTTAGAGATTATTGCAGAAAAACTAGACAAAGTAGACATCGTAGCAAAGCATCTTGACGAGGTTAGAAACACAATGAAGAATCTTACACCTCTACTTGCTACGAATCCCGCGTATTTACCTGTTTCGCAAATTCCCGCGGGGAGGGAATTTATGAATAATCTTGATTCTAGAGATCCATCTTCCTTGGGTTTTCTATCTACTCCACCAACCCAAGGAGGAACCTTTGTCCCACAATCTTACCCACCCTTTTCCCCACCCTTAACTGTTGCAGAAAACACGCCATATCTTTTAGGTTTACACGCCATCCAGGAAAATATTCCAAGATCAAACCTATATTAAAATTCCTATAATCCTTGATGGAGAAGCCACCCAAATTTTTCTTGGGCTGATCCAAATCAAAATCAAAGACCAAATTATCCAAATCAGACCCATTTTAATCCACCTCCATTGCCCCCTCAGTAATAAAATTTAAGGCCTAGCCCGATGAGTATGCGGAATTACTCTAGGCCTAATAGAGATACATAGCTAGACCAGATTTTAAGAGCTATGTTAGAGAGTCAGCAACAAAATGTTGATGCTCTCGCTGAGATCCATAGGCAATGTAAGGTAGAATTGACTGATTTATGAAATCAGATCACGCATTTGGCTGAGTCTCGTCAGCCAGGTACTCTTCCATCTCAGCCAATTCTGAATCCTAGAAATCTGCCAAATCCTAGGCTAAATCAAGGCCAAGTCCACTTCATTAATCAGGCCTTTGATTCTAATCATAATCCATCCTCCATATTGCCTGAAAATAACCCATCAAACCTGCATCAGCAACTTATTTTGTGCCAAAATAACCCACCTATAATTGAGAACCAAAACTGATTTTGTTGATCTTCTGAACTTGGTGGAATCATCTTTTGAATTGCCTTAATTTTTAAATGTTTTACATCTCAACCTGAATCAAATCTATTCTTCACATGATATTCACTCCGATCTTTCTGAGATTTTTCATGAAAATCTGATTCTAGGATCTGCAAGATCTATTCTAGGCAATTTTTGGACAAGTTTTGATTGGGTGGTTTAATCTGTTTTCTAATTTTTTGATCTAATGCTTTCATAACTCCTATATTTTTACCATTTACCTATTCTTTTTAGGAGTTCTTTACTAGGGTTTACGCCTAGCTGAAGGCGTAAAACTTAGCACCTATACATAGCTGTTTCCTGTTTTCATCCTTTTCGATTTTCTTATACACTTTAAAAATTTCACTTCATATATTTTTCACCCATCTTACGATGAGGACATTGCAAAATTTTGGCTTGGGGGGATGTTGAAGTGAAATTCACTTTAAGCATTGGCTTAAAAATAAAAACACATAAAAATTAAATATCCATGAAATTTAAAAAAAAATAAAAAATAAAATGATAAAAATTTTTAAAATTCAAAATTTTCATAAAAATTTGAAATAATTTTTGAAAAAAATCATTAAAAAAATTAAAAAATCTTATATACATAAAAATAAAAATATATAAATACAAAAATTTAAAAAGAAAATTCATAAAAGTAATAAGAGGGGAATATTCATCATTATTAATAAAGAAGAAAAGAAGAAGAATGTATATATATTATAATTAAGAGCTTTAATTTTCTTTTAGGTCAGAAGTTTAAATGTATATAGTATATATATAAGTATTAAGAGCATTCAATTCTTAGTTAGATTTTACTTTAAACATTTTGTAAAAATACACTTTTGTGTTTAAAATTTTTAAAACAAGATTTTATTTGAATTTAGGAATCTTTTAAATCTTTTAAAGATTTTTTTTTCTATTCTTACTTGAATTAAGAAACTAAGTGTGTTAAGATTTTAAACTTAAGTTTTGGAATTGAATTATAACTTTTTAATCAATTAGATTAAGTAATCTTTTGATTTTTGAAAATTTGATTTTATCATAAAGTTAAGTAAAAAGCCAGATATTCAGAGTTAATTAAATAGAGAGTTGGTAGAATTTTAGTTTACAAAACTTACAAGTTAGAGATAAAGAACTAGGCTTGGTAAATTTTGTCTTGACGAATCCTATAGGAGGAAACTAAGAATTTGAAGAACCTAAGAGTAAAGGGTATTGTTGTCCAAGCTCGGGTTTGAGAGCTAAGTAACCTAAACATCTAAAATTCACTCACATAGAATTGTCTTGTTGACATCTGAGACCGCGAAAACACAGAGGTTAAGAGATCAATTCTGAATCATCTTTAGTCCAAGGATTTCCGTGGGACGGTTCTTGAAAGGGTGAAGGATGTGCCACTCACCTAAAAAAAGGATTTGGAGAATAATTGTAGTAAGAAAAATGAAAAGAAAAAAAAAAGAAAAAGAAAAAGTAAATAAAACACCCTTCAGTTAAGTGCCTCGTTAAAAATGGGTACTTATGTAGTTTTCCATAAATAAATAAAAGCATCTCAATACAAATGGATGCTACCCTTCCTTCCATCAAATAAAAAGAACACCTTGCTACAAATGGGTGTTCTAACCTATAGAAAAAGAGAAAAAAAATATGGAGAAAAAAATATTAGTAATAAGTGACCTAGTGGTCCACCGGGGAGATATACACAAAAAGTGTTGACCTCGGGATAGAAAACTGGTAAGGAGAAAGCAACCAAACCTAAGTAAGGCCAAGCCAAAGGCTTGAATTGGAATAATTGGGATTGGAAAGTGATGTCTTAAGATCTGGATTTTTGCAACTTTGGATGTCTTTAGGACAATTCTCTTCACTAAGCACAGATGTTTTAAAATCATAGCTACTGAACCTTGGTATTGGGCAGTGAAGCCTAAGAAATTGGGTTTTGAAGATTTTAAGTTGAGACCTAAAGGAGAAGAATTGACAGAATCCTAGGTCTAGAAGTTAATCTTTAGTGTTGTAGGCTAGTAAATTAGAGTTTTACTACTCTAAGTTTGATTAATAATGAGCATCTGGTTAATTTGCTTAAACTTATTTTGATAAAAGTCAAATATCATAAACAAGGGATTAACTTAAATCTATTTGAGCTTTTGAGTTAAAATTTAATTCTCAATCCCTAAGTTTTGTTTTTCTTAAAACACTTTGTATTCTAATTTGAGTTAAGAATAGTTACAAAGATTAAGAGATTTTTGAAGAATTCTAATTTTGAATAAAATTCTTGTTTACAAATTATTTTAAGTGTGTTTTGAAAATGTTATAAGTATAAGTCTAAGTAAGAAAATTTTCATACATGCTCTATACATTAATCATTTATATTAAAATTAGAAAATTTCTGACCTAAGCTTTCCTCTACATAGTTACTATTAATAATTTAAACCCAAGTACTTTAAATCATCATAGTCTTAGTTAATTTTGCTAGGGACTAGCAAAACTTTGGCTTGGGGGTATGATGAGACATTCATCATGATCTCTAATTACCCCTAATTAACTAGTCTTCCTAGTTAATTAGCTAGGGTTATGAATATATAAGGGTTAATTATAGAATAAGGGATATTTAGTTAAGGACCTTAAAAAAAGTTAAAAATGACAATTTACCATTCAATTAATATTATTAATAATTTAGATAATAATTGGACTCGAAATCCTATTAATAATTTCCTTAATTAATAAGACATGTAACTTAAATATAATGTATAACTAAGTATGTAATAACTTAAGTAATTTTACTTAATCTAATAAATTAACCTAAAAAGGTCAAAAATGTAAATTCAAGGTGTAAACATAATATTTACCTTATTTACTAACATATATAAAAAGCTGAAAAAGATCTAAATTAAAATAAACCTTCAAAACCTGGATTTACATTTTAGTCCTTAATATTCATTACAGTCGGGTCCTTATTTCTCACATAGGTCCTTAAGCTTTATTACTTCTAAGTCCCTCTTCGTCTTCTTCTTCTTCTTCTTCTCTAGCCAAACGAACGGGTGGCGGCAGAGAGTTATCCCACCGCGCGATCACCGCCCTGCCGACATCATTCCTCTTTGCCCAAGCTCTTGCAGCTTGCGCTCACCACCTACACTTAATCCATCGGTCTGGATTAACTGAAAATCCTACTTTCAGTGGGAGATAACCTCACTTTCATTGGAGACGACGACGGAGGTTAAGCTCCTCGAGCTTCTTCTTCGGCTAGACCCCGCCCCTCTCTTCGCTGCAAAATGCTATAAATACCCCCTCACACCTCTGATTTTGCAAGTTGGCTCCCTTCCCTCTTCTAATACTGCAGCCGACCCAATAGGCTATTCTTCCAAACCTCCGGTGATCCCCCATTCCATCTTCCGACTTCCTCCATCCATCTTAAGTAGCCGAGGAGATTCGCCGTGGTCTTTCGCACCTTTGACAAAGGCGACGACCCTAGGATTCCTCTGCTCCACCTCAAATCCGCCCGCCGGAGATCTTTCTTCAACCCTCTGATTTCGTCGTCTGCCATGAGACTTCGGCGGAACCCTATTGACCTGTTCATCCAGGTAACAGTAAACTAGGAGTAGGAGTAGGAGTAGGCTAGCTTAGTTAGTTAGTTTAGTTAGTTAGGTTAGAGTAATTTTAGAATTTAGCTTCATCTCCTCCAACCCCGGCAAGTTTCGTGTGCTCGCCAGAGACCTTAATTTTGTCTTTTAATACATTTTTCACCTTCCTATATCTTACATGTTCACTTCTAATTGACTTAATCGATTAATTAAATCACCTAAACGCCAAATTCAAATATCACCTTCACCGACTACTTCACTGTCGATGGTGACAGAAGTCGACCTAATTCCACCTTCACTGGGTTCTTTCATCACATATCATCACTTTAGAACCCTAATCAACATTACATTACCTATTATTTTCATCTATAATTAAACGCCTAAATTTAATTATGTTCCTGAGCTTGCTGTCCATGGTGGGTCAGGAACATTTCAAACTATAAATTAAATATATATTTATGATTAATAACTTCTGTTGAGTTGATTTAACTTCTCAATCGAGTAGTTAAATCAAGTCCTCAGCTTAAACCATTCAAATCTTTTAAGAAGCGAACTTACTATCAAATCTTTCAATTCGATGAACAAATGAAGAATTTAAAGTGATACTGAGGTTCCTTGTAACCTCAGAATCATTTTGGGATCAAAAATGGTTAATTTTGTTAATCTGTACATGCAATTTATATTTTCTGGACTCCCCAGAGGTCCAGCGAGCTAAAGATGTGTTGCAGCCTCTTAAACTTGTTAAGTGGCTCAAAAATAGTTTAATAAGGATTACTGATCATTTTAAAGAAATTTGTTTGAGGTTTCAACCACTGGAGCTTTAGAAGTAACTTCTTCTTCCCCAACTCCGGTGAGTTGGAGAAGTCTGTTATAAGGGATTTGAGAAGCACTTAACAAGCTTAGAAGCTTCAGTGCGATGCACTGAAGCTACTTTAACTCTCAAAACATTGTAACAAACTCTGATTTTTTCTGTCGAACACATACCTATTTTAGTTCAGGCGGTGAGCCTGAAACCCTAGAAATTAAGGACAGAACTCAAATCTGAAGATCTGAATAAGTTTCAGATGGTGAAGAGACTCTGATTGATGCATTAATTTCTTAGGAGGAAGCTTTAAACAAAAAGTCAATTTTCGAGCTTCTATAGTCAAACCTAAGTTTGATAATGGTGTTCTGAGCTCGATTTGAGGAATTGAGATGTGCAAGTTGTTTCTGGAATCTTATTTGATGATCTGAAATCAATTAAAGTAAGCTCAAATGATGTTTTCAGTAAAGATTTCGTTCTTTCCAATTTGGGTTACTCTCGAACCCAAACCAACAGAAGCACTATTCTGTTGAAATTCAAATCTAAAACCTGCCCAGATTGATTAGTTAAAACCCTTAGAACTAATCTAAATAGATTAGGAACACTTTAAAGTATCTGTTGCACAAATTGATGTCTGAAAATCAACCTCTGAAGTTTTCAGAGAAGAGAAAAGCTTCTCTACAGGTTCTGTAGGTCTCAAGAACTTAAAATATATCCTAATAGAAGCGAAATTGTTTATATAACATATATAGACCTTTAAATAGATGAGAGAAGTCCATCTGAGGACTCTCCTGAGATAAAAACTTTTCCAAGCTTTTATAAAACTCGTAGAACCCCTGATTTCATCTCTTAAATTGAAGATCCAAACATCATTGAAACAAGAAATTGACCCTAAAATTATGTAGATTACCCTTAGAGCTTTCCAATGAACTTTAAATCAGCCAATTTGGATCTCTAGGTAGAAAGTTACGATCGATTGAATTCGGGCCTAGAAGGGGAATGTTTGTCCCACCTCGTATATCCACGAGCACGTGCCTGGGTATAAAACTATTTTGTTCCTATGGCTATGCAGTTGTCAGCGGTCAATGCACTGGTTCCGATTCTGATATGATCTGAGCATTGTTCTGAGTGTGTGGGCATTAGCCTGCAGGTGTGTGCGCCCTTGGGGGCGTGCAGATGTGAATGTGCCCTAGGAGGGTGAGTTTGGCCTGGGAGGCCGTGTTGAGCTGATGCGGCTTGAGACTGTGAACCGATTAAGAAATAAACTGAAACAAACCTAACCGAGATTAGGCAAGGACCAAGTAGGGTCTGGTCCCACCCTAGTCTCAGGGTGCTATGTATCATCGAAAGGACCTCGATGTAAATAAAAAAACTTTTGGTTTAAAAAGTAAAAAATACGATTTAGCTGAAAGCTGAAGGATGCAAAGGCTAAGGAAGAAAGAAAGTGCAGACGCTAAGTGTTAAGGAAAAAAAACTAAGGAACAAAGGAGAAAAACTAAGGGAAGAAGAGAAGGCAGGTGAAGGCAGAAACAACACAAGAAAGGTAAAGAGAGTTCGAGAGAAGAAAATAAAAGAGAGAGAGAAGAAAGAAGATTAGAGGGTGTAGAGAGATCAAAAAGTAAATGAATTTTCTCTTTCATAGTTACTTTTTATTCTTAATTGTAAAAGGCATACTTTAGTTAGATAACTTTTTTGCCTTAATTTCTTAGAATGAAATAAAAAATATATAATTGAAAAACTAGCTTGTTTAGTTGTTAATAAAATACAACATTTTGAGTAAATATGTTTTCATATGGAATTTTGTATGTTCTTTATAGTTAAATATTTTGACAAAATTCATGTTTTGAAAATTAAATTAGTTATACCTCCTAAACTTAAAGAGATAAAAGAAAATTGGTGAATTTGGAGAAAAATTATTATGCCTCCCAGTGAACGGCCTGGACTCAACTAGTATAAATTTCTAAAATGTTAGGTTAATTCGACCCTATACTACATAATCAACACAACTTCGAGTTAACATAAGTGATTTCTTCTACTCTTAATTAAGTGAAATTAACTTAATTACTGAGTTGAGTTGAAAAGCACGCATCACCTTGGAATTGATTCCTTTGATTATTTTGGTTGGACATGGGTTGGGAAGGTAAATTCCCAATAGGTCGATGATAAGGAGTAACCTTAACTTGGTGTTGTAAGTTGGTAATCATGCAGGTTACTTCTGTCATTTGAGTCTGCATTCCTTGCATAGTTTTCATGACCTGATTATTAATATCATCCTAGGATGGTCCAGGTTGATACATAGGTTGCCCATAATTCCCAAAATAGTTTTGTTTGGGAAAAGGAATTGGATTCGGGTTTTTCCAGGAGTGATTCAGGTTAGTCCTCTAGTTTTGATTGGAAGTGTTGGAGGGGTTTCTAAATTGCTCCTTGAGAGCATAAATATTTTCCGAGGTGGGATCAGAAATATTTTGATCAAAATTCCCAGTCAAATCTTGCGGGAAATCAACCGAAAATTACTGGCCAGCAGATGTGGCATCAATATTGTGTAGATTTTCTCTTCGGAGAATGTGTAGGGGGTTAGTGTGTGGAGAGTGGACGTGTGGAGCTTCTTTGTTTATGAGCTTTTCTTCCATTTTCTTTTGGTGAATTTGCATCTGGTCCAGTTGTTGAGCTAACATATATAGATTATCTTGAGTGACTAGAACAAAGGTGGATTTGGAGTCAATTTCATGGACTCCGTGTTTAGGGTTTTGTGATCTGCCAAAAGTGTCCATTGAAGTCATGTTAAATGAGTTTTCACTCATTTCTTCAAAGAGAAGATAGGCACTTTCAGCGTCTTTGTTAAGAAAATTGCCCCCACATGAGGCATCCACAAATCATTTCAATTGATCTTCTAATCCATGAAAGAAGATCTGCACTAACTGCCATTGTGGAATTTCATGGTGGGGACAACTTCCTAGAAGTTCCTGAAATCTTTCCCAGGCTTCATGGAGGGGTTCACCAATTTTCTGTTGAAAGGTTGTTATGGATCTTCTTAACGCATTCGTTCGACCGATCAGAAAATTTTTTTTAAGAAAAGCACTTTTTAATTAGGGCCAGGTGGTAATAGGGCGCCCAACCATTCTAAACCAATTAGATGCTTTGTCTTTAAGAGAGAGAGGAAAAAGTCTCATTAACCACACGTCTTCCTGCACATTGCGGGAACAAGTGGTTTGAGCGAGAACAGTTAATTCCTTGAGATGACAAAATGGGTCCTCTCTTGGAAGACCATGAAAATGTTTGATAAGGTTTAGAATGGTTGGTTTAATCTCGAAATCCCCTTGTGGTATGACCACCCCTGGTCTTTCCTCATAATTGGAAGGATCATAGAATTGAGATGACAAAATGTGTCCTCTCTTGGAAGACCATGAAAATGTTTGATAAGGTTTAGAATGGTTGGTTTAATCTCGAAATCCCCTTGTGGTATGACCACCCCTGGTCTTTCCTCATAATTGGAAGGATCATAGAAATCCTTAAGAAGGATGACAGGCTGTTGGCGAGGTGGTGGATTTTGTCCTTGATTAGCTAGGTTTGTGACAGTCCTAGCTAGATCTTCTTGATTTTGTTGTAGTCGAACCAAATGGTCGACCATTAATGCAAAGGGATTTGTATTTTGGGTTATAATTGGAGGGCCACCTGGCCCTGCTGGTACTTCTGGTTGCTCCAAGTTATGGAGGTGAGGGAGGGTGAGGGAGGGTGAAGTCAGCTTGTGGGTCGACTGACGGGTTAAAAGTTGAAGCAGAATTTTTTTGACGACTTCCTGGGTTTTCCATTTTTTTAGAAGAGGGGGCACAAAACAATGATTTTCTACTGCGGGGGGTGAAATCAGATGGTCCCTCGAGGTGTGGTTTTTGGGACTGTCGCCCATGCATGCACTACTTGGGAAGAATTGAAGGGGAGGAGAAGAGAAAGAGATGAGAGAAAGTGTGAAATTCAAACAAACAAAACTAGACCTAACTTAAATGCGACTCCCTAATAATAAACCTAAGACTTGGTCTATGTAGGAAATTAGTCAATACTGAATACCCATTCTATCAATAAATCTAGCCAAGTTGCTTAATGAGAGGTTTGGGCCCTAACGTTTCCCAGGGAAAACCCTATGTGCTTGTACAAACCCGCGCCTGGTCGTTTGACCCGGCACCTTAGCCTGAACACCAGATATAGATGACAGAATTGGTACTAACTAAAGAAAACTTAAGACCAAGATAGCAAGCCTAAGTTGATGAAGCATTAGGGGACAAGTTGCTACAAGTTTTAATTAGGTCTAGGATACTACAGTGCACACGGAATGTGGAGGGAATTAATTGGGTTGTTTTGTGTGTGTGCAGGAATTGGAGAGTGGCTCCAATGAAAATCAAGTTGTCACACAATTTTTTTATATTTATATCTTTTAGGATTCAATTTAATTGAATGTGTTTTAGGGTTTCTCTAGTTCAATTTCCAAACAAGTTTGAAATTCCACAATCAAAGGAAAAACAAGTTGTATGGGTGATTGTATATTTCCTTTAAATTAAGTCTCTAAAAAGAAAGAAGGAAACCCTAAGCCAATTGTCCCTAAGACAGAAATTTAACTACCAATGAGTTGTTTTTAGGCTTTTTGAATAGAGAATGATCCAAACAATGCAACCAACACCACTACCTTGAGTGAAATCAAACAAGGATTCCAAAAAAGATTTTTGTAAGATTTTATGAATTTGTTTGTTAATTATTTTGAATTTTTAATTGTACTTGTGTCAAAGTCCAGAAATGATACCCATTGGTATTTTGGACTTTTAAGTATTATCACCGACCTCAAAAATTTTTGATGATTTTTTATTATGTGTAAAACTTCACAAAGATTCCAGAAAGATAAATTTCACAAAAATTGGATGAGTATAAAAATTATAAAAATCCACAGACTGTAGCAAAATAGGAAGATTATAGGGTGTGACCCCTCTGCAGTCCATGAATTTTTAAAAATTAAATACAAAGCCAATTGATCTGAAATTTGGAAAAAATGTTCCTAACTCAATTTGGAATTATTATATAAAATTTTAATATTTTAGGAGGCATGTGGTGTTAGGAAACGATTTTTCAAGTCTAGGTAGAAATCTGGACCCGAAAAATAGAACTCCAATACTTGCAATGGAGTGGTGTTAAAGAAGCATTCAAGCAAACAATGGATTTTAAAATGCACCACTCCACTTAATCAAGTTGTTTAGGGTCCTGAAAGCCAAGTTTAGTGTATTTTGGTAGTTTTCAATTAATTATGTGACCAGAGAAAGGAACCTACCTAAATTTCGTGCGAAGAAAAGGAACTTTGAGCTCTCGCTTCCAGATTCCCGCTTTCTTCTTGCAATAGTTCCCGCACACACGAAAGAGAAGAAAGAGAAGGGGATGTGATCTACTTCAAGAAAGAGGAGAAAGAATAGCAAAGCTGTGCCTCCCTAGCAACGGTGCCAAAAAGTGGTTGCGAAAATACGCGGTTTGTTAATTAGGTAATTTAATGTTGTTGCAACGCGTAAATTCGCTTTCGCTTTTAAATTTATATCCTAGATAGGGGAGTATCTAGGGTCATCCAAGGTGGAAAAAATTCAATTCTCTTACTAGAAACACATCTCAACTTTCTTTTTGGTATTTTAAATATATATATATTTTTTGTGCTTTGAAATAATACGAGCAAAGTGCGAATTATGACAAAAGAGTCCTAACACCTAAAATACTAAGCTGAAACTTAAGAGATTAAAAGGTCCACTACTTAAGCTCACTCTAGGCAAGTGGAGGCCTAGAGTAATTAGGGAGTGGAAGTAGAATAAATGCTAGAACTACAGCAACAATTGCAATAAAAAATTAAAAAGAAGGCAATTTGATTAACTCAAATTTGTGTTCTTTTTCCAAGAAAAGTAGAGGAATGGTTCTACTAGAAATAAAAAAATTTACAAGCAATAAAAGAAACACAAATCCTTCTTGCAAAAATTGGTGAAGAAGGGAGTCTTCTTGCTCCAAGCCTAGCTGCTCCTTGGCTTGAAAAGAGGGCCTCCTTCTTCTCCTTCCTTGAGAGCTCCTCCAAGGTGGGTAGTACCACCTTCAATGCTCTCCTCCAAGGGGTGGGCGTGCACCACCCTCAAAAGCTCCTCCAAGGTGGCGTGGACCACCTTCAAGATCTCCAAAGATCTTCCTTGCCTAGCTTCTCCATTGGCTGGTGTGAGCACAAGAGAGAAGGGAAGAGGGGAAGGCACCAAGGGGACAGAATATCCCCTTAATCTTCTTCTTCTCTCTTGGGCATGGGTGTCTAGGAAGAATATGAGAATGAAATTGCTAGCCAAGGATGCCTTGAATGGTGGTGGGTAGTGGTCTTTTTATAGGGTAGGATGGGGGGTTAAGGTGCCTTTTGAAATGGAGGGCTAAGATTGAAGGATGGAGGTGGTTGGGGATCCAATGGCCAAGGGCATTTGTCGCCAACCCAAGGGACTCCTAGGGGGTGGTTATGGGTGGTGACACCCCTTGAAGTTGGAGCCAAAATAGCTTCTAGAAGGGGATCTTAGGTGGTGCCAAGAAAGGTTCTAGAAGGAGGGGTTATGTGGAGGGTGAAGATGTGTTTAAGGGGAGATGTGTGGTGGAGATGAAGGGGATTTTTGGAGGGAAAAGTGCCGCCAACAAGGGGGTAGTTAGGGTGGTTTTGGCGCCACTTTTAGGTGTCTTTTGGAGGTGGTGGGTAGGCTAGGTTGGCGCCAAGTAGGTTAGCTTATGTGGAGCTTAGGTGGAGCTAGTTGGGTGGAGTTGTTAGGTGGGTTTTTGGGGTGGTATAAGCCAAGGAAGTTGGAGCATAGCTAAGCTAAGCTAAGCTAGTTTAGCTAATGGAGGAGTAGAGGAGGAGGTGTTGGAGTTAGGGTTTGGAGGGAGGAGCTGGTTCTGAAGAATCTGGAGCTGAAATGGAGCAGGTAGCTGCTGAAGAGGTCAACATGGGGCTACTCTAGCTGGCTTAGCTTGCTAGTTCTTTGCTAGCTACTAAGCCAAGCTAAAGTAAGCTGGCTTCTGTTGAATGGAGCTGAGGTGAGCTAGGTCTGGTGCTCCTGGGGAGGATTGAGCTGGTTGAGACAGCTAGGGTAACTTAGCTCAATTAGCTTGAGCTAAGCTGGGTCCCCGGGAGCTAGATTGGAGCTTCCTGAGCTGAGATGAGTTCTTCAGCTGGCTGGAGTTGAGTGGAGCTGGATGTAGCTGGATCTGAGCTGGGGTGAACTCCTGTCAACTCAGCTCAGCTAGCTAGAGGTCCCTGTGGACTAGTGGGTGCTGAGATGAGCTAGACTCAGCTAAGTTGATCTAGATCTGAGCTGACTTGAGCTAGGGTAAGCTAAGATGAACTCTCTTGAGCTGCCATTCAGCTGAGACTGGCTGAATGGAGCTGGAATGAGCTAACCCTAGTTCAAGTGAGCTAGGTTCCAACTGTGGTGAGCAGGATTAAGCTAAGTTCCAGCTAGTCTGAGCTCCTTCTTCACCAATTGCCTTCTTGAGTGCTAGGTGATGAGTCCATTTTAGTGGACTAATATTACACCTAAGTAACTTTAATTATATCTTTTAGGTTTGTTAATAACTATATTAAGTTATAGAAGGGTTGCATGCATCATGATTTAGCTTTACATTTATTCTATAACTTAATATGTTCTTTTTATGTGCAGGAAAAATAATTGGCAAAAGAATGAGGGGAAAAGGATAAATTACCCTTTTTCAAATCATCGGCGGCTGTTCTTTTCCCCATTCTTCGGGGAACCCTCAACAGCCGCCGGCCAGAGATAGTTAAGGGATTTGGAAATCCCTTAACTCTCGCAGGTGCAACGGAGAAGTTAAAAAGAAGAATCCATCCAGCGAGAGAGAGGGAAAAATCCATCCAGGAAGAGAAGAAGCGTGCACTGTGGTCCATCTTCCCGGTTGCGGGGAAAAACCTCGCCGCAGCACCCGCACCCTCCAGCCTCTCTAGCCAGCCGTAGGCACACACCCACACGCCCCACCGCTAGCCCCCGCGCCCCCCTCCTTCCTGCAGGTGCCTCAACACGCCCATCTTCCAGCGTGCCCCCCTCCTTCCTACAGGCGCACCTACTTCCTGCTCCTGCACCGCACTGCAGCAATGCACCTGCACGCCCATCTCCGTTCCACGCATGCTCTAGCATCTACAGCACCTGTGTGCCCATCTCCCTTCCACGCGTGCTCCAGCATCTGCAGCACCCGCCTCGCCTGTAGGCCGCACCACAGGTGCTACCTCCACCCACTTGCAGACTGCCTCGCCCGCACGCCTACCTTCGCGCTCCAGCCTCTGCTCACCACCTCATCGCAAGCGCACGCACGCAAACGCCGCCTACCAGCACCTTCATCCTTCAACAGAGCCAATAGGCAGGTGCTCCTCCTCCGCCCACCGTCCACCTCTAGCCACCTCCGTCGCTGCCGTTGCCACCATCGGAGAGCCCTCGCCCTCGCTGTCCTCCTTAGCCTCTCTAAAGCCCCGCCGGTTCTCTCTTTCCATCATGAGGAGGAGAGAGCAAAAATGCTCTGTTTTCACACCAATTAGTATTTACATTCAGTACCATTGCCACATAAATTGATTTTATTTATTATTATTATATTATGGCAACATTGCACATGAACACTCATATTTCATTATAATTGCATGTTATTGATATTCATTAGTTTGAAGATTGATTTTTGGGCTTAACTTAAGTATTAATTTTCTCTAGTACACGTCACGTGAAAATTGCATAAATTTTTCAAAAATTTATTGAGGATTTCTGTGAGGGAAAATTACACATACACCCTTATCTTTTTAAGTTATTGCAAATCTACTTTCCTTCACATTTTATGTCAGATTTGAATAGGGATTTCGCCTTATCCAAAATAATATAAAATAATTAAGTATTTATTGCATAATTGCCTCCCTGTGGACATGACCCGCTCTTCTGCGAGTGGCTATTTTCATTATTTTTGATTGGTCGATATTTCCACCATTTAAATACTATAACGCAAAGCGAAAAGTCGTCTTTCAAATTGGCACCGTTGCCAGCGAGGCAACAGATGCAATAGATTTACTTTATTGGTTTTAAATCTTCTGAGTTGCAAAATTATCTAATCATTTTGATTATTGTGCGAGGAATCTGAAGAGGCGATGGGGTGCAATAGAGCGGCGACAGCAACCACGAGTTAAGCCACATGAGGAAAAGATGGAGACCAAGATCCTGTTTCATAGAGGATTCTCTGTCGTCACAAATTTAATTCTGTCTTTTTTCCCTTGTAGTAATTGGGGTTGAATTTTTGGGGGTTTGTCCCTACATTCTTTAGCTACCAGGGCTTACAATATTTTTGGTGCATGCATGATTATATTTTCTACTTGCTTGCTTTTAAAAACCAATAAAGAAAATATCGAGCTGCCTATTTAGAAGTTGCATGCCCTTAGGTGCGCACATTTAGGGGTGATTGTGCAGCACATTAGATCTTATTATTGCATTGCAAGCATATTAGCACGAAGATTGCTGGAGACAGGTATATCTTTCTAACTTTTGCATCCAGCTCCTGTTCACGCATTTGCATTCAAATTTAAATTCAAGACCACCAAGTTATTTGAATTTACTAATTCAGTGGTCACATAACTAAAAGTGGAACTAATAATCAGATTCAACCCTAAAATCAATTCACATTTGATCTGATTCTAAGGGACTTGTCTACGATTTCAAAAGAAATTACAAAGATTTGCGGTGTGTTGCACACTTCTGACACTAAGCACGCACATTAGGCACCGCACTAAGGCTCGATCCCTTAAGGCTATAGGCACCGATCTCTTTATCGGTGCAGACCCTCCTATTGTGCTTTGTGGTGGTGGTGATACTATCTTTTGATCAAGTGTTTTGATACTCCACGGAGGGGGACACCCCTTAAAGGAACAAAAGGGTAGTTAAGGGGCACCGCATATGCATCGCCTCAAAGGAAGGGTTCACCCTACTTGCATCCCTTTGTTCGTCCTTGGAGTAACTTCTCACTTGATCACCTGGGAGTGTCATCCAAGCAAAGTATAGGTTTTAGGGCACCCGAAGGTTGAATTAAGGCAGGTAATTGCAGTGAAAAACTTGTTTGGCAATTTATATTAACTAATTCAACATCCACAATAAAGAAGGTTAAGATTTCAAGTCCACACCCCTCTTATACCACTTACGTGGGAACGGAGGGATAAGTCTTGATCTTTTGACTTATTTTTGGAGTGGAGGTTTGACTTACTCAATAAAAAAAAAAAAAATCTGAATTGTGTTTTGTATGCTTGGTAGACGCTCTCTTGAGGGTAGTCTAGCGTTTGATCCTGAGCCTAAGAGAATTCTTAGTAGAGCTCACCTAGGAGAAGAAAAAGAAGGAATGGCTGAGCAAGGTGCAAATCAACAAAGGACCCTAAGGGACTATTTTATTCCTACTAACCAACCTGCACAAGCACTAAGACGACCAGCAGGGGATAATCCGTATGAGATCAAGAGAAGTACCATATCTTTATTGCCCTCTTTTCATGGTACTACTAGGGAGGACCCCTACCAGCATTTGGAGGAATTCACCGATGTCTGTTCCACGGTGAAGCTCCAGGGCTTTATTGATGAAGCCCTGATGAGGACTCTATTTCCTTTCTCCCTAAAGGATAAGGCCAAGCACTGGTATCATACCCTCGATGCAAGGGTAAATGATTGGGCTACCCTTAAGGGAGAATTTTTAAAAAAGTATTTTCCTATGAGTAAAACCAACCATTACAGAAGAGAGATTATGGGTTTTACTCAATAGGAAGGGGAGCAATTTCATGAGACTTGGGAGCGCTTTAATGACCTTCTTAGGTTATGCCCCCACCATCAAGTGCCAAGATGGCAGTTGGTCGAAAGGTTCTATAACGGATTATCTGAAAGGCATAAGCAAACCATTGATGCAGCCTGTGTAGGAACCTTCATGACCAGAACTGAGGATGAAGCCTGGGCATTATTTGAAACTTTAAGCAACAACTCTATACATCTGTCCTCTGCCTATCAAGAAAGAGAACCATCAATCTTGCAGAGGAAGATAGAGGCCCATGAAACTGGGGCTTCTCAGGATTTGGCTTACCAGATTTAACTATTGAATAAAACTTTGATAGGCTTTTAGCAAACCCCGGCATGAATCTGCAAGCTACCTCTATTTTTCTGGCTTCAAGAGAATGCTCCATTTGCCAAAGCACAACGCACGCCACTGCAGAGTGCCATCAGGCAACCCAATTCCCTGAGTTGATTCAGGCTGACTTGAATGTGGCTCAAGGTTTCCGCCCCCCTCGCAATAACCCTTACTCCAACACTTATAATCCAGGGTGGCGGAACCATCCAAACTTCTCTTGGAAGCAAGCTGATGCTTCTAACTCAGGGAATACAAGACCCTTACCTCCCCAGCCCACATACCAACCTTCTTATGAAAACCCTCCTCCGAATAAGCCCTCTGAGATGGATGAACTGAAGGCCATGATGAAAGCAATGCAAGAGCATCAGAATATGGTTATCCAATCTTAGAATAAGATGATTACTGACATGCAATCCCAAATTGGTCATCTTACTGAGGCAGTTAGGCAACGTGATCCAGGGAAGCTGCCTAGCTCTTCCGAGGAGAACCCTAAGGGCAAGGGGGTTGTATTCAGGGAGCATGCCCAAGCAGTGACTGTGTTGAGGAGTGGATAAAATATTGACAAGCCTGATAACACTCCTACGGTTACATCTCAGAATTCCCCTTCCACACCTAACCCGACTTCCATCTCACCAGAGGAAGAGCCACACCACTCTTCCTCACGAAAAATCACCCACAATGAGGATGTCATCCTTCCACCACCCCTTTCCTGCCATGACGACCCCTCTACCCAGAAGCTGAGGGTGCCCTATCCAGAGCACCTATCTGCTCCTGGGGAATCTTCTGTTGGCTCATCTGGAGCTAAGGATGGGATGGAAGAGATTATGGATACATTTAGGCAAGTCCAGATTAACTTGCATTTGTTGGAAGCAATTAAAAAAATTCCGTCCTATGCCAAGTTTCTGAAGGACCTGTGCACCCAGAAGTGCCGATCTAGAAAATAGGTCCAAACCAAGGTCATCCTGCCTGACGATGTTAGCTCAATTTTTCAGCATGGAACAGCCCCCAAAATGAAAGACCCAGGGGCCCCGTATATTTCAGTGGTTATAGGTAACCAACACATTGACGAGGCTCTGCTCGATCTAGGTGCAGGGGTAAACATTCTACTGATCTCTGTCTATGACCTTTTGGGAGGAGGAAAGTTGAAGCCTAGTCTAGTAATCCTCCAGGTTGCAGACAGATCACTTAAGACACCGCGGAAATTGTTGGAAGATGTCCTTGTGAGAGTGGAGGACTTCTTCTTCCCCGTTGACTTTCTGGTACTTGATACTGACCCATCTAATAAGCCCACAAAGCTGTCCATTATTCTGGTACTCTCCTTTTTGGCCACAGCCAATGCCTCTATAAATTGTAGATCTAGGGCACTTAAAATGGGCTTTGGGAACAAGAAGATCCAGTTGAATGTTTTTGATACTTACAAGCAACCCGGATTTGAAGATTGTTCTCAGATTGAGGTTGTTGATGAAATAATTGAAGAGACTACTCCAGCACTCTTATGTAGAGATACCCTTCAGAAGGTCATATCTTAGGACCATCCCTCGATTATTAAAGAAACTGAAAGGAAAATGCCCAAACTAGAAGAGTTGTTGGGGATACACACTGAGTCTCTGTCCCCACCCTGGACTGCGAAGGTAGATCCGCTGCCTGAGGCAGGGACATCTCAACTAAAACCCTCAATCCAGAAGGCTCCTGAATTGGAGTTGAAACCCCTCCCGAGCACATTGAAATATGCTTTCCTTGGCACTAATAATACGCTCCCCGTTATTATCTCATCTGCATTATCTGAATTGCAGGAGGGAGCTTTGCTTGAGTGTTTACAAAGGCACAAGGAAGCAATTGCCTAGACAATTGATGATATTATGTGTGTTGATACCTCTCTTTGCATGCATCATATATACACGGACGAGTCCATGAAGCCTTTCTGAGACATGCAGAGAAGGCTCAATCCAAATATGTGGGAGGTTGTTAAAAAGGAGATTCTAAACTGGCTGGATGCAGGGATTATCTATCCGATTTCAGATAGTAAATGGGTCAATTTGATTCACGTAGTTCCGAAAAAGGTAGGAATCACTGTGGAGGAGAATGACCAAGGAGAACTGGTGACCACTAGGCCCTCAACTGGTTGGAGGGTCTACAATGATTACCGCCGTTTAAACACGGCTACCCAGAGAGACCATTTCCCCTTACCGTTTATCGATCAAATTTTGGAACGATTGGCGGGGAACAAGTACTTTTGTTTTCTTGACGAGTACTCTGGGTACAATCAGATAGCCGTTTTTCCTAATGATCAGGAGCGTACCACCTTCATGAGTCCTTATGGCACTTTTGCGTTTCGCCGAATGCCATTTGGGTTATGTAATGCTCCTGCCACTTTCCAACGTTGTATGATGGCTATCTTTCTGATATGATCGATGAGTTCGTTGAAATTTTCATGGATGACTTCTCCATTTATGGCTCGTCATTTGACTGATGCCTTTCGCACCTTGATAAAGTCTTAACCCATTGCGAAGAGGCAAAGCTGGTGCTTAGCTAGGAGAAAAGCTACTTTATGGTCCAGCAGGGCATTGTGTTAGGGAATATTATTTTCGAGAGAGGATTAGAGGTGGACAACGCAAAAATCGATTCCATCTCTAAGCTTCCATTCCCCACCAATGTTCGTCAGGTTAGATCTTTCCTTGGCCATGCTGGATTTTATAGGCGCTTCATTAGAAACTTCAGTAAAATCTCTAAGCCATTCTGCGACCTGTTAGCGAAGGATGTCTCCTTTGATTTTGATGATAGATGTGGCAATGCTTTCCAAGCTTTGAAGAAAGCCCTCATTACCGCACCGATTCTCCAAGCACCAGATTGGACCCTCCTGTTTGAGCTTATGTACGATACTTATGATTTTGCTGTGGGAGCAGTCTTAGGTCAAAGGGTTGATGGCAAACCTAATGTGCTGCATTATGCCAGCAAGACCCTTACGGATCCTCAGCAAAACTACACGGTCACTAAAAAGGAATTACTTGCTGTAGTATTTGCTTTGGAAAAGTTTCGATCTTATCTTTTGGGATCCAAGGTTGTGGTGTTTACTGATCATTCAGCCCTTAAGCATTGTTTGTCGACGTTTTTGTGCGGGTTTAAAGGATGTCACGTTGTAGTATAACCGACAAAATGTCTAAACAAATATAAAAAATTTTATTACTCGAAGACCGGGGTATCCGAGGTCGATCATAGGGAGCAAATGGAATTTACTAGTCAAAATGTAATTGAACACTCTAATTTACTCAAAATATCAATTCAAATGTGAATGTATGCAATTAAAAATAATTAGGACAAAAATATGAAATTGGACGTCTGATCACAAGATCAGATGTCTTAAAAGTATTTCTCCTTTTCTTCTTTCTTTGCTTGTCTTGCGAAGCCTTCTTCTTCTTCTTTTGATCTTCTAATCTTTTCTTTGCCTCTCTTCTTCTCTGTGTCTTGCTCTTTCTTCTTCTGCTTTCCTTCTTCTCATGCGAAGGCTTCTTTCTTTCTTCTTCTTCTCTGTCTTGCTCCTTCTTTCTTTTCTTCTTCGCCTTGCCTTTCCTTCTTCTTCTTCTGTAGCGGCCAAGTCCTTCTCCTACGTTCAGCCTGGCCTGCACAGGAGCAAAACCTAACCCTTCTCCCTCTACCCACGCGTCTATCTCTCTCAAGCAATTCACTCAGGGACGCTCTCCCAGAGCCACAGCCATTATCGGGTCGGGTCGTACCCAGGACCAGGCGCACCTGCAGGTGACGATGCGCGAGGAGTGCATAGGTATAGATCGGGTCGGATGCGCCAGATCCGCGTGGTCAAGCCGCGGACGAGGCGGGTGTGGGGTCAGTGAGGGACCTCACCCCTGTGCTTACGGAGGCAACCAGCCTAATGCACAAATACAATTTATACCATACCTGAGTGCTGCAATCACACGATGTGGGACTAAACATTCCGCCCTGATTTCACGCGCGCCTGCTGACTATCGTATGCAATTGCCCAAGCGGATGGCTCTGCTGGCGCTCTATGCTGGGCTAACTCACCTCGCGACACTCGCGTGAGTCTCCGGCATCTGTAGCCTGGGAAGCCTGATGCCTGGAGCTTCGTTGGAGCATCACCGGAGGTCGTTCATGGCGGTAGCGGCTCAAACACTGTCATACACAAAACGAGCCTCACGGCCCAATCAGATCAGCTAGAGACCTTCGCCGTGACACGGCGAAGGGGGTGGACGATGCTGCAGGTTGCCGGTCGGCCTAGGCGTGCGTGCCTAGGTCAACCTGTGGTCGGAGATGGTGTGTTGTTCGGGGGGTGATTATGGAGGTCTGGAGTGGCAGTTGTGGGGTGGAGCGAGTTCCTGGTGGTGAGGCAGATCTCCTGAAGTGGTTGGCGAGCCGTGTGGGGGGCTGGAATGGTGGAAGCGGCTCGCCGGAGGTCGGTCGGTGATGTGCAAGATGAGGGTGGTCAGCGTCGGTCGAGGGGTAATCAGATGAGATAACAGGGGGAAAAGAGAGAGGAGAGGATGGAGAGGAGTTCTAACCTAATTGTAAGGACGAAAGGGGACGGAAGGCGGACAGCAGTACCTGATGTCGCCGGAGAAGATGACGCCCAGTGGGGGAGAACGGCGGCGACGACGAGGCTGAGGCGGCGTGCGGGGGTACTGCACGACGCGGAGGGAAGTCAGGAAGTTAACTTTGCCACTGGTTTTGTGGCAGAGCGAAGAGGGAGGGGAGGGGGGCTCGCCGGAGCTAGCTGGGACATTTGGCCAGGCAGGAGGAGAGGAATTGAAGGGGGAAACTCGGCCAAATCAAGCTCGAGTCCTGCGGCAGGGTCTGGGGTGTCTTTTATAGGTGCTGGCCGCTCCTATCAGCGCGTGGAGAGCGTGCAATTAGGTCTGCCGGCTTGCCGGAGTTGGAAGGAAGGTGGATACCCAAATCTCTCGCGCGTTCGCACGAGAGATTGGGTTCACACCAGCGATTGTAATTGGATTTATAAGGAAGGGAATTCCTCAGAGAATCCTCCTTCCATTTCTGGGAGGGAATCTCTGAGGGATTAGAGAGAAATCCCTCTCCGAACCTCACCGGAGCTCGATTCTGCCCTAGCAATGGCAGCAGGACCGGTTTGCAAAGGAGGCGAAGAACCTAGGGGGTTCTCTGCAACGGTATTCAAAAGATAGGGACCAATTTTTGATTTGGGTGTACTAAATTGCAAAGTAGGTCAAGATGACCTCTCCTTAGGTCCAAATTTTGGTATAAACCTAATTTGGACCTAAGGAATCCAATGGCGAAGTTGGATTTCAGGTTTGACCTCGTTTGACTGGACATTTTGTGTAAAAACCCAAATTAGGTTAATTGAAGAGCTAGGACCCTAATCTAGGTCAAACTAGGTTCCAAAGGCCAAATTAAGTGTTCTAAATCCTAGAGTATGTTTTTCCATGATTTGTAGAGGGTTTACTTGCTTTTTGTTCTGACCGAAACCTTGTTAATTTAAGCGGGTCTGTTTTAGGGTTACCAAGTGTCATTTAGTTCTTAGATTGCACATGAACCCATTTCTGATTGACTCAACCCTCTTTTTATCTCATTTATACCATTTGACCTATGTTTTGCTTTTGAGAAATCCCGTTTACGTACTGCAATGGTAAAATTGCAGTTTTAACCTTTATTTCATGTTTTCTTCTCAGAGCACTTGTTCCTTCAATTAGGCCTTCTTCTAGGTTATGTAGGAGCTTTTATCTTCTTTATTGGGTCAAAATGAGCTAGTTATGGCTCATGATGAGGCTCTCATCAAGCATCTTCTGGCTAAAAAGGAAACCAAACCTTGCCTAATTCGTTAGATTCTACTACTCCAAGAATTTGACCTGGAAATTAAAGACAAGAAAGGAGTTGAGAATGTGGTAGCAGACCATTTGTCTAGGATCCCTATTTAGGCATCAAACCCTGCTGGCGGTATTCAAGAGACTTTCCCTGATGAGTCTCTAATGGCTGTGGAAGCTAAAACTCCTTGATTCGATGACATAGTGAACTATCTGGTCACGGGCATCACCCCCAGTACTTGGGACAAGCAGAAGCGAGACAGGTTTATCGCCAATGCTAAATTTTATCACTGGGAGGAACCCGAGCTTTTTAGAATAGGCCCTGACCAGCTGTTTCGCCGTTGCATCCCTAATGAGGAATAAAGAAGTGTTCTGAGTTTCTTCCATGACCTCCACTATGGGGGACATTTTAGTGGGAAGAAGATTGCTCATAAGGTTCTTTAGTCTGGCTTTTGGTGGCCCACATTATTCTGAGATGCACATACGTATGTGGGCGCATGTCTATGTTGCCAGCAGACGGGAACCATTAGGAAAAGGGATGAGATGCCCCAACAACCTATCCTCCCTGTTGAAATCTTTGATATTTGGGGCATTGACTTCATGGGTCCCTTTCCTGTGTCCTTCGGATATGAATACATCCTTGTGGCGGTTGACTATGTATCAAAGTGGATAGAAGCCATACCCACGCGAACCAATGACCATTCCGTGGTCTTGGGCTTTGTTAAGGCTAATATCATTTCTCGGTATTGGTGCCCAAGGACGATCATAAGTGATGGAGGACCTCATTTTAAGAATGTACACTTCACAAGACTACTCCAAAATTTGGGAATCAACCACATGATAGCCACACCTTATCATCCCCAAACGAGTGGACAAGTTGAAGTGTCTAATAGGGAGATTAAGCGAATTTTAGAAAAAACTGTTAGGCCTGATTGGAAGGATTGGTCTAGAAAACTAAATGATGCTCTTTGGGCCTACAGAACTGCATATAAGACTCCCTTGGGCATGTCTCCTTTCCGTCTTGTCTACGGAAAAGCGTGCCACCTTCCCATTGAAATCCAACATAAAGCTTATTGGGCCATTAAAAACGTTAACTTAAATCTGGATAAATTGGGAAAAGCATGTATGTTAGAATTAAGTGAGCTTGAGGAGCTTCGTAATGAAGCCTATGAAACTTCTCAAGCTTACAAGCAACGTACAAAAGTCTTCCATGACAAGCACATCATTAGAAATACTTTTGAGCCCAACAAGTGGGTCTGGCTTTTCAATTCTAGACTTAAATTATTTCCTGGAAAGCTCAAGTCCCGTTGGGATGGGCCATACGTTGCTATCAATACCTTCCCTCATGGAGCTGTAGAGAATAGGAACCCTATTTCAGGTGCGAGCTTTAAAGTAAATGGCCAGCGACTTAAGCCGTATATTACTCTTTCAGATGGCCAGGTTTAGGACGCACTACGGCTTGAGGAGCCTTAGCTCCTCCCACTCTCCTCCTCAGGTGATATTCTTCTATGTTTGTATTTTTCCAATGAGGACATTGTTAGTCTTAGGCATGGGGGGGTATAACCTGAGAATGTTTATAGTGCTTATAGCATTTATAAATATTTGCATACATATTTATATATATTAAAAAAAAAATTTCTTTTCTTGAGCTGATTGGGTTAGTCCCTAGCAAAACACCTTTGTTATTGGAGGTTTTTCTTCCGGAATTATTTCTTAAGTTTAGAATCTAGTACATTTATTTCACGTGCACATAGACTTGGTAATAGATCCTTGAGGAAAATCAATAAGCATTTGTAGTCCACTGAACCCTTGGACAGTTCATAGGGAGTCAGGCATACTATCTTCTTGTAACTACACCTCATATTTGTGAGAAGAAGTAGAGAGATTACTGGTGCGCTAAGTCTAGTGCAAGGACTCTTAAGTTCTAGATAATTAGATGATGATACTTCAGAGTTAGGCGTAGTTTTCACTCTCTGTTCCCGTGTACGTATTTTGAGTGAATTCCTGAGAGTCACCAAATAAGGCAGATACACAAAGATTGAGTCTTAATAAAGCTATGACTATGGTGGATGGTTATGACCATCCTTCATAGAGTCCTCAGCTGAAGGAGGGTAATAATGTCAAAGGTCAAAAATACGCTTGTCTTATCCATTCCTTCCCGGTGCCGAGAATAGACACTTCCACCAAATAAGCCACACAACTTTCTCTTAACCATCATCATCCCTAATAATACCTCATAAATAAAAGTCCGTATCGTGTTGTGTTGATTGAAAAAGAAACAAAAATAAGAATAAATAAATAAATAAATAAAAGGAAGAGAGAAAAAAAGAAGAAAAAGAAGAAATAGAAAGAAGAAAAAGAAGAAATAGTTATATTACAAAAAAAAGAAGTCCAAGTTTCTAATGTAATATTGTTTCTGAGGAAACAAAACACCTTTCGCGTTCCACCAAATATGACCCATACCTACCTTCTGGTATGTCTGATCGCCCGAATACTGGTGGACTCTAACTTAGTTGTAGAGTTATTAAGACTTTAAGTGAAGAGTGGATGCCATGCGAGGCGACCAAATAGTGAGTACAATTTCTAATTCTGGCGAGATTCGTGATCTCAGAAAGAAGGAAAAGAGAGAGTGCCCAGGATCATCAAGAGAGCACAGTTGTGTAGCCTCTCTCAGAGTTGACTTGTCTAATAGTCTAGAGATCTAGAGTCTACAGTACTAGACTATATGTAGCACCAGATGAGTGTGTGCCACCAAATACAAATCTATTCGACTCGATATCTCCTACCTAAGCCAAACATCGGGGTCAAATTACAGATTATCATCTACTTTATCCCCGAGGGAAGTAGTTGCCTATCTCGAAAGAAATTTTTGCCAAGGGTGATGTATGAACTCCCAATGCGAATCGGCTCTCTCACTTGGATCTGTTACCTAGGCCATCAGCACTTCACATTTGTCTGGATTTCTAAAGTTTTGATATAAGAAAAGAAGAAATCTTTTGATTACTTCTATTATTTTGTCTAGGGACTAGCAAATCTTAGGCATGGGGGTATTTGATGAGTCCATTTTAATGGACTAATATTACGCCTAAGTAACTTTAATTATATCTTTTAGGTTTATAAATAACTTTATTAAGTTATTGAAGGGTTGCAGGCATCATGATTTAGGTTTACATTTATTCTATAACTTAATATGTTCTTTTTATGTGTAGGAAAAATAATTGGCAAAAGAATGAGGGGAAAATGATAAATTACCCTTTTTCAAATCACCGGCAGTTGTTCTTTTCCCCATTCTCCAAGGAACCCTCAACAGCCATTGGCCAGAGATAGTTAAGGGATTTGAAAATCCCTTAACTCTCGTAGGTGCAACGGACGAGAAGTTAAAAAGAGGAATCCATCTAGGAAGAGAAGAAGCGTGCACTGTAGTCCATCTTCCCCGTTGCGGGGAAAAACCTCACCGCAGCACCCGCACCCTCCAGCCTCTCCAGCCAGCCATAGGCGCACACTCGCATGCCCCACCGCTCGCCCGCACGCCCCCCTCCTTCTTGCAGGCACCTCAGCACGCCCATCTTCCAGCACGCCCCCCTCCTTCCTGCAGCCACACCTACTTCCCGCTCTTGCACCGCACTGCAGCAACGCACCTACGCGCCCATCTCCCTTCCACGCACACACTAGCATCTGCAGTACCCGTGTGCCCATCTCCCTTCCACGCATGCTCCAGCATCTACAGCACCCACCTCGCCTGTAGGCCGCACCACAGGCGCTACCTCCGCCCACCTACAGACCACCTCGCCCGCACGCCTGTCTTCGCACTCCAGCCTCTGCTCACCGCCTCACCGCAAGCGCACGCATGCCAACGCCGCCTGCCAGTACCTTCATCCTTCAATAGAGCCAACAGGTCGGCGCTCCTCCTTCACCCACCAGCCACCTCCGGCCCCCTCCGTCACCGCCGCTGCCACCATCGGAGAGCCCTCGCCCTTGCCGTCCTCCTTAGCATCTCCAAAGCCCTGCCGATTCTCTCTTTCCATCGTGAGGAGGGGAGAGCAAAAATGCTCTATTTTCACACCAATTAGTATTTACTTTCAGTACCATTGCCACATAAATTGATTTTATTTATTATTAGTATATTGTGGCAGAATTGCACATGAACACTCATATTTCATTATAATTGCATGTTATTGATATTCATTAGCTTGAAGATTGATTTTTGGGCTTAACTTAAGTATTAATTTTCTCTACTACATGTCACGTGAAAATTGCATAAATTTGTCAAAAATTTATTGAGGATTTCTGTAAGGGAAAACTGCACATATACCCTTATCTTTTTAAGTTATTACAAATCTACTTTCCTTCACATTTTATGTCAAATTTGAATAGGGATTTTGCACTATCCGAAATAATATTAAATAATTAAGTATTTATTGTATAATTGCCTTCCTGTGGACATGACCCACTCTTCTGCGAGTGGTTATTTTCATTGTTTTTGATTGGTCGATTTTTCCACCACTTAAATACTATAACGCAAAGCGAAAAGTCTTCTTTCACTAGGGTTTTAGGGATCTGTATATCTGTTCATCCCTAACACTCACAAAAACACATTAAAATAACAAAAGAAAATGCAAAGCATGCCTAACCTAGTGAATGCCTAAATGCAGCCCAAAAACCCATTTGCAGAGTAAAATCCTAAGAGCTAGGTTTATTTTAGTGCATGAGAATGATGATAAACTGGCATTTATCAAGTACCGGTACCAGGACTCTTATACTGGTGGCAGTAAGATGCTAGTATGGGTACAGGTACTTTAGTACCAGAACCAGGTAGCCGTTGGCTCATTTCTAAATGGCTAGAAAATTAATTCCAACAATGTGAACGTTGGGAATTAATTCCCAACATCTAGTAGACGAATATCCTAGGTCCTAAACTCTATAAATTGACCTTAGGACTCTTTGTTTGCATACAAGAGACAAGAGAAAAGAGAAGAAAATTCCTAGAGCTATAATTCATATTTTCCACCACATATTCAAGAGAAGAAATCGTGTTTGCTGCTTTTCGTCGTGCTACGCTTTTGCAAACACTTCAACAATGCATTTTTCTACGCAAGTACAAAGCGAATCACGTTCTTTCTAGGCTCTCAAATCGGTAATATTTCTAGCCTTTCCTACACCTGTACTTCTTTTGTATTTGAGCATTTGCTTGTTTGGGTTGTAACAACCCGTTGTTGTAATTGGGTTGAGGTAACCCATTAATTACCTTGGTTAGTAAATTAATTCTCTCAGGGTTGAGAGAATTGAGTTAGAAACCCTAAGCTAGGAGGCTTAGGTAGTGGAGTACCCAATGGAGGGGAACCACTATATATCTTATGCCAATTTTTGTGGTTTGTATTTTGTGCAAATCTTTTTGTTATTACTAACATTATGATTAAGTTTGTGTGCGCATAGATAGCCATATATATATTACATATATCTTCAAATCCTCTATCACGTGCCATTTCTGATTGATTAGTATTATTCAAACATTTGATTAGTTGATAAATGCTTAATTGAGGTTAATAATTGGTGATTCAAATCACCATTCTTTTCCCTTAGCTTTTTTTTTGCCACATTAATCTCTTATTATGCTCATCGTATACGTTGATAATCCATTTTGAGTAATATATTGTGCTCATTTACATTAATTGTTGAGATTAGCGCATGAATTCCTATTTGCTCCCAGCGAACAACCTCGGACTTTCATTCGAGTTACAAATCTTATTTGTTTGTCGCACTGATTCGATCTATACTACAACGTAACGATTTTAAAACTTGTTTCAGAGATAATAACACCCATCTCCATTTCGATAGAAGATCGTCTCCATCTCTTCACCTCCATTCCAGAGCCTTGGTGAAGCATTCCTCTACTCAACGTCCTCCTGCATCTCACCTCCATCATCCCGCATCTCAACTCCTTCATTCACACTTCCGCTGGGCACAATCGTCTCACCAAACAGTCGATTCAGGAGATTTTCTCTCACCTCTATCTCTTTTATGCTTTCATAGATTAATGTAACAAGCATTTGCATAATATATCATAGCTGTTTCATCTCTCTTGTGGTTTATCTTGCTTGCTTTTTCTATAAAAAATAGATGAAAAAGAATAACAAAACCCAAAAATAGCTAAAGGAAATAAAATGAAGTGCAGTTCTCGAACAAAGTAAATGTCGCCTCCCTGTGTTCGACTCGAGGCTCCCCTAGAGTTTCAGTTATAATTGTATTTGATAGGCACATTTTGCAAGCTACGACAACAGGTTCTCTAAACCCCGATTTTAATTCGTGAAACATGACTCATCACAGGGTATCCCCCCCTTGGAGTTACGAAACCTTTGATCTTGAGTTTCAAGCACTTTGAAACAAATGGTAGGAGGGTTATTTCCTAACAGCTCAAAAACCTAGCAATGTCTAAATGTGTCCTTGGTGCACAATCATACACGTGTGCATTCACCATAAAATTTTGAGTTTGAGTTTTGTGCATCTCACGACAAGTTCTCAATTCAAGTCAATTTTTAATGTTCCTCCTTTAGTTAAAGTCCTTTTTCAAGAAAAATATGTGACCACTTGTTAGATCTTTTTAATTCAATTCGGTGGTCTTGCAATTAAATCTAGATGCAAATGCATGAACAAGATAGAATGCAAGGAAAAGAAAACGTACCTTGCCTCCAATAATCAGCAATGAAATGTAGGCAAATGCAAAGTAAATCTAGAGGTTGCTCATACACACCTAAATGGTCATCCTAGGGCATGCAGTTTCTAGCAGGCAGTTTGTGATTTTTTTTATGTTTTATATCTAACCTAGTTATGCATAAACAAGATAAATAAAATCAATCCACGAAAGAAAATAGAAACCTAAGTCTAAATAAATGGGAACAGACTCCTACAAAAATGCTCTCCATAATGGGACTAAAACAAGTTCGGGGAACAAGCCCCTAAAAAATCGTGACCCCAGAACAAGGGCTTTCGAAATAAATGTACTAAAATAAAGAGAAAAAAGAAAAATAAAAACTATCTATAGCTAAATGGATGAGATGAGGATGTGGTCCTCCGGATATCTCCTCTAGCAGTGGAAATAAGGTCCACCAAGGCGTTGCTAAGGGGAGCGTGATGCTCCTTCTCCTAGTGTTGTGACTCAACCGGTGATGTCCTGGATCGCCTAATCTTTAAGGCTAGTGCGACAAGATGTCTCCAAATATGCGTACCTTGCACCAAATAGATAATCGAATTGAAATGTTCCTCAAATAAAATGTGAACAAATAAATAAAAAAAATAAATGTGAGTTTAACAAGCCCATTGCCTCCCTGGCAACGGTGCCATTTAATGAGACGATCTTCACTTAATAAGATAATAGTTAAAATGATTTGTCGTTTGTAATTTTAAGTAGTGGAAAATCGACTAATCAAAGTATTTAAAATAAACCACTCGAGAGAGCAGGTCGTATCCATAGGAGACACTAGCCCATCTAAACTTACAAAAGTCATAAATAATTGCTCACTAAAAATTTCCCCCAAACACTGAGTCGAAATCCCTTCTAGAATATGCTATCAATTGCTAGATATGTTGAATGAGCATTTATGTAAAACATGGGGGCTTTTATCATAAAAATACCACAATTAAGTATTAATAAACCAAAAATAAAATGGTAGCAATGGCATTCACATGTAATAACTAATAGGAAGGGAAATAGAGGATTCCCTTGATGATCTCGCTGCGCACACGGCCGACCATGGATGGAGGCGAGGCTGACGATGGAGGATGAGTGGGACAAGGGCTTCATGATGGAGGTTACAACGCAGCGAATGGCAGCCATCGGTGGCTGGCTAGTTGCTTGGCTAGCTAGCGGCTGGAGATTCTATCGGCGGTGTGAAGGCTCCGGTTGACAGTCGTGGACACCAGGGAAGGTTCAGCTGCACGTGGGTGTCGAGATGGCCGTGTTGGTGTTGAGATCGGTGGCTCGAGGGAACTGCTGATGTTGGTGGTGCATGAACGAAGTATGGGTCTTTCGTGAGGAAGACGATGAATAGTGAATGGGTGTGTGCGTGGGCAGGTAGGTAGGTGTGGGCATGCACACTCGTAGCCACGTGGGACTAAGGGTGAGGGTGGCATGCTGCATGCATTGTGAGGGCAGTGCATTGCATGCGTGTAGTAGCTGAAGGTGGAGAGGGCGGCCACCCACGTGGGTGAGTGGGGTGCTGCGTGTGGAGGTGAGGGGGCACAGTGGTGCACACGAGGAGGGTGGTGCGTGAGGAGGTGAGGTGGCGTGTGGTTTGGAGCTGGGTCGAGTTGTCAGTGATGGAGTGATGGTGGTGGTGATGGGTTGTTTTTCACATGAAACAGAGGAAGAAGATTAAGAAGAAGATGGAGAAGATGGTATTCAAGAGGCCGGTGAGGCCACACTCACAGTGAAGTGGAGCCGTGAAGGCTCACGCACGATCTTGGCATGAGTCCATCGGCTTGACGTGGCGAGCTGTCACCTCGCCAGCCCACGGTGTGGTGGAGAACGGCCATGGAGACCACAATGGTCGATGGAAAGCACAGTGGTGGATTGGGGTAGCACCTCCTCTAGCCCAGTTGTGGCTTCCCCTTTCTTATACCTACAGGGGATGATGAAGATGTAATGTCGACCAAATCCACTTCTCCCGCTCCTCCATGAATGCGGGTCTTCAATGTGGCCAGTTGGTGAGAAAAGGCAGCTGCAATTGAAGAAGAAGAATTGGATTAATAAGAAAATAAATAATGGCATATTTATCTACAAACCCTCACATAAAATGTTAATTCGAATACATGCATGTAATGCAACCTATAGACTAATTATTGTTATTCTAAATGAATTCTAAATGTATTTAGATATGAATGCAATGCATGAAATATGCAAATAAGTGAATAATTAGACTAATATATTTACATCTTATCGTATGCTACTTATATGTCAATACTAATCTAATGTCTAGGCATTTAAGTAACTAATTAGCCCACAACTATGGGCTTATCAAGCACAAGCGCAAGGCTTTTTAAAGAGGCTTCTCCTTCTCTCCAAAGTCTTTCCTTCTTCAAAGCCTCTCCTTTTCAAGCCTTTCCTTCCTCAAGCACACAGAGGCAACTTCTCAGAGGCTAAGTGGCCCACAGGGGCACAAGGATAGCACAGCAAAACCCACCCCCCTCCTCTCATAGATCTCTCCTTTCTTCTCTCTCAAACCCAGGTACTCAATCGGGTATGCGAGTATGCATAGTAACCAGGTAATTGTGCGTGAATAGGGACTAGGCTTATGGGCGTGTGTCGCAGGCAAGGTGTGCATATGTGGGTAAGCGGGTGAGTGGGTTAGTGCGTGGGGGAACCCAACCCCTCGTGTTCTAGGCGATAAGCTGAGAACACAAAATAGTCTTATATGCTCGTGGGAGTCCTTCAGCATACGATGTGGGACTAAGTCCCTTGCTTCCTTCGTGCAGCGCAGCTGAGATGATACTTCGTCAAATTGAGGTGTTGCTAGTGTTGAAGTCTTTGATTGAGAGACTGGAGGGCTTTGTGATCCTCGTCTGCAGCTAGTGGAAGAGGTGATAGGGTGTATGGTAGCCGGAGAGAGGCAGACGACGTCTAAGAAGAGAGTGGTGTCAACGACGAATGGTGATGACCTGAAACATGCAATAAGGCCTTGCAGCCATGTCAAAACATCTCAGGATGTTCGCCTGAGGATGGCAAAGGCAATGATGGAGTCCCCGTGGCGTGTGAGTGGGTGTAGAGGTTGAGCAAACTTGAGGAGGTGAACGGAGGTGGGTGAGTTCGGTGGAGCTTTGGAGTGAGTGAATGATGGAATTAAGTGAGAGGTTTTGATCGTGCAGATGAGGTAGAGCTTTTGGGACCAATGGCATGGCATTTGGTGGTTTGTGGTGTTGTGGAGGCCTTACTAGAGCTCAGCTGGATGTGGAGAAGATGGACGATGAGTAGTGGAGTCGGTGGTCGAAATAAGAAAAGAAAGGGATGCGGAGTTTAAGGAGGCGAAGGGGGAGAGGATAAGACCTAATTTAAGGATGAAAGGGGGAGGAGAGCGCGCCGGTGTGATTGCCAGTGTCGGAGAAGGTGAGAGCTTTTAAGGGTAAGAACGACGACAAGGAGAGGGGGAGGCAACTCCTAAGTTGGCTATCGAGGAGCGGATGAAGTCGGGGATGATGGAGAACTAGCCAATTTGGCTATTGACTGGTCGTAGGAAGAGCTTGAGAAGGTGTCACCGAAGCTTAGTCAGAGTTGGTCAGGGAAGGAGTTGAGGAGGATTTTGGGGCCTAAACCTTGGTAAGAGGCTCAGCGTCACAAGAGGGGTCTATTTAAAGACCTTAGAGAGGCGTCCAAGCATGGAAACAAGCTTTGGTACCTCGAGAGCTTAGGGATGAAAAAATCCCTAAATTTTCAAACATTTGCATGAGAAATCTAGGGTGAATCAAAATCCAATTCTTGGTCCAGATGGTAAAGGATCTTATGAGGAATCACCTTTTTAATTTTGGAAGGGTTTGATTAAGAATCAAGCAAGAAATCCTCGCTCGAATCTCAACAGAGTAGCTGAGTTCACACCAATGGCAGTATGGACCATTTTGCAAGAAATGATGACAAAGTTAGGGACCTGATTACAATGATTTGAAAAGTTAGGGATGTAATTGAGAGGAATAAAGTTTAAATGGACTAAAATGCAACCTAGGTCAAGATGGGGTATGATTGAGCCCAAATTTTGGTACAAACCTAATTTAGACCTAAGTAATCTAGTAGTTAAGTTGGATTTTAGTTTTGACCAAGTTTGACTGGGCAATTTATGCAAAAAAATTAGGGCAAAATTCCGTCTATGACTCTCTTTGAGGTCAAAATAGGTTACAAAGGTCAAATCAAGGATACCAAACCTCATGGAATATTTTTCTATGAATTTTAGAAGGTTTAGATGAATTTTATCTTGACCAAAACCTTTATAGTTTAAGTAGGTCTGAAATTGGGGTTTTAGGTGTTGTATTGGTTCTCGAAATGAGCGAAACCCCATTTCTATCTGCATAGACCCACTTATTTGTCTATAATGCTCATTTGACCTTTATTTCACCCCTAACAAGCCCCTTGGTTATTCTATGTTCATGATATTCTATTAAAACTGCAGATTTAACCTTGTTTTAATCTATTCCTCTCATAATGGATATGCAGGGAATTACGACTCTCAGGCGACCATGTAGGAGCATCTGTCACTTGATTCTATTTAATTAAAGCTAGTTATGGCTCATGATGATGTTATCATCATACCCCCATGCCTAACTTTTGCTTGTCCCTTAGCAAACTCTTATGGAAAGAACTAGAGTTCTAGACCAAGCATTGAGGTTCAGGTGCCTAATTTTTTATACTCTTTTAGGAATTACGTCAGAATGCTAACAGTAGGCTTAGAGGTACTCAAGTATCAATCAAGATCCAGACCTAACCAGCTTCAGCTTGAGTCTGTTGCGAAGGTTTCTAAGGCCCGCAAAAACTACCCAGAGTTTCGTTGAACCCAGCAGTTAAAGCACCCATGCATATAATGTAGCATGTCTAGGTTTAGTTTGCCAATGCATTTTTGTAAGAGAAAGATAGAAGGATTTTTGTTTGGAGAGTTTTCTCTCTTTTTCTTAGATTTCCTTAGATCCAACATCGAATTTGCCCGAAACACGATCTGTATCGGATTCCTTGTCCCCACCATCAATCCTCGAAGGGTCCTGGGCTTTCGATTCTTTGGGATAACACGCCCATGGCAAACCCCAGAACTCCTGCCTTTCGACACTTTAGGATAGCACTACCCATGGTGTTCTGCAGCTAAATTCAGGACCTGGCAATTGACATTTCAGGATAATTCCACCCATGGCACCTGAACTAGCACGAGGTGCCTACATGCCCTTGGTAGGATATTTAGATATTATAGGAGACAAGCACTGAGGATACGATATGTTGTTACGCATCTTTAAGGGGAATTTTCCACCACTCCTCATCGGAAACTCATCGAATCAACTTGTGTTGTCAAGCCGCTCCTAAGCTAGATTTTCAAGATGGTTTTTCAGGATGGAACACTTTTGGCATGATTTTCTTTATTAAGCGCACTAAACAAGACTTAATGTATGATATTGGTTTCTTAGGTTACCAAGTCCTATAAACCAAAGGGCAAGCAACGGGGCTGAATAATCCCTAAGCCTTAGACCTACTACATTTACTTTGCATTTTTCTCAACATCCTGAGGACTAATTCGGATCTTAACGAATACATAAATGTTTAAGCCCTAAAACCAACCCAAGAGGCCTAAGATCAGCACTCATACTAATCTCCTTGTCTCTTTATTTTCAAGACTTAATTTCTCTTTTGATTAGGTCTATAACTTAAGTAGATTCCATAATCAAATTCTATGACTTTCATTTTTGTTCATGATTTTTGCTCCTTTTTGGCATTTGAATTTTCTCCTCTTTTCCTCAAGAAAGATTTGCATTTGAGTTCACAAAATTTCCTTCCCTTCCTTCAATCATCATTTTTATTTTTATTTTTCATCTTTTTATCATTTTTTAATATGTATTTTTTTTGTGAGAACCCCTCAGAGAATTGAATTTCCATATGTTTACACTTTAACACCCCCCATGGCTAAGTTTTGAAATGTCCTCATTGTAAACCAGGAGGGTGCAAGTTCAGTTTGGTTCAAAGTTTTGAACAGGATCAAAGGGTGGGTGAATGGGTCAGGATGACTGTTGTGAACGATTTCAAGCTTTGATACAAGTACCAAAGGTGGAGTCGGCTGTTCTAAAGTTGAAGTAAGAAGTGTAGTAAGAGTGTACCTTAAAAGATTATCAAAAGGGTCTTGATTTTTCGGAATGATGAGTTGCCTCCCATTAAGAGCTAAATTCAATGCTTCAACCGAGTAGAAAGTGGTCAAGGAGATGGGGTGGTCAAATCAGAGGAATTTTATAGAACAAGCACCTTGATCAGTAACCTGATTGGTCCAACTAGGTGCTTGTTTAGATCAACAAGCTGATGATGCAGCCCAAACCTAATCAGTCTGGTGGTTTGATGTCTGTGAATCAATAGATATGAAGCCCACCAGATACTTTGTGGCTTAAAGAGATATGGAAATGCGGATTGTGGGTTTGGCTGAATCAGCTTAGCCTGATTAGAGTAGGGATCCTCAAAAGAAAAAGGATCTGTAAAGGATGTAGGAACCCTACAAGTAAGATTAGAGAAGGATAAGATATGATTCTCAATCTGATCAATGTTCGAAACCTGATCAAAAGATGGAGGTGAATCATATGCAACCAGATCAAAGAGAGGTGAATCAGAGTAGAAGTTGATTCAGATGGCGGTTTGAGGTTGTGCTTAGATTTTGGAAGGTGCTATATGTGGATTAGAAGGTATGGCTTCTTTAAGGTCCAAATCATTGGCCTTAGCATCAGAATCAAAGAACGGATCATGGATGCTGAGGTCGTAAACTGGTTCATAATCATTAGGAAATAACAATTCTCTGAAGTTAGAGTAAGATTCGAAATCATCAGAGAATTTACGAAGATCAGTTTCTGCACCTGATTCTAGATTGGGATTTCCACCATATAAATTAGATCAAGATGTGTAGAATCAGTAACCTGACTGGGATCTAACCTAATCTCATATTCTAAGCTCAAAGAGGTGTCCTTATTAGGCATAGGCTCAGGTTCTTACTCCTAGGGTAGACCCAATCTAATCCCAGCTTTTGCAACTCTATTTCTGTATCATAAATTGATTTGAATCCCAAAAACCCAATTTGTATTTCGAAGGAGGTTGGAGAGGTGTAATCATCAAATATAGGCGTAGAATTATAATTCAGATGCAAAATTTGATTCTCTTCATATTAGGCCTCATGATCATCCCAAATAGGCTTGAATCTAGATTCTAGGTGAAAGGTAGGAATTGGGTCACTAGAATTTGGACTAGGTTCTATTGGGATGTTAGAATCACTCTCGAGGATTACCTTAACAGGATAAGGTTTGGGAATTACATCATCAAGAGGTTTTGATTCAAGTTTACTATAGGTGTTTGGGAAATCAAGGCATGATGGACCAGCTTCAAGTCTCTCTAAGGCTAGTTCAGAATCGAGAACACCTGCAATTGGATCCTCCCAACCCTCATCAAGATTAGGCATGTCAATCGTTATGAAGTTTGAATCTGATTTCATTTGGGTTGGGGGTCCCCAACAACCACTTTTCTCAAACCTGGGTTCTGGGAGATCATATTGATCCTCAATGTTGTTCCAAGATGTCTCATGTGTTTTTAAGGGGATATCTGGATATTTTTTATCAATGGCTTCATACACCCTATTCAGTAATTTTCCACATTCCTCCATGAGACCTTGGTGTTTTTCCAAAAGTAGGGGATTTGACCAACATTGTAGATACTCATTGCTACATAATTTCCTCAATTCAAGATATTCTAATAACAGATCATTCTAGGTTGCACCATGTGTCATTTGGGTCCAAATCATTTCGACACGACTTATAATGTGGGTTGTTGTTTTTAAAACATTAACCTGAATGCACCTAGATAGATTAGAGGTTTTGTAGTATTCATCATGATGTCTAAGAGTAGCTTCGATCATTTTCTCTTTTATAGTCATTTTGGATTCAGGTTTCCTACAAATTCTTCCTAAATTGTGAGGTTGCATTTTCAAATCATGGTGGTGAATCAAGATGTAGAATCAAATTCAGGTTCAGATTGAAGTAATTGGATCAGATCAGAAATCCCACAGAAGATTAATTCTAATGAGGTCTTTAGGTTAGCAACCTAGGGACCTTTCCTGTGTATGTACTCTAAAGAATAGATGAGGGACTGGATATGAATTGGACCCAATCAAGGCACCCAAAGATTTTTGGATGACTAAGGTTGTTTCGAGGCGGATGATACCTCTAAATAAAAAATCCACACACTTGAGAAGTACTTGGGTAGCCAGGAAGGGAGAGCCGCACAAAGACCCCTACATGGTAGAGAGTCCTTGATTGCGCAGCAATCATAGGTCTTAATTGACCTAGATTATGCTAGAACTTAGCATAAGTTAGGGAAATTCATACATGCATATGCATTGTCTGCATCTTTACTGTTTTTCTTTAGCTATGCATAAAATAATGTTACAATGTGCTAATTAAGTGCATTATGTCGATTGTAGGCAATAAGCAGATCTGAAGCTAGATCTGGAGCAGGATCTGAAGCTGGATCTAGAATAACGAGAGTTGCAGCAGAGCCGGAGCAGAAGGCTTAGATTAGATGTAGGAATAATAATGTAAGGGAGTTAAAGGTTTTCTATTCTATTAAGTAGGAATAAAGTAGTAAAATGTGAAGAGCTTAGGTCCATCCTAGCCCTAGGATAGCTTAGAGACTTCCCCAAGCCTTAGCCACCCTTAGATTAGGTCACAACACCCTAGGAAGCCTTAAAACCCTAGTTCCAACCCTTATCTGGACATCCAGATAAGTTATAGGATGTCCAGGACCCTTAGCCATCTCTCGCACACCTTGAACCCACTTTTGTAGTGTTATTGGACATCCAGACACTTTGTCAGACATCCAATTTCTACAGAGTACCCAAAACAAAATGTTGATTTCCCGCTGACTCAAATTGGACGTCCAGAACTGAAGTCTGGACTTCTGATTTTTTAGTATATGTCATCTGATCCTATTATTGGATGTCTGATACTAATCTCCAGTCCCTGTTTTGAGATTCAAGTCTTGATCTTGGATCTCTAGCTCCCTAGACCTAATCCCAACCCCATAGGAACCTAAATTAAGGTGTCCTAACCCTAGTACATCACCTCTAGACCTACCTAAGGACCTAATTAGGTCCTCACCAAACCCAATTAACTTAGATAGAAGTCAATTACCTTCACCTAAGTGAGTCCAATTGAGCTTAGATCTCAACCCACACAAGTTCAATTGGACTTAGTGAGAGTCCAATTGACCTAAACCCAACCTGATTGAGTTATGTCACCCTCAATTAGGCTCACACTCATTCAATTAAACTTAGGTTAGGTTTAATTGCATTTTCACCTTAGCAATTAGGGTTTGTAACCCTAAAATCAAGACCTACACCTACACAAACCCCTTAGGACCTATCCTAAGCCACCTAGCCATATAGAGCACGACCATAAACACACACACACACACACCCATTCATGCAAACACTTCTCTAGAGTTCTCTAGAGCTCTCTTGAGATGGCGCCACCTCTTGGTTGCCAAATTTAGCAACCAAGAGGCATTCAAATTGAGATCCATAATTTTTGGATCTCAAAGACCACCTCCACCCTCATGTGGCCGGCCACTCTTGGACTCTCTATAGAGAGTTACACACCTCTCTAGAGAGAAGCCATTGGGTCTATGAAAAGACCCCATGGACGGCCAGGTGCACCCATTCACTTCCTTGGAAAATTCACTCCATTGGTGCCATTCATGCCACCTCCACTAAGCTAGCCACTCCACCTCCATGAGCTCACTACCACCACCATAGAGGACATCATGCTGGGATGCTAGATCACTCCTCCCTCTCTCCAAGGGTCGTCCTAAGCTACATTGGCCGCCCCTCATTCTCCTCTCGACCACTCCAAGGCCATAGGGGACCACCCCTGAATGCCCTCTATTCTTCTAGATTTAATTCATGCTCTTCATAATTTTACTGCTTTTTATTACTGCTTAGTAGTGCAGTCTTACTTCTCCCCCAATGATGCATGCAAAATCCCCTCCCATCGATTCTTGTATGCAATCATTTTCTGGCAGCTAGGTTTAATTTTCAAGCATTTATGTACAAGCTTTCCTCTAGATTCCTTGTGCAAACAACTCCCCAATGAATGAATGAAAATGCATTTATATATATATATATATATCTCTTTATGTGTTTGAAATCACCACGAGCTTAATAATTATCGTATTTGCATGATTTAAGTCCCTGCTTGTTAACTGTCTATCCATTATGCACCAGCATGTCGTTTCCCGAGGATATTGAAAATCTAACGATAGACGCTTTCTCCATAAATAGTCACCACCTCACTGGAATCGTGCGCACAGAAACTCACACGTTCACCTTTGTAATTTATTTGACACATGCACATGTGATCTGAGTTAATAACAGAAGTGGTGAAGTTTTAGTTAGGAGATTGCAAACCAGTGTGCGTCTTTAAATGAAGTAGAACGGTAAAAAGATCTATTTTAAAAGTGAAAGCAACGTCTCCCAGAGACGAACGACCGGTACTTAAGTCTCGTAATTTTTGTAAAATAATATCTTTGTTGGATCGTACTTTGCGACTATGCTACAATAGTTTTTTCTATAAAAAACGTGATTTACGCATACCCGATAGTCCCCACGGGTTACAGGGTTTCCCCCACCAACATTCCTTGTCATTGCGATTCCAAATAGACTGGAATGTGCAAATTGAGACCTTAAGTCTACCAATTTTAGCCTAGTTTGTGCCTTGGATTTCACTTGATTAAAAGTTGATTCAATTTGTGACCTAATTTGGAGGTTGATTGACCTACAAAGTAGACCAACTTCACCTGACCTGCCCTAAAAGATGAAGAATGAAATTTGAGTTAAGACCCAAAGATCACCCTGAATTGACTCTCAGGTTATTAGGTCCACAATTTTAGGGTTCAACTGAATTTAGAACTTGATTTTTAGGGTTTTCTTTGAATAGCACTTTTCAAACAAGGGCTTGAATAGCATACAAATGCGGGAAGATCAATTTCCTTTAATTCAAGAAAGTGTGCACTAGCACTTGAAAACCCTAATGTGAAACCCTAATTGGTTCTATTTCAAGTCTAATTTGATCTCAAAAGTAACACCTTGGACTCAAACAAGAAGATGAGTAGTCCAAGTTATTTAAAATTTAAGAGCAAATACCTAATAGGTACAGGAAATCAAGGTAGGGATATCTAAATAAATCATCTCATCTTCAATCAGACGTCAAATTAAGTTCGCAATTCAGGAAACTCACTTTTAAATGATAATTACTAAGAAAATAAGGTAGGTGGTTCCGAATTGATTTGTTTCCTTTTTTCTCTTTCGAAGATTAGGAGGTTGATTCAGGGAAGATGAGAAAGTTTTACTTGGCTTGGAGTGGATGTTTGTGTGGAAGATCTTCATGATGTACCTCACAAAATCACAATCAAAGTAGATAGGGCAAGTTAGTGCTTAGATAAATCAAAATAGATAAGACTGATGGTGAATTGCGTGTTGCTCCCCGATAATGGCACCAAAATGCTGTTAGGATTTTGTCGAGTGTTGAGAAATGTATGCATTGTAGTATAATCGACAAAATCTCACAACAAGCATTTAAATTTATAAACTCAAATTCTAAAGGAGTCTGAGGTCGTTCGTAGGGAGCAAATATGGAACTCACACATTAATCTTCATTTAAAATAGATGAGCACAATCAATTGATCACAATTATAGATATTTAATAAATAAAACTAATCAGATTGATATTCACTGTAATCTAATATCCTGAAGATCACGGAATCAAAAAGGAAAGAGAATAAAAATAATGATGATTTGAATCACCACTTATTCTCTTTAATTAGGCATGCATTCAATTACTCAAATTATCCAATAGTAATCCTCAATCAGAATTCAATGTTAACGTAGGTTCTTAAATCATTCAATAGTAACTAGAACTAAATCAGATCAGACGACAGGAGTATTGCATTAGATACCTTAATAAAGCACATGCACAAGGATCTTCAAAGAGCCTTCTCCTCTCCAAAGTCTTCCCTTCTTCAAATCCTCTCCTTTTCAAGCCTTTCCTTCCTCAAGAACACAGAGGCAACTTCTCAGAGGCTAAGTGTCGCATAGGGGCACAAGGATATCGTAGTGAAACCCACCCCCCTCCTCTCACAGATCTCTCCTTTCTTCTCTCAAACCCAGGTACTCAATCAGGTATACGGGTATGCATAGTAACTAGGTAATCGGGCATGAATAGGGACCAGGTCTGCGGGCGTGTGTCGTAGGTGAGGTGTGCGTAGGCAGGTAGGCGGGTAAGCAGGTGAGTGCGTGGAGGGACCCAACTCTTCGTGTTCTGGGCGATAAGCTGACAACACAAAACAGTCTTATATGCTCACAGCAGTCCTTTAGCATACAATGTTTGACTAAGTCCCTTGCTTCCTTCGCGTAGCACAATTCAGATGATACTTCATCAAATTGAGGTGTTGCTGGTGCTGAAGTCTTCGATTGAGAGACTAGAGGGCTTCAAGATCCATTTTCGTAGCTACTGGAAGGAGTGGCAAGGTGTATGGCAGGTGAAGATAGGTGGATGACGTCGGGGGAGAGGGTGGCAACAGTGGCAAATGGTGATGACCTAAAACAAGCAATAAGGCCTTGCAACCACGTCAAAACATCTTAGGATGTTAGCCTGAGGACGGCGAAGGCGATGGAGGAGTCCTCGTGGCATGTGAGTGGGTATGGAGGTCGGGTGAACTCGGAGGAGGTGAACGGAGGTGGGTGAGTTCGATGGAGCTTTGGAGTGGGTGAATGATGGAATTAAGTGAGGGGTTTTAATCGTGGAGATGAGGCAGAGCTTTTGGGACCAGTGGCATGGCGTTTGGTGATCTGTGGTGGTGTGGAGGCCTTGTTGGAGTATGGCCGGACGTGGAGAAGACGGAGGGTGAGTGGTGGTGTCGGTGGTCAAAATAAGAAAAGAAAGGGATAGGGAGTTTAAGGAGGAGAAGTGGGAGAGGATAAGACCTAATTTTGGGATGAAAAGGGGAGGAGCATGCGCCGGTGTGATTGTCGGCACCAGAGAAAGTGAGAACTCTTGAGGGTGAGAACAGTGATGAGAAGAGGGGGAGGCAACCCCTGAGTTGGCTGTCGAGGAGCGAACGAAGTCAGGGAAGAAGGAGAACTAGCCAATTTGGTTGTTGGCTAGTTGTAGGAAGAGCTTGAGAAGGTGTCATTGGAGCTTGGTTGGAGTCGGTCGGGGAAGGACTTGAAGAGGATTTTTGGGCCTAAGCCTTGCTAAAAGGTTTGGAGTCCAAGAGGGGTCTATTTAAAGACCTTAGAGAGGCATCCAAGCATGGAAACAAGCTTCGTGAGCTCATGAACTTAGGGATGAAAATTCCCTAAATTTTTTAGCGTTTGCATGAGAAATCTAGGGTGTATCAAGATCCAATTCTTGGTCCAGATGGTAGAGGATCTCATGAGGAATCCCCCTTTCAATTTTGGAAGGGTTTGATTGAGAATCAAGCGAGAAATCCTCTCTCGTATCTCAATGGAGCTGTTGCGTTCAGACCAATGCTAGTAGGGACCATTTTGAAAGATATGATGACAAAGTTAGGGATCTAATTGGAAAGATTTGAAAAGTTAGGGGCATAATTCAGAGGAATATAATTTAAATGGACTACAATGTAAACTTAGTCAAGATGGACTTTGATTGAGCCCAAATTTTGGTACAAACATAATATGGACCCAAGGAATCTGATGGTGAAGTTGGATTTCAGTTTTGACCATTTTTTATTAGGAAATTTATGCAAAAAACAAAATTAAGGTAGAATTCCATCTAAGACTCTGTTTGAGGTCAAAATAGGTTCTAAAGGTCAAATTTAAGGATACAAAACCTCATGGAATATTTTTCTATGAATTTTAGATGGCTTAGATGAATTTTATAGTGAACAGAACCTCTGTAATTTAAGTAGGTCTGAAATTAGGCCTTTGGGTGCTGTATTGGTTCTCGAAATACTCGAAATCCCGTTTCTATCTGCATGGACACACTTATTAGTCTATAATGCTCATTTGACCTTTATTTCACACCTAAAAATTTCGTTGGTTATTTTGTGTTCATGATGTACTGTTAAAACTGTAGATTTAACTCTATTTTAATATATTCCTCTTAGAATGGATATGTAGGGAATTACGACTCTCAGGCGACTATGTTGGAGCATTCATCACTTGATTTTGATTAATTAAAGCTAGTTATGACTCATGATGATGTTATCATTAGATAGGAACCCTAACCAACATTGGATGGACAATTAGGGCCCCAAGGTGATGGGTAGAGTCTAGGGTTTAGGAAGAAGAAACTGGAGAGAAGACTCCAAAGGAAGGGTCATGGGGGACTTGTTTAGCAACCTAATATTTAGTTATAAGCAAGAATATACCTTTTGCAAGAAATACTTTTATTTGAGCATTGGTTAGGTTCCTTCCACTTTCCATACAAAAATATAAAACCCTCATCCTAAGTGCTTGCTTTCTAGAAGTTGATAAACTACATATGTATAAGAGGCCTACTCTGAAGGACAAAGTATTCATTCGTGGCATCGTAGAAGTATGTAAAATGATTATTTAAAACTTTGATTCGATGCCCAAAATCAAATAGCTGAAGAATTTAATAGCTTAAATCGGAACCACTTGGAAAGAACTAACTTTTTCTTGTTTCAGGGTCCTACGTGATAGAATTTATACCTTTATGGGTGACATATCACAACACCTGATGTGTTGTGCTTCATACAATAAGTCTTGGCGCAACCTAAGACCATCTTCGATGTGTGGATAGACTTTAGTGTCAAGAAGGATCAATCCTTGTGCATCGTGACTCCTTCGTGAATCTTGAGAATGACATTCACCTTCTTGTCCAAGAAGACCCAACAGCAGGAGTTCACAAGGTGCACATTGAAAATAAGTTTGATGTCCAACAATGTGCCTGGATGTCCAACCAAGAAGAAACTGGATGTTCAATAGACTTCCTAGACATCCTGGAAGAGTAAGAGTTGAGGGAGGAGGTGGTAGCTCTTCTTGTTTCTCTCATGAAGGTGAAGGAGAATCTTATGCTAAAAATTGATTGATTAGGGTTTAAGGCTTTACTTTTAGGAGATATTTTTAGGGATCCATGCTAATGCTAATATAACTATTGGATTGATTCAATGGTTGTGGATAAATTCTTACTTGAATAATTTACTAGTAACCTTTAATAATTTTACTCAATTGGGCTTTGGTATCCAAATATATTTAATTTCTATTGAAACCCTTTTGAGTCAAGACCTAAGTACACTTTTAGGTCTAATGGAATATTAAATCAAATGCTATTGGGGATTTTACATATATGCCCCTGTAATATTTGAATATTATATATATCCTTGTATTTTTTATTATTACAAAAATATCCCTCACATCTTCTCTTAGTTAACATAAATGCCCCTGAGTAAACAACCGTATGGTCTAAACTAGTAGCTGTTAATTGAGGGGCATGTATGTTAATAGAGAGAAGATGCAAGGAATATTTTTGTAATAACAAAGAATCCCTTAAACTGCATAAAAGGGCCTTCTCTGCTAACATTCACTTTTTTGACTGTTGGAGGTCTTATCCTTTACTTAAAGGGTTCTTCTTCTATTAAACCTGCATATTTCACCCTTTAAAAATTATATTCATTACATTCATTTCATTTCAAGCCAACTACACATTTCAAGCCATGCCACTTGCATATTTCATTTAGGTGAAATGAACTAAATGTAATGCATAGTACTTTTAAAGGGTGACATGTGTAGGTTGAATAGAAGAATAACTCTTTAAATAGAGGATGGGATCCCCTCCAATAGTTAAAAAAAGGTGAACGTTGGCAAAGAAGCCCCTTTCTATGCAATTCAGGGGATTCTTTGTTATTAAAGAAATACCCCTCAAATCTTCTTTCTATTAACATATATACTCCTAAGTTAATAACCATTATGGTTTGAACGAATGCCTATTAACTTAGAGGCATTTATGTTAGTAGAGAGAAGATGTGAGGGGTATTCCTGTAATATCGAAGAATACAGGGATGTATATGTAATATTCAAATATTACAAGAGCATATATATAAAAAGCCCAATACTATTTGACTTTTAAATAGTATTTGATTTTTCTATAAGTAGGAACATATCAAAATCATTATTAGGTTTACTATGCTAATGAAGAAGCACTTAGGATTCATGGATTATGACACTATGCCTCCTTAAGATATTCTCAATACCTATAGATCTTTTACAATGGAAGATAATATTAATCACAAGGTTTAATCTCATCAGATAGGTTTCATCCCTCTTTAAGTTATATTATTTCTAGTATCTCTTCGTATTATTAGGATGAGAACGAAGGTCAACTCCTTTTTTAAAAGACTATCTTCTCTTCTAAACTTGAGTTTGATCAAGATTTTACGACTACATGTGGAATTACCTTTTCTCAATATACTTAAAGCAAGATCATTTCTTCAATCTGTTGCATACATTTATGAAACATATTTGTGTGATCTCTTTGAGAGATCATGTGTCTCTTGTCCCCTCTTACATGTACCAGCTTGCTAGTGTCAACACATGGTGGGTGCTATTAGTCTGCCAAATACATGTGTTAGTGAATGGAGGCACATACTTGTCTCAAGTCCAAGGATACACCTTCTCCATGATAGCATTTGAGATGGACTTCCACTTATGTCATATTTCATTAGGTTAACTTCTTGACCTAACCCATGTGATAGTTCTTAATTCCAATTCAAGAACATCAATTAGGTGATGATCCCTAGGGAAGGTTACCATCCCAACTTAGATAAGAAACTATTGAGATGGTAGATTGCGTGCTTTGAAATCATTTGTCGTTGTTCATAGTATAGTTGTGAAATTTGGTCAACAAAAATATTTCTAGATTAATGAGACTTTGAGTCCCAGTCGTTCGTCTCTAGGAGGCATTATGGAAATGCAAAAATGATTTCGATCTCTCTCGCTCTAATCGCTTAAAATCGCACACCAGTTTCTAACCTACGGATCAATGTTTTGCCATTTGCATGATTAACCCTAATCGCATGTGCATGCATTAAGTAAATGACAAATGTGAATGTATGTGTTTCAGTACACATGATCTTAGTTATGTGATGGCCATTGACAGAGAATGCATTAATGGTTAGATCCTTGATGTTTTCAGCTATCGACAAGCTAGTTGCAAAAAAAATATAAAATGAGCACAGGCAACATATTATCACAAGAAAGATATTGCAAGGAAGCTCATGGTGATTTCATAACAGACACATATATATATATAAAAAGATGATTTTCATTGAATCCAGATCAGGGTTACAGATCAAAGCTAAAGGAAAGTTTATACATGAATCCTTGAAAATAGAAAACTATCTAGTAGAAAACGACTGCATGCATGAATCTATGGGGGAATTACACATGCATCATTGGGGAGGAATATGGAGGTACACTACTAAGCATCAATAAGGTAGACAAGAATTACAAAGAACTACGATCTATTTAGCTAGTAGAAGGAAGGGCATTCGGAGGTGGTCTCCAATGGCCTTTGAGTAGAGGTAGGGAGAAGAAAGAGGGGCGGCCAATGGTGCTTAGGCCGGCCCTTGGAGGAAGGAGGGAGAGGTGACCTTGGCTTGGCGTGAAGGTGGTGGAGTCATGGTGGTGGAGCTCATGGAGATGGAGGTAGAGTGGAGGTGGACTTATGCTAAATGAAGGTGGAATGAAGACAATTGCCAAGATGGGGTCATGGCCGTCCAAGAGAGTCTATTTATAGACTCTTGGGCGACTATGGGTGCAGCTCTCTAGAGAGAGCTCTAAGGTGGCCTTCCAAGAGAGAGAAAGAGTGGTTCTTAGATCCACAAAATGTGGATCTAAGAGTTGAACATCCCTTGGTTTCTAATTTTGGCAATCAAGGTTGCGCCAACCTTAGAAGAGCCTAGAAGGCTCTAGGTGTGTGTGTGTGTGGCTAGGTGAGTGAGTGTGTGTGTGTGTGCATGACCTAGGTGGCTCAGTGGTCTGGTGGTCTAGGTTAGGTCCTAAGGGTTTGGGTTAGGGTAGGTCTAGGATTAGGGTTGTAAACCCTAATTTCTAAAAGGGAATGTGAAATTAAACTTGTACTAAGCTTAATTGAGTGAGTGTGAACCTAATTGAGAGTAGAATTACTCAATTAAGTTGGGCTTTGGTCAATTGGACTCTCATTGAGTCCAATTAGACTTGTATGGGTTGAGATCTGAGCTCAATTTGACTCTATGAGGTTAATTGACTAAGCAATTGTAATTGACTATGATCCAAGTCAATTGGGCTTAGTGAGAATCTAATTAGGTTCTTAGGAAGGTCAAGAGGTGGTGTACTAGGCTTAGGGCACCTTAATTTAGGTTCCCAAGTGGTTGGAATTGGGTTTAGGGACCTAAGAACTCAAGATCCAAGCTTGAATTCTAAAATAGGGATTGAAGAGTAGTTCTAGACATCTAATTTAAGTGTCAAGCAACTTATACTCAAAAATCAGAAGTCCAGACCTCTGTTCTGGACATCCAATTTGAGTCAGGGAAGAATTATGGTTCTGTCTTGGGGATTCTGCAAAAATTTGACGTCTGACCAAGTGTCTTGATGTCCAATAACACTACAGACCTGAGTTTAAGGTATGCGTGTTGTGGCTAAGGGTCCTGGACATCCAATAACTTATTTGAACGTCTAGATATGGGATGGAACTTGGGTTTTGGGGTTTCCTAAGCTATAGTGACCTAGTCTAATGGTGATGAGGCTTAGGATGCTTTTAGGTCTATCCTAGGGCTAAGAATGATCCTAAGTTCTTCATAATTTAACTCTACCTTATCTTTTACTTAGTAGAGTAACATACCTCAACCCTTACATTATTTCTCTACTAAATTTTATTCTAAGTTCTTCTGCTCTAGCTTTGCTGCAACACCAGCTTCAGATCTAGCTTCAAATCCAACTTCAAATCCAACTTCAGATCTAGCTCCTAAGCTTCTTATCATCTGCAATTTATATAATGCACTTAATTAGTATGTTATATCATTATTTCATGCATAGCTTAGGGAAAAGTAGTAAAGATGCAATTAATGCTCATGTAAGCATGGATTACACTAGCTTATGCTAGGTTCTAGCTCAATTTCGGTCAATTAAGATTTATGATTGTTGTGCAATAATACCCCCATGCCTAAATCTTTCTAGTCCCTAGCAAATGCAAGACTAAGTTGCTTACCGAAGGGTCCCTAGAGGATTGATTATTATCAAGTGTATGATTAGAGATGCTTTCCTTTTCATGTTCAACCTACTTTCTAGAAATCTAGACAATTGTGAAAGTGTAGCTATGTTGCTTTTGCAACGAATTCAAGTGAAAAACCTGATTTACCTCTAAAGCCTGTACTTGACCCCTAGTAAAATTCTAGCGGGATAGGCATACTTCTTCGCTCGGGGTATTCAAGATATTCTATGAATTCCACCCTACCTTTAAGCTTGGGTAGAGAATGTTTGAGGAAAATGGGTGTTTATTTGGTGGCTCACTCTTATTTAGTGCTACATAGAGATTGGTACTATAGAATCTAGATTCCCAAATTATTAAGTGAATCAAGCCAAAGAAAAGTGAGAAAAACTATGTTCTCTTTGGTTCCTTTGTATTTACTCTCTTTTCTATTTTCTTTTCTTTTTTCTTTTCTTTCTGAGCTTACAATCTCACTAGATTTATACATATATTCCATATTTTGGTGGTCTTACATGGCATTAACATTTTAATCGAGTTCCCATAACCCTAACACTAAGTTTGAATTCCTCAGCTAGTATCCGGGAGGTCAGGAATACAAAAAGGTAGGTTAAGGCCATAGTTGGTCGATTGCAAATGTTTTTGGTGGTATTGCCTCAATGCAAAAATAAATATTAAAGCACTCATAAACTCATCACCCTTCTTTTCTGCGTTTTCTTTTTTTCCTAATTTTTTCTTCTCTTTTTTTCTATAGATTTTGATTTTTTTTTCTTTTCCCCTTTTTTTCTCTCTCTTTTTTTCTCTCCCTTTTTTTCTAATAATTTTTTTACACAACTCAATACAATACATGACATATGCAACTTTTATTCAGGAGACATTATTAGGGATTAGTGGTACTCAAGAGATATCGGGCGGCTTATTTGGTGGGAGTGCCTACTCTCGGCACCGGGAAGAGATGGATAGGATAGTGTATTCCTGACCTTGACATCAATACCCTCCTTCAGTTGAGGATTCCGTAGAGAATGGTTGTAACCTTCCACCTTAGCCCTAGTTTTATGAAAACTCTTTCTCCACGTATTTGCTTTGGTTGGTGGCTCTCAATATTTTGCACAATTAGTTATACACGGGAACCAAGAGTGAAATTGTGCCAATCTCTGAGTATTACCACTTAATTATCCAGAATTCCAGATACCTTGCACTAATCTTAGAGCACCAGTACTCTCTACTCTCATCTCACATTATTTGGTGGATTTTTAGAAGAAGATTCGCCTGACTCCTAAAATGCTGTCCAAGGGTTCAGGAGAAGAAGCACTACTTCTCGATAGACTAAAGACGTTTATCATTCTTCACCATGAATCCATTGCAAAATCTATGTGTAAGTGAGAAAATTGTACTAGATTCTAGATTATAGGAATCAACTAGAGGATAAAATCCCTAATGCATTCTCTTTATAAAAATCTTATTCATGAATGCACTATGTATATATGCTTTATACAAATAACCTCTTATAATTTGTACTTTAATGAAATTCTCTTATCGGGTTACAATCAGCTTGGTCCTAAATTCAGAACAAGAAGGGTGAGTAGGTGAGTCGGAAATGGCTATTACGAATAGCATCTAGCTCCAATGCGAGCATTGGAGGTGGAGTCAGTTGTCTTAAATTAGGACCCTAAAGTACATATAACATGCTGCTTCAAGGTTTTCCTAAATGTTGGCATAAAAATTTTTTAGCTTTTTATGTATCTACCCCCCCATGCCTAAGTTCTTGCATGTCCTCATGCATGAATATAAAAGAAAATAAAGTACGATAGGGAGTAAGTGGGTAGAAATCACCTGGACTTGCTCCTGAATTTTCATTCAGCACCGGCCAACTTGATGATATGCAATATGCAGAAAAATATGCTAGAAGAAAATATGCTATGTATAGAAAGATATCACATGTTATTTAAAAATGCTGAGTTTAACGCCTTCAGCTAGGCGAAAACTCAATTAGATGTCCTGAATGAGATGAATGACTTCGTCAGCTGGAGGAGGTTCCTAGGCCATAAATGGCTTGAGGCGCTGGCCATTTACTGTAGAAACATGCCCAGATTTTGGGTCCATGGTTTGGACCGCCCCATTAAGATAGGGGTGAATTACAATATATGGACCAGTCCACTTGGGCTTGAGTTTCCCTGAGAAGAGTTTTAGCTGTGAATCAAACAACCAGACTTGCTAGTTGGGTGTGAATTCTTTCCTTTGTATGTGGTGATCATGAAAGGCCTTGGTCTTTTCCTTGTATATTGATGCGTTCTCATAGGCCTCCCACCAAATTTCTTCTAATTCGTTGAGCTGGAGCTTCCTTTTATGACCTCCCACATCGAGGTCAAGGTTACACTTTTGTATTGTCCAAAAGGCATGGTGTTCCAACTCGATAGGAAGGTGACAGGCCCTACCATATACCATGTGATATGGCAACATTCTGAGTGGGGCCTTGTAGGTGGTCCGATATGCCCAAAGTGCATCAACTAATTTATCGGACCAGTCATTCCTATCTGGTCTAACCGTCTTTTGGAGAATCAGCTTGATTTGACGATTCGACACTTCAACTTGCCAATTGGTCTGTCGATGATACGGGGTGGCTATACAGTGATGTACCCCATATTTCTTAAATAATGACCTAAAATGGGCATGGATAATATGGCTTCCCCCATTGCTAATCAGAGTGGGGTATTCTGAATCTCTCAAAGATGTACTCCCGTACGAAAGTAATGACACCTTTATGATCAGCCCATCTCACTGGGATGGCTTTGACCCACTTCAAGACATAGTCAACTGCTAACAGTATGTACTCGAAGCCATGCGAATTCAGAAAAGGGCCCATAAAATCGATGCCCCAAACATCGAACGCTTCAACAACCAAGATGAGTTTGAGAGGCATCATGTCTCTCTTGGTCATAGAACCGAATGACTGGCATCATTTATAGCACTGGGCATACTCGTGTGCTTCTCTAAAGACAGTTGGCCATACTACAAGATCTTTACAGCGGTTTTTCATCTCTAAAAATGACCACAAGCATCATTGTGGCAAAAGGATAACACACTAGTAATCTCAGAGTCTAGGACACATCTTCTAATAATTTGATTAGCTCCAATGTGGAAGAGCAACGGATCATCCCAGAAGTAGAATTTGGCCTCTGCTATGAATTTGAGTTTCTGGTCCTTAGATAAATTCACGAGAATCTTGCCTGTGACAAGATAGTTTTCAATATCCGTGTACCAAGGAAACTCAACAGAGTGAATTGCCAAAAGAGATTCATCTGGAAATCGATTTGAGATAGGAAGAGAATGGGATGTGGGCTGGGTCTAGTCTGGATAGGTGATCTGCCACAACATTTTATTTTCCAGCTTTATCGTGAATTTCAGCATCAAATTCTCACAATAGAAGGATCCATCTGATAAGACAGGGTTTGGCTTCCTCCTTTGCCAACAAATGCTGGAGGGCAGAGTGGTCAGGGAGGATGATTACCTTAGACCCTAGCAGATATGATCTGAGCTTCTCCAACCCGAATACTGCTGCTAGCAATTCCTTTACGGTGATAGTATAATTACGCTGAGCCTTATTCAGCATCTTGCTAGCATAGTATATGACAAAAGGTTGTTTCTCCCGACGTTAACCTAAAATAGCTCTGACGGTGAAATCAGAGGCGTCGCACATCATCTCACAATAAAGCTACCAGTCGAGTGGTTGGAGAATCGGAGAATTAGAGACAACACTTTGTAAAGTCTCGATGATGTTGAGACATGAGGAATTAAACTCGAATGGGGTATCAGCTACGAGGAGATTCGTCAATGGTTGCATGATTTTTGAGAAATCAAGTATAAATCTCCGATAAAATTTGACGTGACTTAGGAATGATTTGATTTGTTTAACCGGGCTACGTGTAGGTAATCATGATATAACTTCAGATTTGTCTTGGTTTACCTCAAGTCCATTTGCAGAGATCCTGTGTCCTAGTGCAATGCCATCCCTTACCATGAAATGACTTTTCTCCCAGGATAGTACTAGGTTCACTTTAATACATCATTTCAGGATCTTGGTGAGGTTATCAAGACAAGATTGAAAATCATCTCCAAAAGCGGAGAAGTCATCCATAAACACTTCCATGTAGTCCCCAATTGTGTCAGAGAAGATGGCCATCATGCAACATTGAAATGTCGCTGGAGCATTGCAGAGGCCAAAGGGCATTCGCTTGAAGGCGAATGTTCCATAGGGACATGTGAATGTGGTCTTGTCTTGATCCTCTAGGCTAATCGCTACTTGATTGTACCTAGAGTATCCATCTAGAAAGCAAAAGAAACTGCGTCCGACTAACCGTTCTAAAATCTAATCGATGAACGGTAGAGGAAAGTGATCCTTCTGGATTGCCGTGTTCAGTTTTCTATAATCAATGTAGACCCGCCATGACGTCACATTGTGGGTTGGGATGGATTCGCCCTTTTCATTCTTCACTATGGTGATTCCTGCTTTCTTAGGCACTATCTGGATCGGACTCACCCATTAGCTGTCAGAGATTGGGTATACAATACCCGCATCCAGGCATTTGATGGTCTCCTTCTTAACAACCTCTAGCATGTTCGGGTTTAGCCACCTTTGAGATTTTCTCGAAGGTTTCACCCCTTCATCTATGTAAATGTGATGAGTGTAATACGAGGGGCAAATACTGCAGAGATCCACAATACCCCACCCTATGACAGCCCTATGGTCTTGTAATACTGAAATCAGTTAATGCTCCAGTTCTTGGGTTAAGTGAACACTAATAGTGACTGGTATGTCTCACTTTCACCCAAGAACACATATTTAAGTGAATCAGGTAAGGGCTTTAGTTCAATCACGAGTGGGTCAGAGTCAGAAATGGGGATGGAAGTCGGAATAGGGCAGAATTGAAGGTGGAAATCTGATGATCCGGATGCGTGTGAATTCTCGTTGATTCCTACTTGTAAGATAGTCGGTTGTGACTGTGTTAACGAGAAACCTGTTTGCTATGGTCACATCTTCCCGCATCAATAGGGGTGATTCAGTAGTGTGCGGATCAGGATAGCCAGAGTTAGGGGTGTTGTGGTCAGATATACACCCCAGACAATTGGATCCTCGGGGAGAAATGTGCAGTGCAGTAGTCTCAGTCCCGTGTGGATCAAGGTCTAAGAACCCTGATAGTGTAGACAAATGAGACATTGGGTCATCGCAAAGGAGCCCAATGTTACCACAGTATGTCGATTCTTCGTCTTCACCATCCTCCTCGATGTAATCATAGTCGAAGTTCCTTGATGCCCTAAATATGTCAAGTCTAAGTCATTCATTACCTAGGGCTTTGTCTAAACACCCTGATGCACAATCAATGTTTGCTCAGGTTGTCGCCAAGAATGGGTGACCTAAAATGATAGGTATATCACGGAGATTAGGAGGGACCTCCATATCGAGAATGAAAAAGTCTACTGGGAAGCAGAATTCACAGACTTTCGTGATCACATTCACAACCACCCCCTCGGTGTTTTCACTGATCTATCAGCCAACTAAATAGTAACCGAGGTGGGTTTTAACTCTGCAAATCAAAATCAATCAAATGCGGTAGTGGGAATCAGGTTGATAAACGAACCCAGATCTAGAAGGGCCTGATCAAATGGAGAATCCTACAAAAAGCAGGAAATGAGTGGGGTGCCAGGGTCTTTTTTCTTCGATAGTAAGTCGGCTAGAATCATGACGCTAGCCTCCTTTGACAGTACACCTATCATCGAATTCTTGGTTGTCGCTTCGAGGTATAGTAGTCCTTGAGGAACCTAGCAACAACGGGAATGTGATCAATGGCCTTGAGGAGAGGGACCTGAATATGCACTTCCTTGAACATCAATTTGAGGTCATCAAAATTCCACGTATCCTTTTTCTGTGCTTCATTTCGCATTAGAGCCTTAGGAAAAGGAACGAGAATCTCAAGGTCAACTGGCCTCTTGCCCATACCTACTGTAGGTGGTTCTTGAGATGAAGGAGTCAAACCATCCTGCGGTGTAGGGCGTGAAAAATCAGGACCAACCTGCCAACTGATAGGTTGTATGTCTTCTTTCCGCTCCTCAATGAAATAGCTTTCGCATCAACTTACTGTCCATGAGGTGGTGGAGGAGTGGAAGGGGCTAAGTATAAAGGGTTCCTCATCAAAGGCAGCTGACCTTGAGCATAACCAGGTGGTGTAGGAGGCGCTTGTAATATGGCATGGGCTTGTCCCTGTGGTGCCTGAAACCTAGGCGGGACGCCCTAGTTTTGCACATATCGTGGGTTCGGGACAGGTTGGGTGAGCAAGGCTCCCTGAATCTTATGCTCTTGCAACAGCTGGTTCTACATGTTCTATGCAGTTTGTATCTGGTCAGCCATTACCTTCATGATCTGCAAGCTATCTTATGTAGACTTTCTCATCGATTCTTACAGCTCCTCTTTCAGTGCCTCCAAAGGGTCAACCTGCTTTGGAGGGTGACTGGCAGCTTGATGCAACGGTTGCTAAATAGTGTGATTGATGCTGCTAAGATGGGAAGGGCTGCTACCTAAGGTACGTGTTCTATGCATTCCCATATTGCCCAGTCTGGTAGTGTGGGTCTTGATGTGGTCTTTGTGAGTTACCAGACTAGGAGAAATTCGGATGCTGGCACCAACTTGCGTTATATCTCTCTGAGTATGGGTTATTATGCATGTATCCCTGAATAGCGCTGATGACCTCATAGGTCGACGATGTCTGAGGCATATATTCATCAAGGGAATACGCATTATAATCATCGTGTGGTGTGTAACCCCGATCATATGGTGCCAGATTGAGATTGTTTATGGGATCCTGATATGTGGGATCTCGTGAATATGGAAGAGGTGCATCCCGAGTGAGCAGATTAACTCAAGTAGGAAGGGCTCGGGGTGCGTAAGAGGGTCTCGAAGCAATAGAATTTTCGACTAGATCTTGTCGACCTCGAGCTGGGTCATCAATCTTCTTTCCCAAAAAATCCATCTTTCCCATCTGCTTGGCGATGATATCCCTATCAACTTGAATAGACTCTGCTTGAGCCTCATGGACACTAACTCGTTGCTGTCTAGGCTACTGGAATTGGTTCATCAACACGGCATTCATTGAATTCTCCACTACAGACTTGAATAACTCAAATGTGTTATTTTCGTCTTTCACAAGGAAATTCCTACCACTAGAAGCATCGACCAGGTACTGATGTGTGTCGTCTAGCCCATGGTAAAAAATCTGAGCTAAGTGCCATTTAGGCATACCATGGTGCAAGCATTTTCTCAGGAGATCATGAAATCGGTCCCAAGCGTCATGTAACTTCTCCTAAGGTCCCTAGGAGAAAGTTGTAATCGCTCGCCTCATTGCATTCGTACGACTGACCAGGAAGAACTTCTGTAGGAATTCACATCGTAATTCCAGCCATGTTCCAATCGACTTCCCAATGGTCTTGAAGTAGTACGAAGTTTTATCCTTGAGAGAAATCGGAGAAAGCTTCATCAAAACAATTCCAAGATCTACGTCCTTGGGTCGAGCCATTTTTATGATTCGACTCAAGTCCTCTAGATGCTGGAATGGATTCTTGTCTGAGTTTCCATAAAAGTAATTTGGATCAGCCCAATTAGATTGGGCTTGAGCTCGAACGCGTCTCTGCCTATGGGAATCCAGACTAGAGGTACAATAGTCGGTGCTGCCAGATTGTAGAAATTCCGAAGCTATTCTCCTCATGGTGGATGTTGCATTTTGTCAAGTGCAGTCAAGATGAGGTCCATACTCTGCTGGTGTCGCTCCTCGGATTCAGCAACTCGGGCTTCTAGACGAGCCACCCGGTCCAGATTTGCTGCATCCTGACCAGGTTGGGGTCTAGGGTTAGCCATTTCAACTATGTGAATGGAAGAAGGGTGAGAAGATGTTCTGGGCATTGCGATGAATCACCTTCTCCTCCTTGGGATCGGCTCCCAAGATTCAACCAGTTGAGGTCTAAGTAACCTCCTCCCTGGCATACACCAACCAGCCCCTGGGTTGGTGCAGCCAAGCCAGACAAGGTTAAGGCCCTGTCAATCAGATGGCCCATAGAGTCAGGTGACCAGATTTTTCGTTTGAAGTTCGAATTCTTGAAGAAAAATTTGTTGAGAACCGACTGAAAGTGATCCCCGCCTCTTAAGCTAACCTGACCAGTCTGTGTACGAGGGGACTAAGAGGAAGGTTCTTCCTTTAAATTTCACCTAAAGGTCCTTTGTACCCCTTATTCATAGTCGTTTGATACTACGCTGCAGACTTAGCCACTAGGTTTGGCCGAAGAGGTTGAAATCACCCAGCAGTATGACAATGAATTTGGGTTGATTTTGTGTTTTAAAATTTATTTTAACCCTTTTTTTTTCTTCACTGGGGTTTGTGGTAAGTGGCCCACAATGTGACCAAGCTCACGGACTAGCCACTAGACTTGATTTAGTCTAGGTTAGCCCAAGTATGGTCTCTAGAATTTTGACCCTAAAGGTTGAGCCTAGGGTTTATGCAAATTCTAAGTGTTTCAGTAGACTAATTTGAAATTCAAATTATTCTCTATGCCAAAATTTGAATCCAATTGACTTGAAATTTGATAGGTAGATTATCTTTCCAATTATCTTTCTATAGAATTTGTTTTAAAATTTTTACTATTTCAACCGAATAAATATAAATTTTTAACTGTTGGGGGGTCAGATCTGGAATTTTGACCACTTGCTGGTATTGAAATTTGAAACATTATCAAATAAATTCCAAAAATTCTTGAAAAATATGGAAATGAAAGCTAGTTTGATAAGCTTTCAAACCATACCACTTTTGGTTAAATCATATTTGCAGATTGTTCAAAATCTGTTTTTGAAATTTGAAAATTTTTAAATCTGGATCAGTCTGACCCCCTTGTAGTTTGCAAATTTTTAAAAATGTTATACTTTGAATTTCTTCAAATGAATGGTTCCATTTGAAAGATGGTTTGAAAATTAAACTCTTTCCCAAATTTTAGAATTTTTTACTCAATAAAATATTCGAAAAGTGAATTTTTTATTCAAAAAATGAAGTTTGGCTGAATTTCAAAATGTGGTGGAAAGGCTTTTAAAAGTGGTTTGAAATTCAAATTTCAAACCTTACATCCAAATGATTTTTTCTTTTCAAAAATTTTCAAATTTTTTTATTCAACACTCTTTTCTTCCAAACTTTTTTTTCTTTTTGGAGGGAAAATTTTTAATACAAGAACTCTAATTTAAGATTCAAAAGAAACCCTAAATCTAAAGCCTAAATTTTTTCTTTTTTCTCACGAAAATATATGCAGATTTTTTTCTTCTTTCAGAAAGAAGATTCTCGCAAAAAGAAAAATCAAATCTAACCTAAGATGCAAAAGGGAAATCCTAAACTAAGAGAGGAAATATGCACCTGATTTTTCTTAATCTGCAGTCATTGTGTGCACAGATCCTGTCCTACTGATTACCTGCACATCCAAAAACAAGCAGAGGGAGATTTGTCATTGAAAGTTCTAAGATCAAAAATCACAAATCACGTTGCCTCCCCAGCAACAGTGCCATTTGTTGAGATGGTAGATCTTATGCTTTGAAATCATTTATCGTTGTTCGTAGTATAGTTGTGAAATCTGGTCAACAAAAATATTTCTAGATTAACGAGAATTTGAGTCCCGGTCATTCATCTCTAGGAGGTGTTGTGGTAATGCAAAAATGATTTTTATCTCGCTCACTCTACTAGCTTAAAATCGTACACTGGTTCTAACCTATGGATCAATGTTTTGCCATTAGCATGATTAACCCTAATCACGTACACATGTGCTAAGTAAATGACAAATGTGAATGTATGAGTTTTAGTACGCATGATCCTAGTTTTATGATGGCCATTGATAGAGAATGCATTAATGGTTAGATCATCGATGTTTTCAGGCTCCGACATGCTAGTTGCAAAAAAAATATAAAATGAGCACAGGCAACTTATTATCATAAGAAAGATACTGCAAGGAAGCTCATCGTGATTTCATAACAGACACATATATATAAAAATATGATTTTCATTGAATCCTGATCAGGGTTACAGAGCAAAGCTAGAGGAAAGCTTATACATGAATGCTTGAAAATAGAAAACTATCAAGTAGAAAATGACTACATGGGTGAATCTATGGGGGGATTACACATGCATCATTGGGGAGGAGTATGGAGCTACACTACTAAGCATCAATATGGCAGATAAAAATTATGAAGAACTACGATCTACTTAGCTAGTAGAAGGAAGGGCATTTGGAGGTGGTCTTCAATGGCCTTTGAGTGGAGGTAGGGAGAAGAAAGAGGGGCGGCCAATGGTGCTTAGGCTGGCCCTTGGAGGAAGGAGGGAGAGGTGACCATGGCTTGGTGTGAAGGTGGTGGAGTCATGGCGGTGGAGCTTGTGGAGATGGAGGTAGAGTGGAGGTGGACTTATGCTAAATGAAGGTGGAATGAAGCCAATTGCCAAGATGGGGTCATGGTCATCCAAGAGAGTCTTTTTATAGACTCTTAGGTGGCTATGGGTGTAGCTCTCTAGAGAAGTGTGGAACTCTCTAGAGACAACTCTAATGTGGCCATCCAAGAGAGAGAGAGAGTGGTTCTTAGATCCACAAAATGTGGATCTAAGAGTTGAACATCCCTTGGTTGCTATTTTTGGCAACCAAGGTGGTGCCAACATTAGAAGAGCCTAGAAGGTTCTAGGTGTGTGTGCGGCTAGGTGAGTGTGTGTGTGGGTGTGTGTGTGTGTGACCTAGGTGGCTAGGTGGTCTAGTGGTCTAGGTTAGGTCCTAAGGGTTTGGGTTAGGGTAGGTCCAAGATTAGGGTTGTAAACCCAAATTGCTAAAAGAGAATGTGCAATTAAACTTGTACTAAGTTTAATTGAGTGAATGTGAACCTAATTCTGAGTGAAATTACTCAATTAAGTTGGGCTTAGATCAATTGGGCTCTTATTGTGTCCAATTGGACTTGTATGGCTCGAGATCTGAGCTCAATTGGACTCTATGAGTCTAATTGACTAAGCAATTGTAATTGACTATGATCCAAGTCAATTAGGCTTAGTGATAACCTAATTATGTTCTTATGAAGGTCTAAAGGTGGTGTACTACGCTTAGGACACCTTAATTTAGGTTCCCAAGGGTTGGAATTGGGTTTAGGGACCTAAGAACTCAAGATCCAAGCTTGAATTCCAAAATAGGGATTGGAGAACAATTCCAGAGGTCTAATTTAAGTGTTAGACGACTTATACTAAAAGATCAGAAGTCTAGACCTCTTGTCTAGATGTCCAATTTGAGTCAGGGAAGAATTAGGCTTCTGTCTTGGGGATTCTACAGAAATTGGACATTTGACCAAGTGTCTGGATGTCCAATAAACTACAGACTTTGGTTGATGGTGTGCAGGTTGTGGCTAAGGGTCCTGGACAGCCAATAACTTATCTGGATGTACAGATAAGGGTTGGAACTAGGGTTTTGGGCTTTCCTAAGCTATGGTGACCTAGTCTAAGGGTGGCTGAGGCTTGGGATGGCTTTTAGGGCTATCCTAGGGCTAGGAATGATCCTAAGTTCTTCATAATTTAACATTACCTTATCTTCTACTTAATAGAGTAACATACCTCAACCCTTACATTATTTCTCTACTACATTTTATTTTAAGGTCTTTTGCTCCAGCTCTGCTGCATCACCAGCTTCAGATCCAGCTTCAAATCTAGCTTCAGATCCAACTTCAAATCTAGCTTAATTAGAGCATTATATCATTATTTCATGCATAGCTAAGATAAATCAGTAAATATGTAATTAATGCTCATGTATGCATGGATTACACAAGCTTACGCTAAGTTCTAGCCTAATTTGGGTCAATTATGACCTATGATTGCTGAGCAATCAGAAACAAATGCTCGAAACTCACATGATAGTTAATCGATTGTTGACGCGGCTAGATCGTGGTTTAACAATTAGTTACATCATAGCATAGGTGATCAAGCATTGTAACAAATAAAAATTTATTACTTAAAAACCTAAGTATCTGAAGTCGAACACAGGGAGCAATTGGAATTTATTGCTAATCTTAAGAATGTAATTGAACACTTAATTACTCAAAACTTAATTCAAAATATATAAATGCATGAGTTTAAAAGTGAATTGTAGTAAAAAAGAAGGAATTTGGACCTCTGATCATAGGATCAGACATCTTAAAAGATGTTTCCCTTGTTCTTCTTCTTCTAATTTTCTTCCTTTCTTCTCTGTGCTTCTTCTTTCTTCTCTGCAGTTGCCTTGCTTCTTTCTTCTTATTTTCCTCTGTCTTCTGCCTTGCTTCTTTCTTCTCTTATAGTATCTTTCTCCTTCTTTTCTCTGTGGGTCTTCTTCTCTTTGGCTCTGCTTTCTCTTCTTCTTCCTTCCTTGGTTCTATTTTCTTTTGCCTTCAGTTTCTCTTCTTCTTCTGTTTGTCTTTCTCTTTCTTTATTTCTTCTTCCTTCTTCAGTTCCTCTTCTCTCTTTCATTCGCCTCTTCCCTCTACCTTGCCTTTCTCTTTTTCCTCTGCGAAGGCTTCCTTCCTTCTTCCTAGCCTTTCCTTCTTTTTCCTCTGTAAAGCCTCCTTCCTTCTTCTTCTTCCCCTTCGCTTGCAGCGGCTAAGTGTCAACTTCGCTTCTCCCTTCTGCCTTCCCAGGATAAACCAAAGAGGAGAAAAACCTATCCCTCTACCCACACCCATGTCTCTCTCTCTGTATACCACACTTCAGCACGCCCTCCCAGAGCCGAGTAAACAGGTCGGGTTGTGCGCCTGGGTCCAGGCACACCGGCGTGGGTGTGGTGCGCGAGGAGTGCTCAGGAGGGTGTCGGGTTAGGTCGCTAGATCCGTGTGGTGAGCTCACGGATGAGGCAGTGAGTATAGGTGAGGGACCTCACCCCATGTGCTTTCGGAGGCAACCAGCCCAAAGCATAAAATCAATTTAAACCACTCCAGCGCTTCACAGCTTACCAAGGTGGGACTATTGTTCCACCTCACTTTCTTGCGCGCCCGCAGGAGAGTGTTCTCCAATTGCAGCATTGCACGCTTCGCATCGACACTTGCTAGGATGACTGGATTTACAAGAGCTTCCCAAGTTTGCTGGACCTGGAGCCCTGAAGTCCCGCAACCTGGAGCAAGCAAGCAACTTCCTCGAGTCACCGCTAATGGCGGCCGGAGCGTGAAACCTGCCTGACACTAAAAGAGCCTTGTGGCTTAATCAGACCACAGGAGCACCTTCGCCGTGTCACGGCGAAGGTGAGGTGCTAGGTGGCAGGCCGCAGGGCGACCTAGGCGTGCGTGCCTAGGTCGCCCTGTGGCTGGACGGATGGGTTTGGTCGGGGAACAGTTGTGGTGGTGTAGAATGTTCAGTGAGGTGAGGCGGAGGTTATGCGATGGTCGGCGAGACGTGTGGGGCTGCGGAGTGACGGGAGTGTCTCACCGGTGGGTGGCTGGAGATGAAGAAGATGGTGGAGGACAGCGGCGGTTGAGGAGCGTTTGGTGAAATAAGATGAGGGAAATGAGAGAGGAGATTGAGAAGAGAAGTTCTAACCTAACTAAAGGGACGAAGGGGGCGAGAAGGCGGCTGGCAGTACCTACTATCGCCGGAGAAGAAAGCATCCAATGGAGGAAGACGGCGGCAATGACGGGGTTAGGGTGGCTCGCGCAGGTGTTGCGCGACGTGGAGGAGGATGACTCTGCCATTGGTTTTGTGGCAGAGCGATGAGGAAGAGGAGGGGGGCTCGCCAGAGCTAGCTGGACCCCTTGGCTGGAGAAGAAGAAGAGGAAATTGAGGTGGAATCCCAGCCAAGTCAAGCTGAGGAGGTGCGGCCGGAGTGAGGGGTTAATTTATAGGTGCTGGCCGAGCTTCTGGTGCGTGGAAGGCAAGCCTTTTGCCACCGATGTCTCACCGGAGATGGAAGGTAGTTAAGAGACCCAAATCTCTCTTGCGTTCGCACGAGAGATTGGGTGCAAATCTGGGATCAAGATTAAGTTCAGATGGAAGGGAATTCCTCAGAGAATCTCCCTTCCAAATTAGAGAGATCTCTGAGGAATCAGAGAGTATTCCCTCTCTATTCCTTGCCGGAGTAGGATCTCTCCCCAATAATGGCGGAGGGACCTGCTTTTAAGATTGGAGAGGAAGTTAGGGGGGTTTATGCAATGGTTTTCAAAAGGTAGGGACCAAAATGTGATTGGGTGTACTAAATTGTAAAGTAGGTCAAGATGACCTCCCCTTAGGTCCAAATTTTGGTACAAACCTAATTTGGACCTAAGGAATCCAATGGTGAAGTTGGATTTAAGGTTTGACCACGTTTGATTGGACATTTTGTGTAAAAACCCAAACTAGGTCAATTGATGAGCTAGGACCCTAATCTAGGTCAAACTAGGTTCCAAAGGCCAAATTGAATGTTCTAAACCCTAGGGGATATTTTTCCATGATTTTTAGAGGGTTTAATTGATTTTTATCCTGATCAAAACCTTGTTGAATTAAGCAGGTCAGTTTTATGGTTACAAGATGTCATTTAATTCCTGGTTTGCACATAAACCCATTTCTGATTGAATCTACCCACTTTTTATCTTATTCAGACCATTTGACCTATGTTTTGTCTCTGAGAAATCCCGTTTATGTACTGCAATGGTAAAATTGCAGTTTTAACCTTTATTTCATGTTTTCTTCTCGGAACACTTATTTCTCCAATTAAGCCCTCTTCTAAGTTATGTAGGAGCTTTTATTCTCTTTATTAGGTCAAAATGAGCTAGTTATGGCTCATGATGAGGCTCTCATCATACCCCCATGCCTAGCTTTTGCTAGTCCCTTAGCAAAAATTCAAGGTTTTAACTTCTGTTCTAGACCCTGAGTGTTTGTCATCAGTTATGATAAGTGCTTTTCTTTTTCTTTCGTGATTAGGTCAGAATGCCGACAATAGGCCTAGAGGTATTCAAGTACCAAGCAAAATCCAGACCTGACCCACTTTAGCCTCAATCCTCTGCAAAGGTTTTTAAGGCCCACAAAAACTAACCTAGGGTTTGCTGGACTCCACGGTTAAAGCACCCGTGCTTGAGACATTTTTAGCCTAGGTTTAGTTTGTAGTGCATTTTTGTAAGAGAGAGATAGAAGATTTATTTGTTTGGAGAGCTTTCTCTCTCTTTTCTTTTTATTTCTAGCTTTGAATTAGCTTCTCAACATGGTCTGTATTGGATTCCTCATCCCCATCATCAATCCTCAAGGGTCCCTGGCTATCGATGCTTCAAGATAGCATCGCCCATGGCGACCCCCAGAACCCTGGCTTTCGAGATTTCAAGATAATCCCACCCATGGCATTCCGTGGCTGACTTCAGACCATGGCGATCGACATTTTGTGATAATGCTGCCCATGGTTTCTGAACCAGCAGAGTGCTTACATGCCCCCAGTAGGATATTTAAATATCCTAAGAGACACGCACCGAGGAGATGATATGTTGTTATGCATCTTCGAGGAGATGATATCCAAATTTTTGTACAAACCTAATTTTGACCTAAGGAATCCAATGGTGAAGTTAGATTTAAGGTTTGACCACGTTTGATTGGATATTTTGTGTAAAAACCCAAATTAGGTCAATTGATGAGCTAAGACCCTAATCTAGGTCAAACTAGGTTCCAAAGGCCAAATTGAATGTTCTAAATCCTAGGGGATATTTTTCCATGATTTTTAGAGGGTTTACTTGATTTTTATCCTGACCAGAACCTTATTGAATTAAGCGGGTCTATTTTAGGGTTACATGATGTCATTTAATTCCTGGTTTGCACATAAACCCATTTCTGATTGAATCAACCCACTTTTTATCTTATTCAGACCATTTGACCTACGTTTTGTCTCTGAGAAATCCCATTTATGTACTGCAATGGTAAAATTGCAGTTTTAACCTTTATTTCATGTTTTCTTCTCAGAACACTTATTTCTCCAATTAAGCCCTCTTCTAAGTTATGTAAGAGCTTTTATTCTCTTTATTAGGTCAAAATGAGCTAGTTATGGCTCATGATGAGGCTCTCATCATCGTTGCACTATCGAATCATCTAAACTGTTTAAATTTCTGTGTCAGTATGCATTTGATTTATTCAATCTAGTTAAGTACGTCATCCAATTTGTATTGAGGAACCCAATTCAGATACCATAAATGAATCTGATTCTTATTCAAACAACATGATCAAATTAATGTATCACCTTGCATTTTTCAAATGGCTTGCCAAGAACACACAAATTCCAACATACTTTCCATCCTACGTCTCGATTTTTGTAAGGGAAAAACATGGGATGAGGGGTAGAAGAGGAATTTATATTGAAAATATTTTATTTTCATTTTTGTTATCATTTTGTCTGTTCTATATTATTACAACAATAAATGTAACACTGAAATAAGAATGTATTGGGGTCATAAAAGACAATGTTAAGAGCCAACAATTGACCATGCCGCTTTAGGGAATTGGGAATAGGGAGTTCTAGGTTTTTCATGCCCGAATCTATGATAGCTCGATTTATAAATCCTTTCCTTCCCCCGATTGTTATTGCATCTACTCATCGCATTTGGCACAACACTAAAGCACCTCGTTGGAAGTACCTTATCGGACCTCCTTTATAACATACACATCCATTAGACCTCGCCAACTGGCCTCTGCCAAACCTCACTGGATCTCCTTCATAGCACATGCCTCTACTAGACCCCCCCAACTTACCTTATTGAACCTCCTCACTAGACCTTCTTCGTAAGAGCTCCCACTACTCCCTCGCATGATCCCCTTGTCATACCTTATCCCCAATACCTCCCTACCACATAGGCACTTCTCATACCTCACCTTCCACCACCGCACAACAGCACCATCACCATTACCATTGACAACCTCTGCTAGTGTTGTAACGTCACTGACCAACACCATCACTACATTTACCACCTTCATCCTTGCACCATCATAAGCACTTCATGTTCTCTCACTGCCATCAATAGTACCTCCTCCCCTACTACAACACACAACACCTCATACAATCGCACCACCTCCTCCCATGGTCACCACCCCTACATCTTCCTCCTCCCTATCCATAACACACAACACCTCTTGCCACTACCACCACCTTCTCTTACCACCACCATTGCTACCTCCTCTTCATTCCTATCCATAACACACAATACCTCCTCCCACCACCACCTCCTTCCACAATTGCCACCCCTACCTCCTCCTCCACCCCATCCATAACACACAGCACTAGCACACACCACCACCACCATTTCCAACCACCACTAGACCAACACCCTCTATAGCACATGATTAGGACCTCTAACATTCACCGGGCCACCCTCCCTTCTCCTCCATTAACAGCAACATTGCAAAAGGAAGAAGTTGAAGTCTTTGTTATGGGCTAAAAGCAACCTCAAAAGGGGTTTTGAACTCAAAGGAAGAAAAATCTCAGACAAAAAATCAACAAAATAATCAATTAAATGCAAGCTTTGCTTAAATCTGTACAATGCGTTGCATTATTGGAAGCATATTGAAATTTAGGGGAAAAAATCAACCCTTAAAAATGCAATTAGTAAAAAGGGACTCAAAGAGATGGGAAATAAATGGAATCAAAAATAGGAACTAAGGAAAATGTTGTATTGAAAATTCATCGCAAAAAGTTTTGAGTTTTGAAAACTCGTCGTCATAGTATAATTTGCGAGAAAATCCAAACAATCAAATAATTTTTACTGAAACTCAAAAGGAGTCCCGGGTCGAACACAGGGAGGTTACATCGATTTGAAATCCGCAATTGTATTTTTTTCATTACTTTTGTTTAAAGATGAGATAATCACAATGATTCTACCCTACTTGCAATATAACACTATAACTAAATGGAGAGAGAGAGAGAGAAAAAGAACACCTTTTATAATCAAAATAATGTTGTTACAACTACAACTAGAAAGCGAGAAATCTAATCTAGAAAGTGGTAAAGAGAAGGGGCAGAGAAGTTATCCTCCTCGATGGCTGCTTGGAGGATGAGCTAGATGGGTGATGCCTAGAAGAAGAGCTATGACAGAGGATGGAGAACGAAGTGAGAAGAACTGGGAGCAAGTCAGGGCATCGTTGTTGCGAGATCCACTTCAAGAACGAGGGAAAGAAGATGACCACGGGTGCTCCATGAATGAGTTGAGAAGTGGATAAAGTTTTGATTTTTACTCTAGAGGAGCATCCCATGTTTGGGACGAGCTTCCTTAGAGCTTAGGAGAGGGAGAGAGATGAAGGAAGGGATGAGAAGAATGTGGGAGTCGTAGGGCCTTTTTATAGATGTAAAGGTTGGGGGCAAATAGGTCATTTTAACATTAAAACATTAAATGCATCAGCCTTTAGTGATGGATATGAACATCACTAAAGGCTAAACGTGGGTGTAGCACGCGCACATCTGCCCACCTCCTCTTCTTCCTTTGTTTCAAAGGCTATCCACATTCAGACAATCTCAGCAGTCCGATCGTAAGATCGGACGGCTTAGGATCATTCGTACACATGCCTTCATCACGCGCCTAATGCCAACGCGGACGATCTTGCATCCAACGGTGCTTCAGATCATGCATGCACAAGCCACACTCATTCGTGCTGCCACGTCACCTCATTCACTACCACCTGATCACCTTCCAATGGACAAAATCGATCGCACCCTGACCGCAACTTCAATTTGAGGCACACAGGGGCTCGACCTCGCAACCTTTGCTTCACGAACGTGCGCTCGCCCAATGCGCTATCCATGAGTTTGAGGCGCGTTTTGATCCAAGGCGAGCATGCTCTTGTCTATTTGATCAAGTTCTAATGGTGTAAATGTGATGGTTGGTTGAGGAGAGGAATTGCAGCGGTGATCCTTGGGTGGTTTGGGCAGCTGAGATGGCATCGCACAATCTTGGTCATCTATCTTATCTGACTTGATGGTGCCATGAATGTCGGATTGGATTGATTTTCACGTTGTTGTGCTACGATGGTTGATCTAAATCCATCCGTGTAGTCGAATTTGTCATCTAAAGTATGGATTTACATGATCTGGCCCCTAGATCTCAGATCTTTCTCAGACTACATCTGATGCTACGGAAGTCCGATCGGGGCGATCTTCGATTCATTGAACTCCAATCATCCCCCTTATCAGATTTGTATGATTGGATCTTCGATCTGAGGCCCCAACTAAATATTTCCCTGACCCTAGTGTTTGTCACAGCGAGATCGATTTTTAAAAATAGTCGGGTTGTAGTGTAGTCGAAATCGCATTGAAAATAAATACAATTTTTATTACTTGAAAAAGTTTCCGAGGTCGAACATAGGGAGCAAATTGGTATTTAGAAATCAAGATCACAATTCAGAATTAAAAGAATTTGCAATAATAGATGTAGCAAAGTGTAAAAATATGGGAGTAAAATGGTGGTTTAGATCACCAAATACTCCTACAATATCACCAAAGAACTCAATGTATGAATATGCAAAGAGAGCTTAAGATCTGTTGTCTGATGATGAAATCAGACGACTTAAGTTGTCTGATTCTTCTTCTTCTGTTCTTCTCTGTCTTTGCTTCTTTCTTCTTCTTTCTCTATCTTTGTTTCTTTCTTCTTCTTTCTCTATCTTTGCTGTGTCTACTTTCTCTGTCTTCTCCTTTCCTGTCTTTGCTTTTTCTTCAGCCCTACTTCTTCTTCTTCTTCTTCCTCTTCCTTCTGCCTTCATTCAACTCTAACCTCCTCTTCTTCTTCAAAATCAGCTAAGTGTCGGCTGAAGGTTTCTGTAGCAAAACCCTCCCTCTACCCACGCGACTCTCCTCTCTTTCTCTCTCAGGATCTGCTCTCCCAGAGCCACACAGGTATTTGGGTTATCGGGTCGGGCGCATACCTGAGTCCAGGCTCACCAGCATGCAGTGGTGAGCGAGGAGTACAAGTTGGGTCAGGTCAGGTCAGGCCAGGTCCGCAGGGGCGTATCGCAGATGAGACCAGGTCGGGTGAGAGGGACCTCACCCCGTGGATCTGAGGCGAACAGATGATATGAATTTTTTTCAAGTTATGTGGGTGCAGATGCCTCTTCGTATCCAAGGTGGGACTATCCATGCTCCCTTTTCTCGTGCGCCTGCAGCAGAGATTGATCTTCCAATTGCAGCTGCTGCGAAGGCTCTCAACTCCAATTAAAGATCTGGGTGCATGCACAAGACTCTTCCGTGCATCCTGGGAGCGTCAACATGGGACAGCAAGGCCAGGAGCAGCCTCGAACAAGCTTCAATATGGGGCCTTGAACCTGAAATCAGTAGAATAGCCTTGCGGCCACGTCAAATCGCTTGAGGATCGCCGGAGCACGGTGGATGTGCTAGGGGTGGTGGCGTGGTGTGTGGGTGTCTGTGAGTGCATGCCTATGGCAAGCTATGTGTGTGCAAGTGGGTGTGTTGGGGGGTGGTTTGGGTGAGTGGCGAGGTGAATAAAGTGAAGGGAAGAGCTCAGTGAGGTGTGGCAAAGGTTGTGGGCTTGTCGGCGAGGGTTTTGGTGGCCTATGGTGGTGGGATGGCCTTGCTGGAGGTGGTGGTCGAAGATGGAGGCGATGAAGGTGCGAGGGGCGGTAGTGGTTGGTTTGAAGTGGAGTAAATGTGGAAATAAAGTAGAGGTGAGAGGGAACTTAGCTAGGAAGTCAATGGATGAAAGGGGGCAGTGAGGGCGTTGGATTTGGTGTTGCTGACACCGGAGACAAAGGTGGCTCCGGTGAGGTGGGAACGGTGAGGATGAAGAGGGAGTGGCGTCTGCTGGTACGGCGAGACGCGGACGAGGGCAGGGAGGATGAATCCACTGCATGTTTGGCGATCGGATGACGAGAAGGAGCAGGGAAGGTCGCTGGACGTCCAGGAGCCTTCAGCCATGAGGGGAACAGAAGAATTGATGTTATTCGTAGCTGAATTCGAGCGTGGAGAATGTGGTGCGATCTGGGCTTCTTTAAATAAGGCTCTGAAGGGCGGTTAGGGCTTGGGAAGCTTGAAGGTCACCAGAGTTGAGAGTTGTTGAGATACCCAAATCTCTCATGCGTTCACATGAGAGATTGAGAAGGAATCAAAGCTCATCAATGGGTTTAGATGGGAGAGAATTTCTCAGAGGATCTCCCTTCCAAATTTGAAAGGGATTCTCCAAGTAATCAAGGAGATCTTCTCTGTCAAAGATAGCCGGAGTAGGTTTCCTCTGTGATAATGGTAGAGGAACCTACTTGTGTAGACGACGAGGAAGTTAGGGGGCTAAATGCAAGGGTTTCTGAAAGTTAGGGGTAGAAATGTAATTAGACAGGACCTTTTTGCAAACTAGGTCAAGGCAAACTCATCTTAAATCCAAATTTTGGTAAAAATCTAATTTAGACTTTAGGAATCCAATGGTGAAGTTGGATTTTGGTTTTGACTACGTTTGTCTGGGTAATTTTTGTAAAAATCTAAATTAGGGAAAATATCTGTCTAAGACTCCATTCTAGGTCAAGATGGGTTCTAATGGCTAAATTGAAGGTACTAAACCTTAGAGAGTATTTTTCTATGATTTTTAGAGGGTTTAGGTGAATTTTATTCTGACCAGAACCTTGGTTAATCAAGTGAGTCTATTTTTAGGATTTCAAGAAGTCATTTAATTCATAGAACACACACAAACCCTTTTCTATCAAATCCAACCCATTTGTTATCTTGTTAAGACCATTTGACCTTTATTCAGCCTTTGAGATAACCCGTGGTTGTACTGCATTATTAAAATTATAGTTTTACCCTTGGTTTTTTATTTTTCTCTCAGAAAGGTTATGCAATGAGTTATGACCGTCAGTTGGTTATGTATGAGCATTTATTGACTTTATTGGGTCAAAATGAGCTAGTTAGGGCTCATGATGGTGTTCCCATCATATCCTTATGCCTAGCTTTTGCTGGTCCCTTAGCAAAATTTCAAGGTATCAACTTTGATTTTAGACCATGAAATCTTTTGATGCTAAAAAAACTGTGATGTGTGCTTTCCTCTGTAGATTAGGTTAGAATGCCGATTGTAGGCCCAGAGGTACTCAAGTACCAACCATGATCTGGACCTGACCAGCTCTAGCCTCAGTTTGCCACAAAAGTTTTTAAGGCCCACAGGAACTATCCTAAGGTTCGTTGGACTCCACGGTTAAAGCACCCTTGCTTGTAACATGCTCTAGCCTTGGTTGAGTTTGCAGTGCATTTTTGTCAGAGAGAGACAGAGGAATTTTTCTTCGTGGAGAGTTTTCTCTCTCTTTTCGTTTTATTTCTAGCTTCGGATTGGCTTCACAACACGGTCTATATCGGATTCCTAGTCCCCATCATCAATCCTCGAAGGGTCCATGGCAATCGATGCTTTGGGATAGCACCACCCATAGCAACCCCTAGAACTCTGGCTTTCAAGATTTCGAGATAATCCCACCCATGGTGGTCTATAGCTAAATCCAGACCCTCGCAATTGGCTTTTCAGGGTAATGCCCCCCATGGCATCTAAACCAGCATAGGGTGCTTGCATGCCTCCAGTAGGATATGTAGATATCCTCGGAGACAAGCATCGAGGAGATGATATGTTATTGCGCATCTTCGAGGGGAATTTCCCACCTCTTCGTGCCGAGAACTCGTCCAAATCAACTTGTGTTGATCAGCTACTCCTAATCTAGGGAACTTTTTTCAGAATAATTTAAACGCATTTGCATGATTTTGATACTTATGTGCACTAAACTAGACTGTGTGTGGGGGTTTGGGTGCTTAGGTTACCGAGTCCCGCAAACCAGACATCAGTTAACGAGGATGAATGCTCCCTAAGCCTTAGGCCTAATACTTAAGCTTCGCATTTTCCCCAACCTCTTCAGAACTATCCAGATCTTAGCAGATACTTGAATTTTTAAGCCTAGGATCACAACCCAAAAGGCCTAAAACCAGCGTTCGTACTAATCCTGTCTTTGTTTTAATAGCATTGTTTATCTTTCATTTTCTTTTGATATGGTTTAGAACTAAGTCAATTCCTTAATTTCTTACTAATGACTATTCCTTTTTCTTTTTCTTTTCAACTTGTGCTCCTTTTTGACATTTTTATCTCCTTCCATTTCTCTCCTCAAGAACTGATATGCCATCAAAAATTTCCTCTCCTCTCATTTTTTTGTTCTTTTTCAAGATTTTTTTTATTTTTTTTGGTATTTTTGGGATATGTGATTTTTTGATGAAACCCTTTCTTGTGAGATGATTTTCATGGCATTTTGCACTTTAATACCCCCCCATGCCTACAATTTGCAATGTCATTGTAAATTAGGTGGGTTCGAGTTCAGCTTAGATCATTCATTAGAATAGGTTTTGGGTAGGTGAATGGGTCGAGATGACTATTGCAGATGATTTCAAGCTCGGGTACGAGTACTAAAGGTGGAGTTTGCTGTTCTAATGGATGAACCCTAAAGTGCAATATGAGTTCAGCATAGGATGTGTCAAGAAAGGTTTCGGATTTTTCAAAATGATGGGTTGCCTCTCGTTAACTGTTGAGTTTAAAGCCATCAGTCGGGTGTAATGAGCTCAGGGAGAATGGAGGGTAAAAGATGTCTCAGCCAAATTTGTATTGGTAAGTTCAATGAACAGTTTGAGTCTCTGACCATTCACGACGAAAGGATCTGAATCATGGTTGAGTTGACTGATTTCAACTGTTCCATTTCCAAAGATTTGTCAGACAAGGTAAGGTTTGATCCATTTTGATCTGAGTTTTCCTGCGAATAGTTTGAGTTTGGTATCAAAGAGGACTTTTTGACTAGGGCAAAAGATCTTTCTGGATATGTGCTTGTCATGAAAGGCTTTAACCTTCTCTTTATAAATTCGCGAGTTCTCATACGCGTCATGGCGTAATTCATCTATCTCGCCCATTTGAAGTTTTCTGTGGGTTCCTACCTTAGAAAGATCGAGATTGCAGTTCCATACTGCCCAATAGGCTTTGTGCTCCAATTCGACAGGGAGGTGACATGCCTTCACATACACCAATCTGAAGGGAGACATACCTAATTGGGTTTTGTGGGCAGTCCTATAAGCCCACAAAGCTTCCGGAAGTCGGGATGACCAGTCTTTCCTATCAGGTTGAATAGTGACTTGGAGGATTTTCTTGATCTCTCGATTCGATAGCTTAGCTAGAGCGTTAGTTTGGGGGTGATAAGAAGTAGAGATTTGGTGTGACACCCCGTATTTGGTCACCAGTGACCTGAATTGAGCATTAGTGAAATGGGTCCCTCCATCAGAGATTATAGCATGTGGAATCCTGAACTGAGAAAAGATGTTCTGATGAATGAATTTGATAACCACCTTATGATCGTTGGTTTCAGTTGGAATGGCTTCGATCCATTTGGACACATAGCCAACAGTGGGTAGAATGTACTCAAAGGCATTTAAAACAGGAAAGGGTCCCATAAAATCAATCCCCTAGACATCGAAGATTTCGCATACGAGGATCAGCTGTAAGGACATCATATCACGGTGGCTCATGTTGCCTAAGGTCTGGCAACGAGTGCATGCCTTACAGTGATTGTATGCGTCTTTGAAAATCGTGGGCCAATAGAAGCTGCACTGGAGGACTTTAGCTGAGGTTTTATGACTAGAGAAGTGTCCACCGCATGCCTGGTCATGGTAGAAGGACAAGATGTCTTGAATTTCCGCTTTCGGGACACATCATTGAATGATTGGATCAGCACCGATGCAGAAGAGATATGGATCTTCCCAAAAATAGTACTTATCATCGAAAAGCAATTTGTCCTTCTTGGCCTTTGGCCAATCGGACAAAATCTAATGTGGTGCCAGGTAGTTTACTAGGTCAGCAAACCATGGAAGCCCTGTACTGATAGTCAGGAGATGCTCATCAGAAAAATGTTCCGTAATGGGTCCAGAAGGGTCGATAATGTCAAAAGGAAGGTGGGACAAGTGATCAGCTACCACGTTCTATTTTCCTACTTTGTCATGAATCTCGAGGTCAAACTCTTGCAACAGCAAGATGCAGTGAATTAGTCGAGGTTTCATGTCCTTCTTCACAAGGAGATGCCTTACAGTTGTGTGATTAGAGTAAATGATAACACAGGAACCCAGAATATACGATCTGAACATTTCCAGGGCAAATACTATGGCTAGCAGCTCTTTCTCAGTAACTGTGTAGTTACGCTGAGCCTCGTCAAGTGTCTTGCTAGTGTAGTAGATGACCACGGGTTTCCCATTAATTTTCTGCCCAAGCACCTCTCCTACAGCGAAATCAGATGCATTGCACATGATCTCAAAGGGTTGAGACCAATTAGGGGACTGTAGGATTGGAGCTTGGGTAACTCGATCACATAGGATTTCAAATGCTTGAGTGCATTCCTTGGAGATTTCAAAAGGAACATCCTTAGATAACAGATTAGTCAGAGGGTGCGCGATCTTTGAGAAATCAGGAATGAATCGACGGTAAAAACCGACGTGCCCCAGGAAAGATCAGATGTCTTTGACCGAGCTAGGCATAGGGAGTTTAGAAATCATATTCACCTTGGCTCGATCAACCTAGATGCCTTTTTCTGAGATGAGATGTCCCAGGACAATTCCTTTAGGCACCATGAAGTGGCTCTTTTCCCAAGAAAGAACCAGATTCGCGTTAATGCACTGCCTGAGGATCTAAACCAAGTGCGGGAGGCAATCATTAAATGATTCGCTGAAAACTGAGAGGTCATCCATGAAGACTTCCAGATAATCACCTACCATATCTGAGAATATGGCAAGCATGCACTGCTAAAAAGTAGCGGGTGCATTGCAGAAATCGAAAGGCATCCTTTGAAACGTGTATGTCCCAAAGGGGCAGGTGAAAGTGGTCTTCTCTTGGTCCTCAAGATGGATTGCCACCTGGTTGTAACCGGAGCACCCGTCCAAAAAGTAGAAGAATTTATTTCCTGCTAGTTTTTCGAGGATTTGATCAATAAACGGCAGTGGGAAATGATCCCTCTTTGTGAAGGTATTGAGTCTTCTGTAATCAATGCAGACTCTCCACGAATTTGCCACATGGGTCGGTATGATTTCTCCGATCTCAATCATGATCACGGTGAGTCCTACCTTTTCAGGCACAACCTGGATTGGACTCACCCATCGACTATAGGAGATCGGGTAGATGATCCTAGCATCTAGCCACTTAATGATCTCCTTTTTCACAACCTCTTACAGAAGAGGATTCAGACGTCTCTACATTTCACAAGAAGGCCGTGTGCCTTCTTCAGTATAGATGCGGTGTGTGCAGTAAGAGGGGCTGATACCAGTCAAATCATCAAGAGTCTATCCAATGGCTCTTAGATGTTGCTGGAGAATAGAAATTAGATGGGATTCCTGATCAAGTGTGAGTCTGGAGTTGATAATCATAGGAAACGTCTGATTGGAACCCAAAAAGATGTACTTTAGATGATTGGAAAGAGGCTTTAGTTCCAAAACAGGGTTATCAGCAGTAGTGGGTGGTTAAGGGTGGGTGTAAGGAGCAAGGGAATAAGTTATGGGTGTGTCTAGGTTGAGTTCGGACTCCTCTAATTGCATGTTTTGATCTTCTTGTGGTTGATTAGAAGTAGTCATGTTTTCCTTGATATACTGATCATCAACCATAGCCTCGATATCACATATTTGTTCTATAACTCTGCAATTAATACCTTGTTGGGCCTTAAAGATGTTGATCTTTAGTATCTGATTCCTAAATTTCAGTTCAATTTGGCCCTCCTCATAATTAATGTTGGCCCTAGCAGTGGCCAATAAGGGTCTCCCTAGTATGATTGGTGTGTTCCTTGGATTTTCTGGAGCATCCATATCGAAGACTATGAATTCAACCGGGAAGTAGAAATCCTGAACCCTAACAATGACATCCTTAAGAACTCCTTTACGTGACTTAATAGATCGATCTGCTAACTGTAATGTCACCTCTCTTGGTTTGAGCTCAGATTCCTCAAGATGGTCAAGTAGGGATGTAGGTATTAGGTTTATGGAGGCTCCTAGATCCAATAATGCTCTATCAAATTGGATATCACCAATTGTACAGGAAATCAGGGGAGTACCTGGGTCTTTTGCCTTAGGTGGGAGTTTGCTCAAAATGACAGAGCTGGCTTGCTCTGACAATACAATTGGGCTCCCACTTTTGGTTCACGGCTTGTGCTTAGGTGTACACACATCTTTCAGAAATCGTGCATAAGTCGGTACATGGCGAATCGCATCCATCAAGGGGATGTTTATATGGACCTATTCAAAGAGATTGACCAGGTCCTCCTCAAGTGCCACGAGTTTTGTTATCCTCTTTTCCTTGGTCAAGGCCTCGAGAAATGGAACCTTGGATGGTTCCTTTAGAATAGGTCTAGGTTCTTAATCTGAGACAGGGGTATCTTGGATGTCTATCCTAGAGTTTGGGTTACTACCAGGCTGTAAGTGGCTTGGGTAAGGGGGGTCTTGTGTTGCTTTGCTACTACGTGTTGTTACTAAATTCAGTCTTGCCTAATTCGAGTTTGGTGTTGGTAAAATAGGTGGCTACTACTGAAATCTTGAGTACAATGTTGAATCTTCCATCCCATCAGGTGATGGAGCAGAAGGGGCCTGATAAATCATGTGGGCCTGGCCTGGATTTGGGTTCATATCGCGCCTTTGGTTCGGCAAGTTATTCGGATTTGGCAGAGGTTGCGAAGGGAGTGTACCAGGTTGGCGGGAATTCGCCATCTGGGTGAGTTGATTGCGAACCTCTGTGATCTCATCTTTGTGCTATTTTTGCATAGCTGCATTCATCTTTTGAATGTCAACCAGAGTCTGAAGGATAAGAGTCATTTGATCTCCTTGGGTTGGCCTAGATTGATAGGTGGGGTTCGGCCGAGGTTGAGGCGGCTGATATGGACGAGGGCCTTGTCGACGGGGTTGATATGGTGGTCTCTGATTCTGATTGTTTCCCACCCACATGAAATTGGGATGATTTCGCCATCTAGGGTTATAGGTATTAGAGAATGGGTCATTCTGGATGGCGTTGAGGTCCTCACAGGTCTGAGGAACCTTAGAAAAGTCAAAGAATGAGGGTTTAGAGTTCCCCCAACTACAATAGGTAGGTTCGGAGTTTCCTTCGACCCTTGAATCAGATGGGGGTGGATACGGGTCCATCCCCTGAGAAGATCGGTGGTAGATGTTATGCATAGCTTCCCTCCTAGAGGACGGTTGTGCGAACGGGTTTGGCGTAGAGGTGTCTCGCTGTAGATGTCGAGTTAGCTCGTCCACCTTTTTCTCTATAATAGAGGCCTTGTCAAAAAATTGGCCATCAATTTCAAGTCGACAGATGAGGATAGGCCGTGTGTCTCATGTGCCCTCCTTAGATTCGTTGATGCACAGGTATTCATCCGATCGAATAAGCCTATGGAGTCATTATTGATGGAGTTCTCACACATATTCTTAAGAATCTCCCACACAGTGTCTTCATGTTGACCCATGATATTTCATCCACAAGTTGCATTGACGAATAATCAGATATCTTCACGGAGTCGCTGGTAAAAAGACTGGACTTATTCCCATTTAGGAACTCCATGATGAGGGCACTTTCGTATGAGATCCAGGAAATGATCCCATGCTTCGTGAAGTGGTTCTCTAGGCTATTGTGTGAAGTGTGTGATCTAGTGTCGTAAAGCATTCGTCCGACCAACTGGGAAGAACATTTTCAGAAACTCAGACTGTAGTTCAACCCATGTGTTGATTGGATGTTTTTGCGTTTGATACCAGTGAGTTGCTTTGTCCATGAGAGAGAAGGAGAACATTTTCATGAGAAGGATATCTCAATTCTGAACATCTGACCTGAAGGTCTGGGCCAGATGCTTGAGCTGTTTAATGTACTGGAAAGGATCCTCGGAATTAAGCCCATGAAATTTTGGAATAGCATGAATCATGTTGGGCTTGAGTTCAGTATCAGGACATCAAGATGGGATTTGGACTCTAGGTTCGATCACCATCGCAGTGGGATTGTAATGATCTTGCATCATAGGATGCTGCGGTGGATTCACAATGGCTTGGAATAAATCATTGAGGCGCTGAAGTTGATTTTTGAGGTTATTCTCTTCTTCTGCGGGTTGTGCCATGATGATGGATGAAGGAGAATTGGGTTTAGATGAATAAGAAGAGATGTCTATGTGATGGGGTTGTTGCACAAACACAGAAGTTGAGGCCTGGCCTCGATAAGAGTGAATGACTAAAGGAGGTCTCAATGATGGTCTTAAGGACATCCTACCAAACATGCACCGATGGTCTAGATGAGAATAGAATGTGATGGACCCAATCAAGACACCCAAAACTTTTGGATGACTATAGAGGTTCACGGCTGATGATACCCCTTATTCAGAAAGCCATCCACCTGAGAATTACCTAGGTAGCCAGTGAGGGAGAGTTCCACGAAGACCCCAACATGGTAGAGTGCCCCGACGGGTTACAAGGTTTCCCCCACTCGACCACTCTTGTCACTGATGTTCCAGGTAGACCAGAATGGGGACTTGACCTCTTAAGTCTACCAGTTTTATTAAGAGCAAGGGTACTTAAGATTTCACTTAAACTTTAGATGTATTGTGTGCAAAAGTGACCTAATTTCAAGATTGGTTGACCCAACAAGGTGGGTCAACTTCACCTATTTGTCCTTGAGAAGTTTTAGGTCCCTCTTTTAGGATTCAAGTGAGATTAAGAGCCTGATTTTTAGGGTTTGCATGAATAGATCAACTCAACCAAGGCTAAGGCACACATTGTTAGGAAAGTTGATTCTTGCTTATGCAAGTATGTCTCTAAAACCATAACTTGGAATCCTTAATTGGCTCTAATTTTGGTCCAGTTTAGTTTGCCAAATGTGGTATCTACGGCATAAATAAGAAAGTGATAGCCCTAGTTACCTTAAATGGGTGCATAAATCAAGATTTGTTGTTGAAATCAAATTAGGCAACTTGATGGATTATCTAAGAATGGAAAGCAAGTAGCCCTAATTGATTTTTTCCTTTTCTTAACCTTTTCAGAATCAGGGGCGTAAGAGAGAGAGAGTAGTTAGAATTTACCTGCCCCTGATGTGTTTGTTGTGCAGCTGTACTTTCTTTCTCAGCTACGACCTCTCCAAGCCTTCTTCTTCTTCTTCCTTCTGCCTTCAACCCTAACCTCCTCTTCTTCTTCAGATTTAGCTAACTGTTGGCTGGAGGTTTCTGTAGCAAAAGCCTCCCCCTATCCACGTGACACTCCTCTCTCTCCAAGGATTCACTCTCCTAGAGCCACATAGGTATTCGGGTTGTTGGGTCGAGCGCGTACCCGGGTCCAGGCTCACCGGCGTGTGGTGGTGAGTGAGGAGTGCCGGTCAGTCGGGTCAGGTCGGGCCAGGTCTGTGGGGCCGTGTTGCGGACGAGACTAGGTCAAGTGAGAGGGACCTCACCCCGTGGATTTGAGGCAAACAAATGATATTACTTTTTCAATTTATGTGGGTGCAAATGCCTCTTCATATCCGAGGTGGGATTATCCGCGCTGCCTTTTCTCACGCGCCTACAATAGAGATTGATCTTCCAATTGCAGCTTCTGCGAAGGCTCTCGACTCCAATTGAAGACCTGGGTGCTTGTGCAAGACTCTTCCACGGGTCTTGGGAGTGTCAACTTGGGACAGCAAGGCCTAGACTAGCCTCAATCAAGCTTCAAGCTTGCTTGCCAATGGTAGATGGGGCCTTGAACTTGAAATTAGTAGAATAGCCTTGCAGCCATGTCAAATCGCTCAGGGAGGATCGTCGAAGAACGGCGGATGTGCTGGGGGTCGTGGCGTGGCGTGTGGATGTCTGTGAGTGCGTGCCTAGGGTAGACTATGTGCGTGTGAGTGGGTGTGCTAGGGGGTGGTTTGGGTGAGTGGCGAGGTGAATCAAGTGAGGGGAGGTGCTCAGTGAGGTGTGGCAGAGGTTGTGGGCTTGTCGGTGAGGGTTTTGGTGGGCTGTGGAGGTGGGGTGGCCTCGCCGGAGGTGGTGGTCGGAGATGGAGGAGATGAAGGTGCGAGGGGCAAAGCAGTTGGTTTGAAGTGGAGAAAATGTGGAAATAAAGTAGATGTTAGAGGGAACTTAGCTAGGAAGTCAATGGATGAAAGGGGGCAGTGAGGGCGTCGGGTCTGGTGTGGCCGATGCCAGAGATGAAGGAGCTTCGATGAGGTGGGAACGGTGAGGATGAAGAGGGAGTGGCGTCTACTGGTACGGCGAGACGCAGACGAAGGAAGGGAGGATGAATCTGCCGTAGGTATGGTGGTCGAACAACAAGAAGGAGCAGGGAAGGTCGCTGGACATCGAGGAGCCTTTGGTCATGAGGAGATAAGAAGAATTGAGGGTATTCACGGCCGAATTTGAGTGTGGAGAATGTGGTGTGATACGGGATTCTTTAAATAAGGCTCTAAATGGCGGTTAGGGCTTGGGAAGCTTGCAAGCTTCCCAAGCTTGGAAGGTCACCGGAGTTGGGAGCTGTTGAGATACCCAAATCTCTCATGCATTAGCATGATAGATTGAGAAGGAATCAAAGCTCATCAATGGGTTTAGACGGGAGAGAATTTCTCAGAGGTTCTCCCTTCCAAATTTGGAAGGGATTCTCAAAGTACTCAAGGAGATTTTCTCTGTCAAAGGTCGCCGGAGTAGGTTTCCTCCATGATAATGGTGGAGGGACCTACTTGTAAAGATGACAATGAAGCTATGGGGCTAAATGCAAGGATTTTTGAAAGTTAGGGGTAGAAATGTAATTAGATAGGACCTTTCTGCAAACTAGGTCAAGGCAAATTCATCTTAGATCCAAATTTTGGTAAAAATCTAATTTGAACCTAAGGAATCCAATGGTGAAGTTGGATTTTGGTTTTGACTATGTTTGACTGGATAATTTATGCAAAAATCCAAATTAAGGTAAAAATCTGTCTGAGACTCCATTCTAGGTCAAGATGTGTTTAATGGCCAAATTGAAGGTACTAAACCCTAGAGAACATTTTTATATAATTTTTAGAGGGTTTAGGTGAATTTTATCTTTACCATAACCTTGGTTAATTGAGTGGGTCTGTTTTTAGGATTTCAAGAAGTCATTTAATTCACAGAACACACACAAACCCTTTTCTATCAAATCCAACCCACCTGTTATCTTGTTAGGACCATTTGACCTTTATTCAGCCTTTAAGAAAACCCATGGTTGTACTGCATTGGTAAAATTACACTTTGACCCGTAGTTTCTTATTTTTCTCTCAGAAAGGTTATGCAATGAATTATGACCTTCAGTTGGTTATGTAGGAGCATTTATTGACTTTATTGGGTCAAAATGACCTAGTTAGGGCTTATGGTGGTGTTCCCATCACCTGGCCACCAAAAAGAGCAAATTACTATATAATTTGTACAATTTGACCTAAATGCATGATGATGCTTGTTATGCAATATTTATAATGCATGATGCTTCTATAACACTATGAACATGCATAAATTGACATTTTAGGCTACTTAGATGCATATACATCACACCTTCATGCCTATTTTTTGCTAGTTCTTAGCAAAAATTATATGCTATTTATGAAAGAATTAGGATTGGGTTTCTTGGGCAAGAGTTATTTTTCAACACTTGGATCAAATTACTGAAGGCTTGAACTACAGAGATATAACAGCACCTGGGTGTCTACCAAAATGCAGACTGCCCAAGCCCTCTCTTATTCAAGGGCAGAAGCTTTTTTTTTCTTTTTCTTCTTTTCTAATTTATTTTTGATTTTTAAGTTTAGGGTTTCGAGGCAGCTTTCTATGGCTACCCAACCCACCCAAGACTCGAAGAGAACTCTAAGTACTAAGCATCTTTATGTGTGAAATGTGATAGACTCGCTGATCGGCAATTATAATGGACATCGGGTTTCTACACCCCTAGGAGACCTTGAAAAGGAATTCTGCCTAAAGGTGTATCTCTATGACGGGTAGCTTTCTCCGTACTTTTATTTTTATGGGGTCAACACGAGGGCGAACCCAGTGTATATCTCCCCAGCTTATTCTGCTTCTCTACTTCTTCCTAAGTGTTTGGAATTAAACAAGCATTTTTGTGAGTTGGGTTCTGGATAACCAACCACTGGGTTGTTACCCACGATAACTTGCCAACCATTCTCATGTGGTGAAGTATGGCTTATTTCTTTCTTCTTTTCTTCTTTTCTATTTCTTTTTCTTTTTATCTTTTGGATGCTTTTCTTTTTCTTTTCTCTCCTTTTCTTAAGTAGGTGGCTTCCCTTATCTAAGATTTAGCTAAAGATAATAAGAGAATGGTCATGTGATTGGGCTCTAGACAATTGACCAATGGGCTGTTACCCATGATAACTTGCCAGCCATGCCATCATAGAAGGTTCATTAGCTACCTAATTTTCGTAAAAATAGCTGAAAAGCAAGTCAGTGCAAATAGTATGTACATGCTTAGACTTAAAGTCCCCTCAAATCAGAGGGTGGGTTGATAAGTCGTGTACTTATCACCCCAACTTATTTAACCAATTTGAAATGAATTTTCAAATGGAAAAGACTCAAGAAACAAGTCCACATTTAAGTGGACACCTGGGCTAATTAAGCCTAAAGACCTCAAGGGTCTAAGTGTTCAGGTCCTATTATATTATTTCCTAAGATTGAAAATTTCTAAAGCCCAAGTTTCCTTTTCCTAATTCTTTTTTTCAATAAAAAGGAAAAATAAGGAAAATTTACAAGAAATCCATAGAGCTGACAAATATGATTCAAAAAATGAATCCACCCCCCCATGCCTAACTTATGCAATATCCTCATTGAAAATAAAAGGCATGAGAAGAAGGGTAGAATGAAGAAAATATCACCTGTATTCCATGATGCTCTGGTCAGCTCTGAGTTAGACTGTACAAGTGCTGAGTTTAATGCCATTAGCTAGGCGAAGTCCAAGAAAAGTAGTCATGCTAAGATTAAAGCTACCTTTTCTGAGACGGGTTATGGAATAACATGATCAACATAAGGTTTCAGACGTTGTCTGTGGACCTTAAAAGAATTACCTATCTTTGGATCAAAAATATCAATAGCTCCATTTGGGAATATTCGATCAATGATGAATGGGCCATTCCACTTTGACCTAAGCTTGCTGGGAAAGAGATTAAGTCGAGAATCAAAGAGCTAGACCTTCTGGTTCTGCTCAAAGCTCTTTCAGGAAATCAAATGGTCATGAAGAGCTTTGGTCCTAGCCTTATAGATCTTAGCATTCTCGTTTGCGTCATTTCTAAGCTCCTCCAACTTAGATAGTTGGAGTTTCCTAGCCTTTCAAGCTAAACTTAAATCAAAGTTGCATTTCTTGATTGCCCATAATGCCCAATGTTCAATCTGAATGGGTAAATGACATGCCTTTTCATACACCAGACAAAATGGTGACATGTTGATAGGTGTCTTGTATGCCGTACGGTAGGCCCAAAGAGTATCATCAAGCTTTTGAGTCTAGTCTTTTTCATGAGGCCTACCATCTTTTTTGGAATGTTCTTAATCTCCCGATTGGAGATCTCGGCCTGTCCATTTGTCTGGGAGTAGCAAGGTGTGGAGATTCTATGATTCATCTCGTATTTTGCCATTAGATTATAGAACTGGGCATTGGTGAAGTGAGTACCACCATCGCTGATGATGGCCCTCGGAATCCCAAATCGACTGAAGATATTCTTCTTGACAAAATTATTGACCACCTTGTGGTGATTGGTTTGGGTACAGATAGCCTAAATCCACTTGGACACGTAGTCAATAGCTACAAGAATTTATTGGTGTCCAAATGAAGGGAGGAGGGGTCCCATGAAATTGATGCCCCAAACATCGAAGATTTTGATGGGAAGAATATGGTTTAGAGGCATCATGTCTCTCTTGGCTAAGCTCCCAAGTGCCTGGCATCAGGAACATGACCTCAAGAATTCCTAGGCATCCTTGAATAAAGATGGCTAATAAAATCCAGATTGCAAAATTTTTGTAGCCATCTTTTTCTTGGAGAAATGTCCACCACATGCAGATGCAAGGCAGAACTCAAGTATACTTTGGAACTCATTTTCCAAAACACATTGGTGAATAATCTAATCAGCGTCGATGCGATACAGTTTAGGGTCATTCCAGGAGTATTATTTGGCCTCAAATATAAGTCTATCCCGTTGTTGCTTGGTCCAATCCTAAGGGATTTGACCAACGGCCAAATAATTTACCATGTGTGCAAACCAAGGGGTTTGGACACTTGAAATTGTAAGAATAGTCTTGTCCAAAAAAGTATCAGTAATCGGAATATCTAGACGAGAAGAATCACTTAGGAGTCTCGAAAGATGATCCATCACCACATTTTATGCCCTAGATTTGTCTTTAATTTCAAGATCAAATTCTTGAAGTAAAAGAATCCATCTGATGAGCTGGGTTTGGCATCCTTTTTAGCCAAGAGATGTATCAAGGCCAAGTGGTCAGTGTAGATTATAACATGAGATCCTAAGAGATAAGCCCTGAATAAAGTCCCTTAAGGAAGTCAATGATGCCTTATTGCTTAAGTGGGCCATCAAACTACTTAATGATGAGAATAAGAACTGGGTAGTACTTATTAAAGAGAACTATGGCAGCTCTAATAGCTCTCTGAACTGACTTAAGCCAGTTAAACCATCCCCTTTATGGAAATCAGTGATTCAAAAAATGAAGAATAATTGGTAGATGTTTCAACTAGTCTTAGGTGATGGGTGTTCCTTCAAGTTCGGGCAGGAGGATTGGTTGACTTTAGGTCAATTGAAGGATGCCTACCCAGGAGCTTATGTGTCGGATACGAAGAAATGGGACCCAATCTGCAAATTTTGGTATGATGGGGTGGAGGTCTGGTGGATGGATGGGGGTGACTGATTGCACAGCAAAAATACACCAACAATTGTGCCATCTTGTGCTATTTCCTAGCATTACCAGTGCATATTAGGTAGACATAGTCGCATTTGTAAAAATACACGCATGCATGCATTTATTTGAGAGTGGAGGAGAGTGAATAAAATGGCTTTGAAATTAACGTTTTCCTTAAGTGCTGCTTTGCAAATTCACCATCTTTATTTTTATTTTTATTTTTATTTGACTTTCTTCTCCGCTGCTGCAATGATTGGTAGCCTCTTCCTTGCACCATGCACTGCTCAGCTTGCCCTGCCAGCTTCATGCATAGCCAGGGCATGGCTGTGCATGCCTGCTTCCTCTTTAAAAAGGCACGGCTAACTTCTTTGCAAAAGAGCCTGGTCCACACACCGCAACAGACAGCACCTTCCTTCCCTTCTAGGCCGTCTCCTCCCCTCTCCCCTCCTGTTGAACGCACGAATTGCTACGCTAACATGTTAGGTTTTGGAAAACCTGTCGTTGTAGCTTGAAAGTGAAGAACTCATGTTCAACAAATAAAATTTATATCGAAATTGAAATTCTGGGTCGAACATAGGGAGGCGGACATTTGATTTAAAAACTACGCGTTTGTTTTTATTTGTCACAAAGTAATTAAATTTAAAACTATGTAATTATTTACAATAAATAGAAGAGAGAGAGAGAGTAAGAGAGAGAGAGAATATTACACACAGAAATCAAAATAAGATGTAGAATAAATAGGGAATTTATCATTAAGGAGATTGTTCATTTCACTCTTATAACTACAAAGCATAAAATAATTACTCTAGAAAGCATTAAAAGAATGGAGGGAGAAATGTCCTCCTCGACGATCGCTTGGAGGATGAGTAGACTACTCTAGAAAGCAGTAAATCTATACTAGAAAGTAGTAAAAAGAACAGGGAGAGAGATATCCTCCTCGACGGTCACTTGGAGGACGAGCCGGATGGGATGATGCTTGGACGAAGGAGGATGAAGCAGAAGAACGGGAACGGAGTAGTACATCGTTGTCGTCGTGGGATCCACTTCCAAAGGGGGATGAAAATTTGGACTTTATCTCACGAGAAGCATCCAGGGTGTGGGACGAGCTTCTCTTGAGCTTTGGAGAGGTAGAGAAGAGAAGGAAGGGATGAGAATTTCGTGTGGAGGAGGTCACCTTTTATAGTTGCAAGGAGTGGGGGCAAATTGGTCATTACATCTTTAAAACAATAAATAAGGGGTCTTTAGTAATGGTTTTACCCAACGTGGGCATAGTGCCTGCTGCCCACGCGCACCCACTCAGCTGCTCTCTCTCTCAACTCATCCGCACGTTCAACAAATCTCAGTCGTCCGATCGCGAGATCGGATGGCTTAAGATGCGCCTGACCTGCTCACTAAGCGCCCGCCCCAGCACGTACAATGCCGCGTGAGGTGCGGGCATGCAATAGCGCGTCATCGCTGTTGGAAGATCTGAGCCACCCGATCACGATCCAACACACACCCGTGCCCGCTCGCCTGTGCCCTTCGCCCCTTCGCTGCGACTCGATCCCACATCATGTGAACGCTATAGCGCCTTCGACCACTACGCTACGGGGCGCGGATGGTCGAGCTGGTGAATTGTGGTGCGGCCGTTCACAGCCGTTGGATCGAGATCCAACGGCGGAGAGGGAGCGGATGCTGAAGCTTCAATGGATGCATGCGGCCATTTGGGCTGCCGAGATGGCGCCACCTGGTGTCATCTTGGCCGTCCATCTTCTGGGTGTTGTAGATGGTGCCACGGATGTCTGATTGACTCGATTTTTGCGTCGTTAGGCTGCGATCGTCGATCCGAATTCATCCGTGCGGTCGAATTTGTCATTTAAAGTGTGGATTTATACCATCCTGACCCTTGATCTTCTAGGGTTCCCCGATCACTATCTGATGCTACGGATGCCTAATTAGGGCGATCTTGGAGTCATTGAACTCTAATCATCGCTCTGATCACATCCGTACGGTTGGATCTTCGATCTAAGGTCCCGATAAAAAGTTTGCCCTGTCCAAGCACATAAAAGGAAACAATTAACCTCTATTTTATTCAAACTACTTTAAATGCAAGATGATGCATGTTATGCAATATTTATAACATGCAATGCAATCCTATGCTTAAGAACATGCATAAATAGACATCTTAAGTAGTGTAAATATGTTTACATCATACCTCCATGCCTATCTTTTGCTAGCCCCTAGCAAAAACTATATGCTATTTATAAAAGAATTAGGTTGGATTATTTGGGCCTGACTTATTTTCAATCATTAAGAAATTGTCTACTTAGGATCTGAACTTTCAAAGACACAACAATGCCCGAGTATCTGCCAAAATGCAGACCGCCTCAAGCCCTCGCCTTATTCAAAGAAAATTTTCTTTTTCTCTTTTTCCTCTTTTCTAATTTTTTTGGATTTTTAAATTTTAGGGTTTAAGAGTGGCTTTCTACGGCCATTCAACTCACCCAAGATTTGATGATAACTCTAAGTTTTAAGCATCTTATTGTGATTGTGATAGACTCGTTGATCGGCAATTAAAACGGACTTCAGATTTCTACGCCTCTAGGCGAACTCAAAAAGAATTCTACCTAAAGGTGTATCTTTACAACCGATAGCTTTCTCCCTACTTTTATTTTTTTACGGGGTCAACACAAGGGTGAATCCAGTGTATATCTCCCCGGTTTATTCTACTCTCTGCTTCTTCCTAAGTGTTTTGGGAATTTCAGTGCATTTAATGAGCTGGGTTCTGGACAACCGGTCGATGAGCTGTTACCACCGACAACTTGCCAGCCATACTCGTGCGGCGAAGTGTGGTGTATTTTTTTTTCTTTTCTCCTTTTATTTTTTATTTTTTTTTAAGTAGGTGGCTTCCCTGGTCTAAGATTTACCTAAGGGCAGCAAAAAGAGAAAGGTCCAATGATTGGGCTCTGGACAACCTACCTATGGGCTGTTACCCACGATAACTTGCCAACCATATCACCCTAGAAGGTTCATTAGCTACCCAATTTTCGTAAAAATCGTTGAACAACGAGTCAGTGCAAAGAAAGTGTGTAGATGCTTAAGAGTCAAAATTCCCTCAAATCAGAGGGCGGGTTGATAAGTCGTGTACTTATCAGCCCAAACTTATTTATTCCAATTAAAATAGAATTTAGGTTGGCGAGGACTCAAAAAACAAATCCACATTTTAGTGGATACACGGGTTGATTAAGTCCAAAGACCTGAAGGGTCTTTGTGTTCAAATCATAATGTAGTATTTCCTAAGATTGAAAATTTTCTTAAACCCAAGTTCTCTTTCCTAATTCCAATTTTTTTTTTTAATAAAAGAAAATAAAATAAATGTACGAAGCTGACAAATGAATTCAGAGATGAATATCTACCCCCCCATGCCTATCTAATGCAATGTCCTCATTGTATTAAAAAGACATAAAACAGAGTGGAATAGCGTAGAAAGCACCAGAATTGCGTGAATGTCATGTCCGCTCTGAGATGAAAACTAAAAAGAACTGTATATGTGTTGAGTTTAGTGAGTTTAGCTAGGCACACTATATAAAGAAGAGAAATGAAGAATTCACAAGTGTAGGCCAGAATCAAAATAAACAAAAGAATCCTCCGACTTGTCAGTAGATGTCCATAGATGTGGACTAGATTGTAGTGCAGACCCATCCCCTATAATCGAGAATATCTGAGGTTCTGGATAAAAATTACCCAAAACCTAAAATCAGAATGCAAGCAGGGTTGGGCCTACGATTTATGAGGATGCAACCCAAAACCAAAAAGTTGGGTTATAGAGAATTGAAGCTCAAAAGGATAGTCATTGAATGTGTGCTTGGGTTTGACATCATCAAAACAAATGTCGTAAGGGTTCTGATTTGATGGTTTCAGCTTAATGGGCACCCTTCGACACAGTCTTGTACTTCCTCTGGAACTAGCTTCCCAAATCAGAACTTCCCGACTCCTGTCCTCCTCATTCAGCATGTCAAATTCCAGGACCTCTTGCATGTTAATCACCCTGTTTGAAATCTCCAAGTCTAAATGATGTGGCAGAATCAGAATTGACTTGGGTCTAATTATCTCAGAAATAGAATTATCGATAAGCTCAACAGGGTGTAACTGATAATCAGGGCATTGAATTGAATCCTCCAGAAAATACGATTCTGGATCCGTAATGTGTGCCTTAATAAAATCAGTTTCCTTAGTTATTGGGCTTTCAAATGATCTATCAGATTCCTCAAGCCCAATCGTCTCACAGAAATCGTGTTCAGAAAATTCATGTGAGACTTCGTAACTTGAATCTTCACCGTCAAAGAAATCAGGATCCGTATCAATGTATGTCCCAAAATCATTTGTCTATTCCAAGGAGACGTATGTTTCCTTATACCCCGGCTCAAGGATCTCAGGTGAAGAAATTAGGTCTTCCTTAATTGGTTGCTTTAATTCAATCTGGTCAGCCTCGTAACACGTGTCCCCCCAACAGGTGCCTGAGCGGGTTCTGTCATTAGTTTTCCTGAGGGGAGTTCATCCTCGGAATATCCCATGATTGAATCAAAGCAACCACGAATCTCATCCTCAATTTGGCTAATTTCCCAAGTAGAAACTCACCTGGGTTCTTATCCTTAACATCCTGGAGCCAATCCAACAAAGACTTGTTTAAATCATCAATCATTTCAATCAGGGGCTCCAATCTCTCAATGCAAGGTATTGGCTGAACTTCTAAAGATTGCATGATATTCCCCAAGTTAGCCAGAACCTTATCTTGAACCTTGTTAACCTGAACCAAATGAGTTGGTTCAGGATTGGGCGGGTTTGGTATCAATGCAGAGGAATTAACGAATTGAGATTCGTTATACCCTTCCTAATAATTGGTCATTTCAGATTGTTCAAAAGATGGTGATGACCTAAAGACAGTGAAATCAGAGGATGGGTAAGGATCGGTGTATCCTTCTTGATTGTAGATCATATTAGGTTGTTCATGAAAGGAAGACGATCTATAATCAATGTAGCTCTGAGAAGGATAGAAATCAGAATCAAAGTGTTCAGGGTTAGACCCTAAACACAAAGGTCCAGAATTGTATCCCCAATCCAAGTTATCCCAACTAACTAATAGTTGATTACAGTACGAGTCGGAATAATCGTCATGTTAAGGATAATTCAAAATAGGAGGGAAAGAGTGGGAATGCGTGTAATATGTGGAAGGACTCATGAGAACTAGGAGGAAGAAAGGCGCCCTGCAATACAGCCAATCAAACCTATCCTTAAGTAGGTTAGCCTACAGACCTATAGACTCCCAAAACCCGTCTTGAGATAAAGGAACGATTTGATCTACTTCTGTCTGTTCAATCCAACCAATTAGAAGGAGGGACTAGGGAGAAGGTTCTTCCTTCGGCTTGCGCATCCGATTCCTAGTGTACCCCCTAGCCGCGATCTTTTGATTCTGCTCCCCTAGCTAGACATCAGATTAAACAGTAGAAATAGACTAATCAAAAATAATCTCGTTCTGGGTTCTGAAGAGCGAGTCCAATCCTTAAGGTCAACGTCTACTCTATTTTATTTAGGGATAGGTTTGAATGTGCTTTGGAATGTGATGGGCCCTTTAAATGGGTTGTGCCCTTAATGATTGATTGATTTCTTTGTGCGTGCACAACCAGTGGTTTTCAAGTAAGATTGTTTTTGATGTGGTGAATTTTAAGGTTCAAATCTTGCTTAGTAGCTTTTAGGATTCAACTTTAGGTGTTTTCAAACAAGTTTCGTTGGCACACCAGGTTATGCAAGCACAGGTGAAGATGTTTTACTTTAAAGCTTAAAAAGAATGTGGAGTGCCTGATAAATCCCTAACAGTTGAACTTAAGTAGTAGCTACTTGATGAGTTGATTTTATTTGAAGTGGTGCAGCCCAATCAACTCAAACAATTGGCCTGTTGCACCACTTAATTAGGCACACAAATGATTACTTAATCTGATTTCTACTCAATTATGTGTTTGAATGTGTGTACCGGCTCTAGAGATCGATTTACCGGTTGAGTTTGAAAATCAGATGAGGTTGTGTACCTTTGTGAGATTTTTTTAATTTTTCTTTTTTTTTAATGTTGGGGTTGGGGTGAGTATGGGTGTCAAACAACAAACAATCTAACCTTAGAGTTTATAAGAACACCTAAGTTGATTGATGTTTGAATTATTATGTTGTGGAATGAAATCTAATGGGTAGGAGGTGGGGGATAACTCATAGAACCTTCCACAGCACTTTTCTCCAATCTACTGCTTTTGCCTGTCTCGAAAGAGTACCTACAATTATAATAAGAAAGGAGAAAAGTGAGGTAAATGATTTATAAGTTACAAAACATGAAGAGAAATCAAAGATCGTCGCCTCCCCGACAACGGCACCAAAATGTTGAACCCACGAAATGCTACGCTAACGTGTTAGGTTTTGGAAAACCTGTTGATGTAGCTTGAAAGCGAAGAACTCGTGTTCAACAAATAAAATTTGTACCGAAATTGAAATTCCGGGTTGAACATAGGGAGGCGGACGTTTGATTTAAAAACTACGCGTTTGTTTTTATTTGTCACAAAGTAATTCAATTTAAAACTATCTAATTATTTACAATAAATAGAAGAGAGAGAGAGAGTAAAAGAGAGAGAATATTACACATGGAAATCAAAATAAGATGTAGAATAAACAGGGAATTTATCATTAAGGAGATTGTTCATTTCACTCTTACAACTACAAAGTATAAAACAATTACTCTAGAAAGTGATAAACTTACTCTAGAAAGCATTAAAAGAATGGAGGGAGAAATGTCCTCCTCGACGATCCCTTGAAGGACGAGCAGACTACTCTAGAAAGCAGTAAATCTATACTAGAAAGTAGTAACAAGAATAGGGAGAGAGATATCCTCCTCGATGGTCGCTTGGAGGACGAGCTAGATGGGACGATGCCTGGATGAATGAGGACGAAGTAGGATGAAGGAGGACGAAGTAGAAGAATGGGAACGGAGTAGCACGTCGTCGTCGTCGTGGGATCCACTTCCAAAGGGGGACGAAAATTTGGACTTTATCTCGTAAGAAGCATCCCAGGTGTGGGACAAGCTTCTCTTGAGCATTGGAGAGGTACAGAATAGAAGGAAGGGATGAGAATTTCATGTGGAGAGGGTCTCCTTTTATAGTTGCAAGCAGTGGGGGCAAATTGGTCATTACATCTTTAAAATAATAAATAAGGGATCTTTAGTGATGGATAAAACCGTCACCAAAGCCCCAACGTGGGCGTAGTGCCCGTTGCCCACAAGCGCCCGCTCAGCTGCTCTCTTTCACAACGCATCTGCACGTTCAACAAATATCAGTCGACCGATCGCGAGATCGGACGGCTTAAGATGCGCCTGACCTGTTCGCTGCGCACCTGCCCCAGTGCGTACGATGCTGCGTGAGGCGTGGGCGTGCAATAGCGCGCCATCGCTATTGGAAGATCTGAGCCGCCCGATCATGATCCAACACATGCCTGCGCCCGCTCGCCCGCACCCTTCGCCCCTTCGCTGTGGCTCGATCCCACGTCTTGTGAACGCGATAGTGCCTTCGACCGCTGCACTAGGGGGTACGGATGGTCGAGCGGGCGAATTGTGGTGCAGCCGTTCACAACCGTTGGATCGTGATCATCAAAGAGCCGCTGGGCGTGGTGGTTCTCTCCTCTATTTCGCCATTCCAGGCCATCACCGCCATTGACAGGATCTTCAAGCTTTGAAGCTCAAGCTCCGCAGCAGCAGCAAGGAGTCAGCAGCAGTAGCACAGGTCTCCATGCACCTCAAGCGCCTATTCCGCGGCCTCTACGCATGCCAGCAGGCCAGCTTCGCCTCTCTTCACGCAAGCCAGCAGCCGGCATAGCCTCTTCCGTGCGTACGTCAGCCGCTCCACACTGCCTGCACACACTGAACCGGATGCAAGCGATCGCGCGAGCTGAGCATGCACTATAGCCACTGTTCACGCTAGAGAGATGCAAATAAGTCAGTATATCTCGCAAATATCTGTAAAGTCTTCTCCCTACAAAAGTTCTTCAGGGCAAGTTACAAATACCCTATTTTCTTTGAGCCACAAATGTCATAAAATGGGAGTTGAGTTTTCCGTTATCTTTTTAAGGGTCAATCCAAAAACATGAGCTGAAATTGGGACCAACCTATACTTAAAATTTCATGAAACCCTGGGCTTGAGTCTTAATGTTCATCTGGTCAGTCTTGATCCTTCACTAAGCACAAGCCATAATCTCTTGAGCTCTCGAGTACGGCAAAAACCTCCTGGGTCTTGGAAATCGTACTTAAGGTTTAAATTTCAAGAGTCCAGGTTAGTTGAGAGATGGTCTATGTCATGTGAGACTTAATGTACTGGTAGTCTTCTCGACAATATCCAACAAATAAACACAACTATGTCGCCTCAGGAGAAAATCTTCAGCTTAAAGATCATTTCTAAATACAATACAAAAATATTTTGCTGGGGACAAGCAAAAGATAGGCATGGGGGTATGTTTGCACAGCAAAAATGCACCAGCAATTGTGCCATCTTATTCTATTTCTTAGCATTGCCAGTGCATATTAGGTAGCCATAGTCGCATTTGTGAAAATTCATGTATGCATGCATTTATTTGAGAGGGGAGGAGAGTGAATAAAATGGCCTTGAAATTAATGTATTCCTCAAGTGCTGCCTCGCAAATTCACCATCTTTATTTTTATTTTTTATTTTTATTTGACTTTCTTCTCCGCGGCTGCATGGCATGGCTGGACCTTCCTCGTGCCATTCTCTGCAACTAGCACTCCCTCCCAGCCATGCAGAGCCATCCACAGCTAGGGCATGGCTGTGCATGCCTCTTTCTTCTCTAAAAAGTCATGGCTTGCTTCTTTGCAAGGAGGCCTGGTCCACAAAAAAAGAACCCAATAGACAGTACCTTCCTTCCCTTCCAGGTCGTCTCCTCCCCTCTCCCCTCCATATGCAGCCTCTCTTCTTCTTGAAGAGCCACACTGTAGGTAGGAGCAGCTCATAGTGGTGCACAGCCACCACTGTGAGTCCCACCACCGCCCAACTCATCAAAGAGCCGATGGGCGTGGTGGTTCACTGCTCTATCTCGTCATTCCAAGCAATTTCCGCCATTGCCACAAAGCCGAGCTTTGAAGCTCAAGCACAGCAGCAGCACGGCACCGGACTCCTCTTCCGCGCGCGTAGGCCACCGCGCACACCAGCAGCCGGTGCAACTCTTTCCACGCACGCCAGCAGGTTGCCCTCGTCCCTCAACGTGCTTGCAAGTAGTTGGCATAGTCCTTCCACGCGCGCGCCAGCTCGCTCAGCGGCGCCCGCACACACAGAACCGCCAGCAGGCGATCGCGTGAGCCGAGCGCGCACTGTAGCCACTATTCACGCTAGAGAGTGCGACACTGTGGCTACAGTGCGGTGACCGATAAGTTTCTCACTTATCCGATCACCAGGCGCTCTCTCTCCACGCCGCGACCATCTGCTGCCTGTCTGCGCACGCCCGCGCCCGTGTCTCTTCCCACGCCCGCTCTCGTGTCTGCACCCACCCGCTCCCAGCACCCACGTCTGCCCGCACCCGCCTCAGCGTGCAGCGTGGTGCGCTACGGTTCCTTCCACACCCGCTCCCTCCTGCGTGTGCACACGTCTTTGCGCACCTACGCACCTGCTTGTGCACGTGGCCATCAGACGTCGACCGCTGCATCAGACGACTTAACACCCGCGCCATCTTCAGCAGACACTCTCTCTCTCTCTCACAGACACTCACCTCACACATACACACACACGCACACTCTCGTACACACACACTCTCACTTGTACATGCCCATATACACACTTATATATATATATACATATATATATACATATTAGTACCTATACAATTATATATAAGTGTATATACATACATACATACACATATATATATCTATATACTTATACATATATATATATATACACACACATATATAGTTACATATATACATATATTTATATACGTATAAATATATATATAGATATATATATATATCAATACATATATTATTACCCATACAACTAAGTATAAGTATATATACATATATATACACATATATTTATACAAATATACATATATATCTATAACTATAAATACATATATATATATATCTATCTACATAGATCTATATACATATATTACTATATATATATCTATACATATATATATATACATCTATATAGTTATATATTCATACATATACATATATATATATATATATACATACCACTATCTATACATATATTTACATATCTATACGTACACATATATACATATATATATATACATATAGATATATATTTACATATATACAGACATATATATATTTTCATATCACCTACCATACATTGTATCGTGGGAATAACTGCACCAGTTACTGATATTCCTCGATACACGCGTACAGAAAGCGTTTTTCGCACACATCTTTCACCCATCCATCCTACACTCCATGCGGCACTTCGTCCTGTTAGTTGCGTCTTCCTAGATGACGACCGACTCGACATCGTGCTACACACCATTTCCACCTCCACCCCCACCCCTATATACATATATAATATATATATTTATATACTATATTTACCTTCTTTCTATTTCTCTTTCTTGCCATTAAAAAGATAAAAAGAATATATACAAAAGCGAAAAGATAATCCTTGACTTGCAGGTACTCAGCCTTGCAAATAGCAAGACCCGTTTTGGAACCCTAATATTGGCTCAAAGACAAGAACCTGATTTTGAGGGTGTACCTCAAGGACAAAAATTATCAAAAAAAAAAATCTTAAGTAGAAAAACACCAAAAACATAATAAACGAACGGAAGAGATTCATTGTAGGAAAGGCATAGAAACTTATTCACCTCTAATCCCACTTCCCTGAGTTCGACCCTAGGCATAAAAGTGACCAAGATAAAATCAAGTAGGCTAGGATAAAAATTTTGTAAAGAGATGGTTAGGCTCAATTTAGGTTAACCACCATACGCATTTCGACGATTAAATCACCATATTAACACAACCTATCCGGGCCCGACCATAGCTCTTTTTCTAGCGCTGTTGCTGGGGAAGTGCGCATTCAAGTAAGTTTCTACTCCATTCCTTTAATTTTTCTCTTCTCACACCCTTCTCTTCATGGGTGTTCTTTTTTATTGCTGTGCAGGTGAACCTATTGCAAGGGGAAGACAGGAAGACGAAGTCGGAGACGTGGGTAGATCCAAGGCAGGAATGAGAGCGTAAAGATGCCGACACCGCACTAGAGCTTCGTACATGTTGCTGAACAAGTAGGTCTTTCTTTCTTAGCAACTTAGGTTAACTTGTCACCTTAATAATAATAAAAAAAAAACTAAAAAAATAAACACTTCTTTGGATCTCTTGGGGCAAGTGGATTAAAAATCACTTGTTTGATTGTTTGTCATCACTCCCACCGCCCCTGGATTTCCTGCCAAACTTCGCATAGCAAAGATCCAAGAATCTTGATTCTTGAATCTTTCGCTGTGTGAAGTATTCTTTGAGGCAAAGATAAATAGATTGATTGCCATCCCCCTTTGCCTCATTTATTTGCAATTCGGGATCACCTGTTTGGTGGGGAGACTTGGAATTGAGTTGATTCCAACCCCACCATGACTCTTCACGTGCCTAAGATTCGATCCTGAATACTTCAACCCCAACAATTTGATTTTCTTTATCTTATGGTTGAGCCTTGTGTGTGGAAATTATTTTGGCGATTGGGAGCACTTGAGTTGAAGTGCTTTGGCTCCCTTTCACACTAATCTAAAATTGATTCGTGTATCCACACATAGAAATCTCCATCTAGGGAAGCCCATTGCATTTTAGCATGCATTAACCAACTGACATTGAAGAAGGGTTTGTTGGGGTTAGAAGAAAACTTGTATTCTCTCAAAACCCAGAGATTGGTTGAATTGGTAATTCAGCGAAATCCTAAAATCCATACTACTTAAGGTTGAATTCTAAAAACCATTCACCAATTAAAACTTCAATTCGGGGAGATTTCCCTATTGCATGCTTGGTTTACACACTTTTTAAAATCAATCACTTGGGAATTACCCTTAAATAATGCCCTTCACATTCCAGAAGCACTTGATCCTAAGCCTCTAACTAAAACTGGTAGCAACTTGACCCTTATTAAGGATTGGAGGTCTAACTACCTGCATGTAGCACCTATGTGCTGGCGAGGGTTCCCACATGCTATCGGGTGTCTAAGACTGGGGCAAACGGCCTTTCAATCTGGCCCGGTGGTTCCGCGGTGCTCTCATTCAGTTCCGTAGGTCGTGATAGCAGGTAACTTAGATCTTTATGTCTAAGGGCACACTGTAGAGGTTAGGAATTTCGTTGTATTGATTTGTCATCAAGTGTACCTTTGCGGCGTCATTTCTCTCATCTCTTTTTCCTTCGTATCCGCCCAATTCTTCCTGCGGTAGTGCATGTTTGGGAGGAGGTCACAAAACCCTGAACAGTGTGAATTGCCTGATGATTTTAGAAAAGAAGCCGAATCGTCGTCCTCCTCCACAAACATGGCTGGATGCCCACCCCCAAATCCTGAGGGAGGAAACCGCCCTCAGAACCCACAAGGTGGTGGAGCCTTGGATCCCATAACCCGCCTCCAAGCCCAAATGGAAATGTATAATGAAGCCTCCAAGCCCAAATGGAAATGTATAATGAACAAATTGAGACCATTAGGGAAACACTGGAGGAAATGCAGAACCCTCCCGAACTAGAGGAGCCTAGATCTCTTATCCCCTATCAGAATCTCACTGCTACAGAGACCATAGGACAAATTCGGGTCCCCATGGGCGGGGACGACATTGAATTGAAACCTAACATAATTGGCCTGATAAATTTTCACTTCCATGGTCTTGCAAGTGAAGATCCTTTCTCTACTTGGAAGACCTAACCCGATTAGCTGAAATAGTTAAACCAAGAAATATCGGGTTACCTATAGTCCTCATGAAAATGTTCTTGTTTTCATTGCAGGATAAAGCGTCGCAGTGGTTACGCACCCTTGGGAGAACCATCCACTCTTGGGAAGAGATGCGAACAACGTTTCTCAAGAAGTTCTTCCCAACCAGGTGAACTAATGCGCTTTGTCATGCTATCACTTCCTTTATGCAACAAAACAGTGAACAGTTTCATCAGGCATGGGAAAGATATAATGACCTCCTCAGGATGTGTCCACACCACGGTTTGCCTAAGTGGCATATAGCCCAGATTTTCTACTATGGGCTAAATGAGACTTTGAAGCAAATAGCAGACGCTTTCTGCAGAGAGAATTTCATGAATAAAGACGAGAATGGAGCATTCGAATTATTTGAAAATATGAGTGAAAACTCAATGAACAATGCTTCCATTGTCACCTTTAATCGTACTAGCCTGCCCCGTAATGTCCACGAAGTTGACACAGGACCCTCCCATTCATCCACCGATCTCAACCTTATCCCACAGAAATTGGATGAAGTTTCTGTCGTGCACAAGAAGCTGGACGAGCTTCTGGCCAACACTGCCCTTTCTATGGCAAATACCCCCACCTCACCACTTCGTCACAATCCCAATTCTTCCAACACCAGTTTTATCTTGAGAAACCCCGTAAGACCTTCCTTACCGAGTGTCACACCGAGCGATTCGGTAAGTCATGTGGATCTGGCTTTTGCAAGCCAGTATTTCGACATGGAGGCCCAAGCCTGGGGCCTCCGTGTGCTCGGAAACATATTTACATGCGGACGCATCTTCTGGCATAGAAGATCCTTTCTCCCTAGGGAATAACCCGTTCTCTGCCACTTATAACCCAGGGTGGCGAAATCATCCGAACTTCCCGTGGTCCAACAACCCGCAGCGCCAAAACCCCGCAGGTGGACCAATGCGACCGTTCGCACCTATCATCCCTAGGGCCCAGTCTAATCCTATGGTGAATTCGCCATCAGTTCCTTGTGTACCGCAAACAGAACACGCATCAAGTCCTCTTGATAAATTGATGCGAATGATGATGGAAATGTCAAAGTGCCATGAAGAGAGCAAGACCTCTCTTCATCACCAATTGGCGCAGCAGAATGCTGAGATCAGTCAACTACACACGGTGACTCGATCTCTGGGCACTCTTCAAGCCGAACCTGTTCCCAACCCGCGAAATTTCATACCCCATGGTCCTCAACCACAGGTACAACCTTCTCAGGGGTAGGTTCATCAAATTCTGCAGGCTCCGAGCATTCCACCGGGATTTCAGGCTAATCCCGCTGCAGCACCTCACTCTTATGTCCCTATTGCGAACCCTCCTCCGCCTTATGATCCCACTGGACCCATATCGTCCAATGCTATCACTACGAGGAGCGGTAAGCAGACCGTCGATCTGCCTCGACCTAATCCTGGCCCGTCTTCTTCATCGCCCTCTCATTCGGGATGTGCACCGCATTGGATTCGTAGGCCTTTGATAACCTGCGTAATTTATTCAAGGATGTTGAAATCAAGGTACCCCTGCTAGAGGCTATCGACCACATACCTACTGTCACCCGATTTTTCAAAGACTACACAATACCCAGGTGACAGTCAAAGAAAACTAAGAATTCGGTGGTCTCTCACCTCATGCGAGTTGTGCTATACTGTCAAACCTACCACCGAAGAAGAAAGATCCGGGCACACCGCTTATTTCCTGTAGCATCCAAGGATGCAATTTTAACCATGCCTTGCTTGATCTAGGATCTTCCATCAATCTTATTCCAACCATCATGCTCGAAAAATTTTCCTTGGGAAATCTGAAACCCACTCCTGTCACGTTACAGTAGGCAGATCGTTCTGTCAAAATTCCAAATGGTGTGGTGGAAGACGTGGTAGTTAGGGTCAACAGTCTCTGTTTTCCTGTTGACTTTCTTTTTTTAGATATGGAAGTTCCTAGCTCACTTTCTGATTGTCCGATCATCCTTGGTCGACCTTTCTTGGCCACAGCCCGCATCCATATTGACTGCGAGTCGGGCTGTATTGAGATTGCCGTTGGATCTTAAAAGCTCAAGCTTAACATCTTCAAGGCAGCCAAGAGCTTTGATTGCGATTGCATCGAGGATGACACATCTGACGAGGACATGGCCATCAGCACGTGTATCAGACTAATTGGGACCTATTCTAACTGCTGCGGATTACCTGTAAACACTGACGATTACCTGACCGACACATATTGTGACGTTCCCCCATCCCTCCCTCGTCCCATACCTTCTCCTAACCAGACTCCTGACGAGGTTTTCTCCGCTTCCCACACCTCGTGGTCTGAGTCATATCCGGGCTGCTCACCACCGGTCCACACTCTTGAAGACTAGATTGCCCTTTCTTTCCCGCCAAATCAGCCAGAGTTGCAACTCCACACTGGGACCTTGAGCCCATATAGTACTCACTGGGGCTATTCCCTTTTAGATCCATTTATCCAAAAACCCCCTCTTCTTGGCCAATCTGAGGGCCAACTTCTTCCTCCTGACTTATTTTCTGATCCGCCTGGGACACTCATCCCAAGAAATGCCAAATCTTTCACCATCGAGTCCCGAGCTGAAAGAGCTGCCTAGTACACTTAATTATGTATTCCTAGGGCCAAATGAAATGCTCCCTGTAATCATCAATTCACAATTGACCAGGGAGCAAGAGTGCAAACTAACGAAGGTCCTTATGGAACATAAGGCAGCCATTGGATGGTCTTTATCAAACTTATCTGGCATTAGCCCCTCCTACTGCACTCACCGTATATATACGGAGGAGGAGGCTCGACTTTCCCGTGAGATGCAGTGATGTCTCAACCCTAACATGCGGGAGGTCGTTAAGAAGGAAATTATTAAGTGGCTAGATGCGGGTATAATCTACCCTATCAGCGATAGCCCCTGGGTGAGTCCGATTCACGTCGTGCCCAAAAAGGCGGGACTCACCATCCGTGTCAACGACAGGGGCGAATCCATCCCTACATGCACTCCTACATCCTGGAGAGTGTGTGTAGATTATAGGAAACTCAATGCTACAACCAAGAAAGATCACTTTCCGCTACCTTTCATTGACCAAATCCTGGAGTGGTTAGTGGGAAATAAATTTTTCTGTTTCCTGGATCAATTCTCAAGATATAACCAGGTGGCAATTGACCCCCGGGACCAAGAGAAAACCACTTTTACCTGCCCCTTCGGCACCTTTGCATTTAGAAGGATGCCGTTCGGACTTTGTAACGTGCCAACAACTTTCCAGAGATGTATGCTGGCAATATTTCATGACATGGTGGGTGACTTTCTTGAGGTCTTCATGGATGACTTTTCGGTCTTTGGACCATCTTTCAATGACTATCTTGACAACCGGACCCGTATCCTTAGGAGATGTATTGATGTAAACCTCGTGCCTTCTTGGGAAAAAAGTCATTTTATGGTACACGAGGGAATTGTTCTCGGACATATCATCTTCGATAGGGGTATTGAGGTTGACAGAGCTAAGCTTGATGTAATTGCTGATTTACCAGTGCCTGGCTCTGTCAAACAAATCCTCTCCTTCATGGGACACGTCGGTTTTGAAAGTCCCTACTAGGAGGGGGTGACGTAATAATTGCGGAAATAAATATAAACAATATCACAAAATAGGCAATCACAAAATGTACACAAGTAATTTTTAGGTGGAAACCCAAACCGGGTAAAAACCACCACCTAACCCTCTCGAGTTAGGATTTTCCGATCAACCTAGTTGATCAAATCCACTAACCGAATCACTTTGAACGAGGGTGATTCAACCTCAATACAACCACGCTACAAGTACGAGGGTAGCGTTCCTCAACCCCTTCTCTCCACGAGAAGGATTTTGTCCCACGAAGGAGACGGGAATTCGCAAAGCGAATACCCAACCAAAATACAAAGATAAAATAAAACAACAGTCCTATAGAGCAACAAAATTAAACCTAGCTTCTATAGGAAATAGGAAACTCCCCTTTGCAAGGAGTGCGTCGATGATGACGCGGTGCGTGTGCCACGCGACGGCGCTACGTCGCTCTCGTTATCAACAGCGGGAGAGCGGGCGCGCGAAGGCTTGATGCTCTCAAGAGAATGAAACTAGAGCTTGGAGAGCAAGGGCCTCAATTGGACACAAAAGAGTGGAACTAAGTTGCTTAGGTGTGTCTCTTGTTTCTCTTAGTGTGTATTTGTGTTACAAAGGTTCCCCTCTATTTATAGAGGCCTTAGGAAGGTTTTGGAAGGCTTGGAAAAGCTTCCATAGCCGTTGGGTGCAAAGCCCAAGAGAATCAGGCCGAAATCAGGACAATGATTGCATTTGACAGGGTTATCAGACGTCTAACTCTGGCATCAGACGTCTGGAAGGCCACTTTAAGACGTCTGATTCCAAGGTCAGACGTCTGATTCTATGCGGGTTTCTCCCTGACTTGAATCAGATCTAAACAGGGTTTTTGTGCAAGTCTATCAGACGACATACAGGACGTCTGGTACTATGTCTGGACGTCTGGAAACCTACTTTTACTGTGGGAATTGATTTCCAAACGTTGCAACGGCTAGAAAATCTCTGAGAAGAGATTTTGGGTCAGCCGAGGCAAAACGGTCATTTATCAGACGTCTGGTAAGTCCTAAGGACGTCTGATAAGGCTCTAACGGTCATATTCTTGAGTGTCTTCTAAGCCAGCCAACGGTCCACTAATTGGACGTCTGGCAAAGTCATCAGACGTCTCCTAAGACGTCTGGTCTAAGGTATGGACGTCTGATTTCATCAGACAGAACCAACTATGTCCAGCCTAACAGTTATCAGACGTCTGAAACAACAGTCAGACGTCTTAAAATTCTTTATCAGACGTCTGATTCGTGAATTAGACATCTTGAGATTCTATTTTAACCCTATATTGGTTTTCTAAGTGTTCTACAGAAAACCTAAGTATCCTAGGGTTGTGCAGGTGTTCCTAGGACTACTGTTAGGGTTCTTTGAGGCTCTTTAACATAATGTTCTAAGGAATCAAAAAGAGCAAGAAAATAAATACAAGAGATACATGAAAGGATAAAAAAGAATCTATCCTATTCTTCTTGTCTTCCATCTCCAATCTTTCGCTCCACGCGAACCTCCTCTGTTTTCCGTCAAGCTCCTCCAATCCGTCCTGGATGCGAGCTTGAACTCCGTCTAAACACGTCCACATTTGCAATTGACCTGAAATCTAGGACTCAAATTGCAAATGTTAAATAACACGTGTTTTGTTATCATCAAAACAAATGATCGTGGTGCTCTAGCACCAACAATCTCCCCCTTTTTGATGATGACAAAACCGTAAATAATAATGCATAAAAAATCCTCCCCCTTTTTGACATTATCAAAAAGGTTTAATTGATTTTAAATTTTCTATTACTCCCCCTTAAAACATGCTCTTCTATTTATTTTTAACAAAGGTAATGTCCTCCCCCTTTTTATAACAACAAGATAGCTATTATTTTTCTCCCCCTTACTAAAGGAAATTTAGCTAACTTGTATCTCCCCCTTAAAAATTGACAATAAGCTCATCATTTTTAACTCCCCCTATCTAAATGCTTATAAAAAGGATAGGGTTAAGAATTTTACCTCACCTACCATGGCCAATAAAATGGCCCGAATGGTGGTGGTGGATGCCACATCGGATGGGGCTCCCATCCGTAGCTTGGAGGCCCGGGCATTGGCGCCGGTCTCCAATCTGGCGGTCGACGTGCGGCGGGTCCGTCGTTTGTTCGCCGTCTCGTCGGTCTTCTTCTTCTCCTCCTTGGTCTACTCATTGGTTCTCCCAACTTAAGTTGACCAGCCTTGAGCTTGTAGGTCCAGTCCTTTATGTTGTAGTCATCCCTGAACCCTACAAAACAAGATTCTAATTCTTTTTTCGGTATCCAAGTGGGCTTGGATCCGGATTTGTTAGAGGGTCTCCTTGACGGAGATCCTTTCTCAACCTTAGGGCTATAAAAATCATCTACTTTGTTGATTAGTTTGTTAGAGCTTTCCCTAAGACATGCAATTTCTCTTTCTATAGTATTCATCTTAGTCTTTAAATCAGAAATTTCTATTTTTAGACTATCATTTTCCTCAATCAATTTATTATTTTCATTGATGAGGTCTTGATTTTCTAATAATAGGTTATTATCCTTAGGACTAGCTTCTATGTCCTTAAGTTGTTTTTCTAACCTATCATTTTCATTTTTAAGAAAACTAAGGTTCTTCTTCATGCTTTTGTTTTCTATTTTTAGTGATTTACTAATCTCGAATAATTCATTAAAAGCTTCTTGTAAATCAAAATTTACCTCGTCGTTGGAGTCGCTTCCGCTTTCACTGTCGCTGTTGCTTCCTCTGGCCATGAAACCAAAGCAAGCGGTTTCTTCTTCTTCTTCTTCTTCCTCCGAGCTGGAATCGTCCCAAGTGGCTTGGAACGCCTTCTTCTTAGATTTTTTCTTTTCCTTTTTCTTCTCCTTTTTGAGAAGAGGGCACTCTGGTCGTAGGTGCCCTTTCTCGTTGCAATGGTAGCAACGTCTCGGGCTTTCCTTTTCCTTTTTCTTTTTATTTAATTCCCTACAAAACTTGGAAAAATTTTTAAGTAAAATTCTAAAGTCTTCGTCGTCGGAACTTACCTCGCTATCCGACGCGGCTCTGAAGGCGAGAGTCTTCTTTAGTTTAGGCTCCGGTGTATCCTTCTTCTTCTGCTTCAAGTTAGTCTCGTAGGCCATCAGATTGCCTAGGAGATCTTCCATGTTGAGCTCCTCCATTTCGTTCGCCTCTTCGATGGCGGTGACTTTCTGTTCCCATTCCGGTCCAAGGGAACGAAGAAGCTTCCCTTGAAGCTCCCCCTTGATGAAAGTCTTTCCTAAAGCTTTCAAGTTATTTACAATGAGAGTGAACCTAGTGTTCATCTCACTTAAAGACTCGTTAGATTTCATTGAAAAAGATTCAAATTCTTGAGAAAGTAAATTAATTTTTGAGGTTTTTACCTTAGAGGTACCTTCATGAGTTACCTCGAGTGTGTGCCAAATCTCGTATGCGGTGGCGCACTGCGAGATTCTGTTGAACTCCTCCGGGCTGAGCGCGCAATACAACGCGTTCATTGTTTTCGCGTTGAGAGAGAGCTCCCGGATCTGCTGCTGCGAGTAGCCTCTGGCGGGTTTCTCTGGGATGTCGAAGGGGGTCTCGCACCTGGCCCAGACTGTGAAGTCGGTGGCTTGAAGCCACGTCTTCATCCGCAACTTCCAGTAGGGGTAGTTGCTCCCGTCGAAGAACGGCGGACGGGTTGTGGACTGCCCCTCAGAAATCCTGCTTGTGGAACAGCTTCCCTCCATGTGATCTTTCCGCGGATGTTACTCCTGTCGGCGGAAAACCTGGCTCTGATACCAATTGAAAGTCTCTACTAGGAGGGGGTGACGTAATAATTGCGGAAATAAATATAAACAATATCACAAAATAGGCAATCACAAAATGTACACAAGTAATTTTTAGGTGGAAACCCAAACCGGGTAAAAACCACCACCTAACCCTCTCGAGTTAGGATTTTCCGATCAACCTAGTTGATCAAATCCACTAACCGAATCACTTTGAACGAGGGTGATTCAACCTCAATACAACCACGCTACAAGTACGAGGGTAGCGTTCCTCAACCCCTTCTCTCCACGAGAAGGATTTTGTCCCACGAAGGAGACGGGAATTCGCAAAGCGAATACCCAACCAAAATACAAAGATAAAATAAAACAACAGTCCTATAGAGCCAACAAAATTAAACCTAGCTTCTATAGGAAATAGGAAACTCCCCTTTGCAAGGAGTGCGTCGATGATGACGCGGTGCGTGTGCCACGCGACGGCGCTACGTCGCTCTCGTTATCAACAGCGGGAGAGCGGGCGCGCGAAGGCTTGATGCTCTCAAGAGAATGAAACTAGAGCTTGGAGAGCAAGGGCCTCAATTGGACACAAAAGAGTGGAACTAAGTTGCTTAGGTGTGTCTCTTGTTTCTCTTAGTGTGTATTTGTGTTACAAAGGTTCCCCTCTATTTATAGAGGCCTTAGGAAGGTTTTGGAAGGCTTGGAAAAGCTTCCATAGCCGTTGGGTGCAAAGCCCAAGAGAATCAGGCCGAAATCAAGACAATGATTGCATTTGACAGGGTTATCAGACGTCTAACTCTGGCATCAGACGTCTGGAAGGCCACTTTAAGACGTCTGATTCCAAGGTCAGACGTCTGATTCTATGCGGGTTTCTCCCTGCCTTGAATCAGATCTAAACAGGGTTTTTGTGCAAGTCTATCAGACGACATACAGGACGTCTGGTACTATGTCTGGACCTCTGGAAACCTACTTTTACTGTGGGAATTGATTTCCAAACGTTGCAACGGCTAGAAAATCTCTGAGAAGAGATTTTGGGTCAGCCGAGGCAAAACGGTCATTTATCAGACGTCTGGTAAGTCCTAAGGACGTCTGATAAGGCTCTAACGGTCATATTCTTGAGTGTCTTCTAAGCCAGCCAACGGTCCACTAATTGGACGTCTGGCAAAGTCATCAGACGTCTCCTAAGACGTCTGGTCTAAGGTATGGACGTCTGATTTCATCAGACAGAACCAACTATGTCCAGCCTAACAGTTATCAGACGTCTGAAACAATAGTCAGATGTCTTAAAATTCTTTATCAGACGTCTGATTCGTGAATTAGACGTCTTGAGATTCTATTTTAACCCTATATTGGTTTTCTAAGTGTTCTACAGAAAACCTAAGTATCCTAGGGTTGTGCAGGTGTTCCTAGGACTACTGTTAGGGTTCTTTGAGGCTCTTTAACATAATGTTCTAAGGAATCAAAAAGAGCAAGAAAATAAATACAAGAGATACATGAAAAGATAAAAAAGAATCTATCCTATTCTTCTTGTCTTCCATCTCCAATCTTTCGCTCCACGCGAACCTCCTCTGTTTTCCGTCAAGCTCCTCCAATCCGTCCTGGATGCGAGCTTGAACTCCGTCTAAACACGTCCACATTTGCAATTGACCTGAAATCTAGGACTCAAATTGCAAATGTTAAATAACACGTGTTTTGTTATCATCAAAACAAATGATCGTGGTGCTCTAGCACCAACAGGTTTCTATAGGAGATTCATCAAAGATTTCTCCAAGATTTCTCGACCTTTAACTCATCTCCTATCAATCAACATACCCTTCAATATGGGCCCCGACTGCATATGAGCATTCACGTAGCTGCGTAATGCTATTACCAAGGCCCCTGTTCTCCAGCCACCTGATTGGTCCCTCGACTTTGAACTCATGTGTGATGCTTCTGACCTTGCAGTTGGAGCCATCCTGGGACAAAGACGTGATAGACACCCCTTCATGGTGTACTACGCCAGTAAGACGTTGGACGAGGCCCAGTGTAATTATACTACCACTGAAAAAGAACTACTGGCGGTCATCTTTGGGCTAGAGAAATTTCGCTCTTACCTTCTGGGCTCACATGTTATTGTTTTCACTGATCACGTGGCCATCGCCATCTCATGCACAAGAAGGATGCCAAGCCTAGACTTATTCGTTGGATCCTTCTGCTCCAAGAATTTGACATTGAGATCCACGATAAGGCTGTAACCCAGAATGTTGTGGCTGATCATCTTTCTAGACTGGACCCTGACCATATTGGACTTACTCTGCCGATTAACGAGATTTTTCCCGATGAGCACCTATTGCCAATTAATGAGGCAAGTGGACTGTGGTATGCTGACAATACTAATAACCTTGCTTCTGGAACCCTTCCACGTGGCTGGCCTAAAAACCATCGCGAGAATCTCATGGCAAAAGCAAAGTATTATTTCTGGGATAATCCACTTCTTTTTCACATAGGTGCTGATCAAATCATCTGTCGCTGTATTCCTAACAGTGAATTCCCGAGTGTGCAATCCTTCTGCCACGATTAGGCCTATGGAGGCCATTTCTCTGGGAGGAAAACTGCAGCCAAGGTGTTACAGTGCGGTTTCTTTTGGCCCTCCCTTCACCAGGATGCACACAATTATGCCAAACATTGCACTAGGTGCCAGTCATTAGGGTTAATGTCACGTCGTGACATGATGCCCTTACAACCCATCCTAGCTGCACAAATCTTCGACATTTGGGGAATTGATTTCATGGGTCCCTTTCCTCCTTCCAACAGCTTCGAATTCATTCTCGTGGCTGTTGATTATGTTTCAAAATGGATCGAGCCTATTCCCATGTGCCGTGCTGACCATGTTATATCCACTCGATTTGTCAAAGACCACATTTTTTCACGTTTTGGGATCCCTTGAGCCATTATCTCGGATGGAGGAAGCCACTTTACCCATGCATCTTTTCGGGCACTTCTGAGGAAATACGGAGTCCACCATCGTATCGCATCCCCGTATCATCCTCAGACGAATAGCCAGGTAGAGGTGTCGAACTGGCAAATCAAGCAAATTCTCCATAAAACAGTTCGGCCTAACTGTAAGGATTGGTCCGACAAGTTGATTAACGCGCTTTGGGCATATCGGACCACCTTCAAGGCTCCCCTTGGTATGTCTCCTTATAGAATCGTTTACGGGAAGCCTTGTCATTTGCCCGTGGAGTTGGAACACCGTGCTTATTGGGCGGTTTGCTAATGTAACCTCGACCCAGACCTGTGTGGTCGAGAAAGGAAACTCCAACTCCAGGAGCTGGAAGAGCTCCGTCGTGAAGCCTATGATTCTGCTTTAACTTTCAAGCAACGTACTAAGGCTTTCCACGACAACCGTATTCGGCGAAAGGAATTTGAGCCATCTCAGCATGTTTGGCTTTACAATGCCCGGCTCAAATTCTTTCCTGGGAAATTGATGTCCAAATGGATTGGTCCTTTCTTGGTCTCGAGACCATTTCCCAACGGGGCCGTTGAGATTGAAGATCCCAAATCTGGGCATAAATTTACGGTCAATGGGCAGCATTTGAAACCCTGTCTTACTCATGAACCTGCCTCCATTGGAGAAACTGTTGCCCTACTGGAGGGTAACTAATTTTGTGCCTCATTCTGAGTCCAGCTGGGGATGTTAAATTCAGCGCTCGTTGGGAGGCAACCCCACAGCACTCACCATCCACCATCACTTTTCACTTCACTATCACGCTCACTTCACTTTTCACTTCACCACCCACCATCCACCCACCCTACCACCCTGCTATATACCCTGCACCTCAGCTCTCGTTACCCGATCTTTCATCCTTCCTCTACCATACCCTGCATGCATATGAGGACATAGCATCGTTTGGCATGGGGGGGTGGATAGGCATCCATAGGATCTGGGTATTTTAGGGTATTATGCAGTTTCCACCTATCTATAAATATGTAAAAAAAAAAAGATGCAAATAAGTCAATATATCTCGCAAATATCTGTAAAGTCTTCCCCTACAAAAGTTCTTTAGGGCAAGTCACAAATACCCTATTTTCTTTGAGGCACAAATGTCATAAAATGGGAGTTGAGTTTTCCGTCATCTTTTTAAGGGTCAATCCGAAGACATAAGCTGAAACTGGAACCAACCTGCACTTAAAAATTTGTGAAACCCTAGGCTTGAGTCTTAATGTTCATCTGGTCAATCTTGATCCTTCACTAAGCACAAGCCATAATCTCTTGAGCTCTTGAGTACAGCAAAAACCTCCTGGATCGTGGAAATAGTGCTTAAGGTTTAAATATCAAGAGTCCTGGTTAGTCGAGAGATGATCTATGTCACATAAGACTTAAAGTACTGGTAGTCTTCTCTGCAATTGGTTCTCACAATATCCAACAAATAAACACACTTATGTCACCTCAAAAGAAAATCTTCAGCTTAAGATTATTTCTAAATACAATACAAAAAATATTTTGCTAGGGACTAGCAAAAGATAGGCATGGGGGTATGACTGTGCAGCAAAAATACACCAACAATTGTACCATCTTGTGCTATTTCCTAGCATTACCAGCACATATTAGGTAGACATAGTCGCATTTGTAAAAATACACGCATGCATGCATTTATTTGAGAGGAGAGGAGAGTGAATAAAATGGCCTTGAAATTAACATTTTCCTCAAGTGCTGCTTCTCAAGTTCACCATCTTTATTTTTAATTTTATTTGACATTGAATTTCTTCTCCGCGGCTGCAATGCATGGCAGCCTCTTCCTCTCGCCATGCATTGCTCAGCTTGCCCTGCCAACTGCATGCACAGCCATGCACAGCCAGGGCATGGCTGTGCATGCCTTCTTCCTCTTTAAAAAGGCACGGCTATCTTCTTTGCAAGAGAGCCCGGTCCACACACCCCAACAGACAGCACCTTCCTTACCTTCTAGGCCATTTCCTGCCCTCTCCCCTCCATACACAGCCTCTCTTCTCCTTGAAGAGCCACGTTGCGGGCAAGAGCAACTCACAGTGGTACACAACCACCACTGTGAGTCCCACCACCGCCCAGCTCATCAAAGAGCCGGTGGGAGTGGTGGTTCTCTCCTCTATTTTGCCATTCCAGCCCATCGCCGCCATTGACAGGAGCTTCAAGCTTTGAAGCTCAAGCTCCGCAGTAGCAACAGCAAGGCATCAGCAGTAGTAGCGCAGGCCTCCACGCACCTCAGGTGCCTATTTCGCGACCTCTGCACGCTCCAGCAAGCTGCCCTCGCCTCTCTCCACGCAAGCCAGCAGGCCACCCTCACCTCTCTCCGTGCAAGCCAGTAGCCAGTGCAGCCTCTTCCGCACACGCGTCAGCCGCTCGACATCGCCCACACACGCTGAATCGGACACAGGCGGTCGCATGAGCCGAGCGCGCACTGTAGCCACTGTTCACGTTAGAGAGTGCGACATTGTGGCTACAATGCGGTGACCGGTAAGTTTCTCACTTATCCGGTCACCCGACGCTCTCTCTTCGCGCCGCTACCGGCGCTAGCCCGTCCGCATGCGCCTGCACCCGCTCTCACGTATGCTAGCGTTCGCACTCGCCCGCTTCAGCGCCTGCTCCTTCGCCCGCACCCACCTTAGCATGTAGTGCAGTGCGCTGTGGTCTCTCCCTCGTGCTCACTCCCTCTTGCATGCGCACGCCTCTTCACGCGCCTACATGCCTGCGTGTGCGCATGGACCACCAGACGTCGCCCGCTGCTTCGGACAACTTAACTCACAACGCCTCTTCACTCTAGCAGACGTGCGCACACTCTCTCTCTCTCTCACAGCACTCTCTCCCTCCCTCAGCAGACACATACACACACACACTCACACTCTCGCACACACACACTCTCACTTATACATTACTATATACTTATATATATATACATATATATATTTATATACATATATATATGTATGCATATATCTATACATATATTAGTACATATACATATATATATGTATACATATATCTATACATATATATATACATATATCTATAACTATAAAGACATATATATATATACATAGATACTTATACTAATATATATATATATATACATATACACATATATATAACTATATACATATATTACTATATATATACATATATATATATATAGTTATATATACATACATATATATCTAATTATAAATATATATATATACATATACATACATCTATCTATACATATATTTATATACCTATATATATATATACATATATAAGTACACATATACCTCTATAATTATAACCATATATATATATATACATATAGATATATATTTACATATATACATATATATATATTTTCATATCACCTACCATACGTTGTATCGCAGGAATATCCGCACCAGTTGCTGATATTCCTTGATACACGCATGCAGAAAGCGTCTGAGCGCACATCCTCCACCCATCCATCCTACACTCCATGCAGTACTTTGTCCTGTTGGTTGCGTCTTCCTAGATGACGACCAACTCGACACTGTGCTACACGCCATCTCCACCTCCACCCCCACCCCTATATACATATATAATATATACATATATATATACTATATTTACCTTATTTCTATTTCTCTTTTCTTGCCATTAAAAAGATAAAAAAATATACAAAAGAGAAAAGATAATCCTTGACTTGCAGGTACTCAGTCTTGCGAATAGCAAGATCAGTTTTGGAACACTAATTTGGCTCAAAGTCAAGAACCTGAAGGACAAAAATTATCAGAAAAAATCTTAAATGGAAAAACACCAATAACATAATAAGCGAACGGAAGAGATTCATTGTAGGAAAGGCGTAGAAACTTCTTCACCTCTAATCCCACTTCCTTGAGTTTGACCCTGGGCATAAAAGTGACCAAGATAAAATCAAGTAGGCCAGGTAAAAAAATTTTGTAAAGAGATGGTTAGGCTAGATTTAGGTTAACCACTATACTCATTTCAACGATAAAATCACCATATTAACACAACCTATCAGAGCTCGACTAGTGACTCAAGTAGAGAAGGCACAAGAACTTGGGAGGACAGGACACACCTGGAGCAGGATTTGATGGCTTTTAGGCCGGTGACTAGTATTGAAGATTGTTATAGATGGGATGGGATCATCACTCCTGCCAGGGCATATGAAAAGATCATGATGCACTCCAACTATATGGAGGAGGATGTGATAGGAAGGAAATTATGGCTGTTGAAGATCCTAACTAAAGTCTAGATATTCTTATGGCTTTGCAGGAGGGATGGATTAGTTACAGGGGATCTCAGACATAGGAGAATGGGTGCTTCCTTACAGTTGTGCCTGCTATGTGGTATTCCCACTGATAGCTCCACTCATATTTTCTCCTCATGCATTGTTACTGATGCAGTGTGGAGAAGAGTATGTAGGGAACCGCTCCCCATTTGGGATGATTTGTGGAAAAATTTTTTGATGCGTGACAAACTACCCTGTCCTATGGAGGTAATTATGTGGTGTGTTTGGAGAGCGAGAAATGATTTTTTGTTTCAAGAGAGACCGATATGTGTGGAGTAAATTATAAATGTATGCTGGTCTCTCATACATTTATGGGGGCCTATTTTGTAATCCTACTTTATTCTTGATCAATAAATTGCTCTCCTAGATTGCTATCATAGCACGATAGCTTTCCTTATTATTTCAAAAAAAAAAGATATAAGTCTATCACATTGTTGCTTGGTTCAATCCTGAGGGATTTGACCAATGGCTAAATAATTAACCATATTTGCAAACCAAGGGATTTGGACACCTGAAACTGCAAGAATAGTCTCGTCCAAAAAAGTATCAATAATCGGAATATCTAGATGAGAATAATCTCTTAGGAGTCTTGAAAGATGATCCCCCACCACATTTTGTATCCCGAATTTGTCTTTAATTTCAACATCGAATTCTTAAAGTAAAAGAATCCATTGGATGAGCCAGGGTTTGGTAAAGATTGTAGCATGAGATCCTAAGAGATAAGCCTTGAATTTTTCCAATGCAAATACTATAGCTAGGAATTCCTTTTCGATAATAGTGTAGTTTCTCTGGGCCTTGTCTAGAGTTTTGTTAGCATGGTAGATGATCGAGGGCTTCCTATCAATTTTTTGACCTAAAATAGCCCCGACCACGTAATCAGAAGCGTCGATCATGATTTCAAATGGGGCTGTCCAGACTGGTGGTTGCAGTACTAAAGCACAAGTGACTGTCATTTTAAGAAAATCAAATGCCTTGTGGTATGATTCGTCAAAATCAAATGGCGTATCTTTGGCCAGAAGGTTGCTTAGAGGTCAAGAAACCTTAAAGAAGTCCTTGATGAACCTCTTATAAAATCCCACATGAGCAAGAAATGATTTGATTTGTTTAACAGATGTGGGAGGAGTAAGTTTGGAGATAGCATCCACCTTAGCTTTATCAACTTCAATTCCCCGCTTAAAGACTACATGACCCAAGGCGATGCCTTCTTGCGTCATGAAGTGACTCTTTTCCCAGCTAAGGGGCAACCATTTTTTGATGCATTTTTTAAGGATCAATTCTAGGTTAGCCAAGCAAGAATCAAATGAATCTCTGAAAATGGAGAAATCGTCCATGAATACTTCCATAAACCTCCCACCATGTATGAGAAAATGGCTAGCATACATGATGAGAGCCTCATCTTGAGCCATAACTAGCTCATTTTGACACAATAAACAAGATAAAAGCTCCTACATAACCTAGAAGAAGGCCTAAATAAAGGAATAAGTGCTCTGAGAAAAAAACATGAATTAAAGGGTAAAACTGCAATTTTACCATTGCAGTACATAAATGGGATTTCTCAGAAGCAAAACATAGGTCAAATGGTCTAAATGAGATAAGAAGTGGGTTGAATCAATCAGAAATGGGTTTATGTGCAATCTAGGAATTAAATGACATTTGGTAACCCTAAACAAACCCGCTTAAATTAACAAGGTTATGGTCAGGATAAAAATCAAGTAAACCCTCTAAAAATCATGGAAAAATACTCCTTAGGGCTTCAAACACTTAATGTGGCCTTTGGAACCTAGTTTGACCTAGATTAGGGTCCTAGCCATTCAATTAACCTAATTTGGGTTTTTACGCAAAATGTCCAGTCAAACGAGGTAAAACCTAAAATCCAAATTCACCATTGGATTCCTTAGGTCCAAATTAGGTTTATACCAAAACTTGGACCTAAGTGGAGGTCGTCTTGACCTACTTTGCAATTTAGTACACCCAAATCACTACTTGGTCCCTATCTTTTGAAAATCATTGCAGAGAGCCCCCTAAGTTCCTCGCCACCTTTGCAATCAGGTCCTACCACCATTGTTAGGGCAGAACCGATCTCCAGCGAGGTTTAGAGAGGGATTACTCTCTGATTCCTCAGAGATTCCCTCCCAGAAATGGAAGGGAGATTCTCTGAGGAATTCCATTCCATCTAAAGCCAATCACGATCTCTGGTGTGAACCCAATCTCTCATGCGAACACACGAGGGATTTGGGTATCCACCTTCTTTCCTTCTCCGATGAGCCGGCGGAGGTGATTGCGTGCCCTCCATGCACTAGAAGGTTCGGCCAACACCTATAAAAGGATCTTCAGACCCGGCTGCAGATCTTCAGCCTTGTTTTGATGGAGATTCCCCTAAGTTTTCCTCTCTTCCATCTCCGGCCAAGAAACCCGCAAGCTCCGGCGACCTCTTCCCCTCCTTCTCGTCGCTCTGCTGCCATACCAGCAGCAGAGTCAACTTCGCCTCTTCCTCCGGCTTCGCGTCGTACCAAGCGCATGTGCCCCTGACCTCATCCTCGTCGCCGCTCCCTCCCTCAGGGTTCTTCTTCTCCGACGACGGCAACTACGCGCCGTCCACTCCGCCGCCTCCCCCCTTCCAGAACACTCCAGATACCTTCTCCATCTTTCCCTCTCTCTTTTCCCCCTATTATTTTATTTAATTGCCCCCCGACATTGCCTGACCACCTCCATCTTCCACATCACCGACCGACCTCCGGCGAGCCGCCCCCACCATTCCACCCCTCCACACGGCTCGCCAACTGTCTCATAAGCTCCGCCCCACCACAAGGAACAATCTCCGCCCCTCCACACCTCCACAATAGCCCCTCAAACTCACCCACACCTCCGGTCACAGGATGACCTAGGGACGCACGCCTAGGCCATCCCACGAACTACAGCACCGTTCACCACCTTCGCCGTTCCACGATGAAGGTAACCAACTGGTCTAATTAGGCCAATAGGCCATGCTTGTGTTTGGCAGGATTTCAGTCCTGCCGCCATTGACGGTTGAAGCAGCGTCGCAGCAGCTCCAGGCGCAGGTCTTCCAGGCTTCAGGCGCAGCAGATTCACATGAGCAATGCGAAGCCCTCGGGTCCAGCAAGGAGCGTTGCAAAGCCACATCTTTGGCAATTGTACGAAGAAAGCTTTGCGGGCGCGCGCGAGATTGGGGCAGGCCAGATAGTCCCACATCGGCGAAACACAATGTGCAGGTATGCTTTAAATTGAATTTGTGTTATCTGCTATTCGCCTCCAAACGCACAGGGGTGAGGTCCCTCACCTGACCCACTCACCTCGTCCGTGGTTTCACCTCGCGGATCTGGCAGGATCCGACCTGACCCTGACCTAAGCACTCCTCGCGCATCACCCACCTGCCGGTGCGCCTAGTCCCGGGTGAGAGATCCGACCCGACTATCCATGGCTCTGGGAGAGCGTCCTTGAGTGAATTGCAGAGAAAGTGAGAGACGCGTGGGTAGAGGGGAAGGGTTAGGTTTTGCTCCCCTATTGTGCAGGCAGGCCGGGCGGTGAAGAGAGGAGACTTAGCAGCAAGGAAAAGAAGGAAGAAGGAATAAGAAGAGAAGACAACGAAAAAAGAAGGACTGCAGACAAAAAGAAAGAAGAAGACAGAAGAGAAACAAAGGCAGGAAGAAGAAGCCTTCGCAGGAAAGAGAAGAGAAGAGAAAGAAGTTCAAGGAAGAACAAAAAGACCTGTGGATTAGAAGAAAAGAAGAAGAGCCAACGAAGAAGGAAGAAGAAGAAGGCATAAAAGAGAAAGAAGACTACTTTTAAGACGTCTGATAAAGAAATCAGACATCCAATTTTGCTTTCTTTTAGAAATTCTTTTTATAACTCTCTCTCTTTGAATCAATTGTTTTCATTTGAAAGTTGTATTCTTTGGTTTTCAAAGTACTGAGATTGCTCCCTGTGTTCGACCTCGGATACTCTAGTTTTTCGAGTAATAAAATTCTCTATATTTGTTTGAACATTTTGTCGGCTATATTACAATGTGTTATCTTTTAAAATCTGATCACAAAAATGTACAAACATTTTGGCGCCGTTGCAAAGGAGCAACGGGCACTTTTAAAGCTTTTGATTACAACTTTTTGATCCAATATTTGACCTAACTCCTCTCTTTTGTTGTGCTTATTACAGGGAAAGCAAAAAGGAAAGAAGAGCAGCTGCACAACAGACACTCCAAAGAACAGGTAGTTTCCATAAGCCCTCTCTCCTAACTCCCTCCAAACCTGAAAAGAAAAAAAAAAGAAAGAAGAATCAACTTTGGGCTACTTGTTTCATATTTAGTAACTCACCAAGTTGCCTGATTTTCATTTCAACACATTTTTATCTGCTCATCCAACTAAGGTAACTAGGGCTAAAATTTTCTTGATTGAGCCCTAGGTACTAAACTCTGAGGCAACTAAATTGGACCCACTAGAGCCAATTTAAGGATTACAAAGCTAGGGTTTTTAGAGACGCATCTTCTCTTAAACAAAGAAATAAATTTTTCCAAAAAGAGGTGTGCCTAAACCTTGTTTGAAAAGATCTACACAAGAAGAACCCTAAGCAAATCAGGTTTTTAATCCATTTGAACCTTAAAAAGAAAAGGACCTAAAAGCTCTTAAAGGAACAAGAGGTGAAGTTGATACCTTGGGTCAACCAACCTTAAAATTAGGTCACTTTTTCACTCAAAATACTTAAAAGGTCAAGTGGAACATTAAGCACCTTGATCTTAAAGTAAAAAAGGTAGACTTAAGGGGTCAAGGTCCCCATTCTGGTCTACCTGGAACCGCAGTGACAAGAGAGGTCGGGTGGGGTAAACCTTGTAACTCGTGGGGACGCTCTACCGTGTAGGGGTCTTTGCGGGACTCTCCCTCTCTGGCTGCCCAGGTATTTCTCAAGTGGACGACCTTTCTGACTAAGGGGTCCATTCGCCCCAAACACCCAACAATTTTTGGGTGTCTTGATTGGGTCCAGCACCTTCTAATTTCATCACATCCTTCGATGCATGTTCGGTAGGAGGTCCTTAAGGCCACCCTTAAGACCTCCTTTAGAAATTCATTCTCGTCGAGGCCAAGCCTCGACGCCCTTGTTTGTGCAGCAACCCCACTACATAAATCTCTCATCTGATTCAGATCCTGATTCTCCTTCTTCTCCTATCATGGCACAACCCATTGAAGAAGAGAATAACCTTGAACACCAACCACAACGCCTTAATGATCTGCGAGATCACTATAATCCCGCTACGGTTGCAATTGAACCTTGAGTACGAATCCCGATTGGAGGACCTGATTCTAAACTGAAGCCCAATATGATTCATGACATACCAAAGTTTCACGTGCTTAACTCTGAGGATCCATTCCAACACATTAAACAACTCAAGCATCTGGCCCAGACCTTTGGGTCAGATGTACAAAACGGGATATCCTACTCATGAAAATGTTTTCATTCTCCCTCTTGGACAAGGCTGCACATTGGTATCAAACTCAGACCCGTCCGATCAACACATGGGAGAAACTGTAGTCCAAATTTTTGAAAAAATTCTTCCTAGTTGGCCGAACAAATGGCTTGCGCCACCAGATCACTCATTTCACTCAACAACCGGGAGAACCTCTTCACGAAGCTTGGGATGCATTCCTAGATCTCATGCGAAAATGCCCCCACCACGAAGTTCCTAGGTGGGAACAAGTCCAGTCTTTTTACCAGGGACTCCGTGAAGACATTCGTTTATTTGTCAATGCAACGTGCGGAGGAAACATCATGGGTCAACATGAGGACACGGTGTGGGAGATTCTCGAAAACATGTGCGAGAACTCCATAAATAATGACTCCATGGGCATATTCGACAGGACGAATGCCCGCGCATCGACGAATCTAAGAGGGACACATGAGATGCAGGACCTGTCCACTTCCGTCGACTTGGAACTGATGGCCAGTCGGTTGGACAAGGTTTCTATCATAGAAAAGAAGGTGGACGAGCTAACTCGACAATTGCAGCAAGCCACCTCTGCGCAAAACTCTTTTGCACAACCTCCTCTGGCAAGGGAAATTGTGCAAAACATATATTACCAATCTGCCAAGGGGATGGACCCATATCCACCCCTGTCTGCCTCTCGGACCGAAGTGACCTCCGATCCATTCTACTCAAGTTGGGGGAACTCTGAACCCTCGCATTTTGACTTTCCTGAGGTTCCTCAGAACTGCGAGGACCTCAACGCCATCCAGAATGACCCATTCTCCAATACCTACAACCCTGGATGGCGAAATCATCCTAACTTTCAGTGGGCGGGAAATTCTCAAAGACCACCATATCAACCCCGTCCACAAGCCCCTCGTCCACATCAGCCGCCTCAGCCTCGGCCCAATCCCACCTACCAATCTGGGCAAAACCAGGATCAACTAATTCTTATCCTTCAAACACTGGCTGACATTCAAAAGACAAATGCAGCAATGCAAAAATAGCATAAGGACGAGATCACAGAGGTTCACAACCAACTGGCCCAGATGGCAAATTCCCGCCAACCTGGCACCCTTCCTTCGCAACCTCTGCCCAACCCAAATAACGTGCTAACCCAGAAGCGCGTTATGAATCCAAATTCAGGACAAACACATTTGATTTATCAGGCCCCTACTACTCCATCCCCAGACGGGATGGAAGCTTCAACATCTTATGTGGGATTTCAGCAGCAGCCACCCCTCCTACCAAACCCAAACCAGAATCAGGTCAGATTAAACTCTGTAACAACACGTAGTGGTAAAACAACCCAAGACCCACATTATCCAAACCACTCCAAGCCTGATAATAGCCAAGACCCTAGGATAGTTATCCAAGATACTACTGTCCCAGATCAAGAACCTGGACCTATCCTAGAGGAACCAACTAGGATCCCATTTCCTGAGGCCTTGACCAAAGGAAAAAGGATAACTAAACCCGTGGCTCCTGAGGAGGATCTGGTCAAGCTCTTTGAACAGGTCCAGATAAACATCCCATTGATGGATGCAATTCGCCACATACTGGCTTACGCAAGATTCTTGAAAGACATATGTACACCTAAACGTAAGCCGCGAACCAAGGATGGGAATCCAATCGTACTGTCAGAGCAAGCCAGCTCTATCATCTTGAGCAAACTCCCACCCAAGGATAAATACCCAGGAACTCCCTTGATTTCTTGTAAAATTGGTGAAACCCAATTTGATAGAGCCCTACTAGACCTAGGTGCTTCCATAAATTTAATACCTACATCCCTCCTTGATGACCTTGAAGAATCTGAACTTAAAGCCACTGAGGTGACATTGCAGTTAGCCGATCGATCCATCAAGTCACCTAGAGGAATACTTCAGGATGTCATTGTTAGAGTAAGAGATTTCTATTTCCCAGTGGACTTCATAGTACTGGACATGGATGCACCTAAGAACCCAAGGGACACACCAATCATATTAGGGAGACCCTTTTTGGCCACTGCTAGGGCCAACATAAACTGCGAAGTGGGCCAGATTGAATTAAAATTTGGGAATCAAAATCTGAAGATTGACATTTTTAAGGCCCAACAAGGGATTAATTGTGGGTTATAGAGGAAATATGTGATATCCGAGCTGTGGTTGATGAATTGCATATAGAGGACAACCTGATTATTCCTGATCAACCACTAGAGAATCAAAACCCACTAACAGAGGAGTGCAAACATGATCTAGAAACACCTATGACTCCTACCATTGCTCCTGATACAAACCCCAAACCACCCGCTACTGCTGACAATCCTATCATGGAACTCAAACCCCTCCTCGAACATCTGAAGTACGTGTTTTTGGATTCAAATTAGACATTTCCTGTGATTATCAACTCTCGACTCACACATGACCAGGAACTCCGTTTGATTTCTGTTCTCCAGCAACATCGTAGAGCCATTGGATGGACTCTCGATGATTTGACTGGTATAAGCCCTTCATACTACACACATTGAATCTGCACAGAAGAAGGCACACGACCTTCAAGAGAAATGCAAAGACGCCTAAACCCTAACCTATAGGAGGTCATGAAAAAGGAGATCATAAAGTGGTTAGATGTAGGTATCATCTACTCAATCTTCGATAGTCGTTGGGTCAGTCCAATACAAGTGGTGCCTAAAAAGGCAGGACTTACCATCATCACGACTGAAATCGGATAAGTCATTCCTACCCGAATAGCTAACTCGTGGAGAGTCTACATTGATTACAGAAGACTCAATTCCTCCACGAAGAAGGACCATTTCCCACTATCGTTTATTGATCAAATCCTCGAAAAACTAGCGGGAAATAGGTTCTTCTGCTTTCTTGACGGGTACTCCGGTTACAACCAGGTGGCAATCCATCCAGAGGACCAAGAAAAGACCACATTCACCTGCCCCTTTGGGACGTACACATTTCGAAGGATGCCATTCGGTCTCTGCAATGCACCTACAACTTTTCAGTGGTGCATGCTTGTCATATTCTCAAATATGGTAGGTGATTATCTGGAAGTCTTCATGGATGACTTTTCAATTTTTGGACAATCATTTGACGATTGCCTTTAACACTTGGTCCAAATACTCAGGCGGTGCATCGAGGTGAATTTGGTTCTTTCCTGGGAAAAGTCCCATTTCATGGTGCTTGAGGGAATTGTCCTGGGACATTTAATCTCGGAGAAAGGCATCCAAGTGGATCGAGCTAAGGTTAACCTGATTTCCAAGCTCCCTATGCCTAGCTCAATTAAGGACATCCGATCCTTTTTAGGGCACTTTGGTTTTTACCGTTGATTTATCCCTGATTTCTCCAAAATCGCACGTCCCCTGACCAATCTTCTCTCCAAGGATGTGCCTTTCGAAATTTCCAAGGAATGCACTCAAGCATTTGAGGTCCTACGTGACCGAGTCACCCAAGCCCCAATCCTACAGTCCCCTGATTGGTCTCAACCCTTTGAGATCATGTGCGATGCATCTGACTTCGCTGTAGGAGCGATTTTGGGGCAGAAAAGTGACGGGAAACCTGTGGTCATTTACTACGCCAGCAAAACACTGGATGAGGCTCAGTGTAACTATACAGTTATTGAGAAAGAGCTGCTGGCCGTAGTATTTGCCCTGGGAAAATTCAGATCATACCTTCTGGGTTCCCGTGTTATCATATACTCGGATCACACAGTTGTGAGGCATCTCCTTGCAATGAAGGACGCGAAACCTCGATTAATCCGATGGATCTTGCTGTTGCAAGAATTTGACTTTGAGATTCGCGACAAGGAGGGAAAGCAAAATGTGGTAGCTGATCACTTGTCCCGCCTTCCTTCTGAAATAATTGACCCTTCTGGACCTATCACAGAACATTTTCCTGATGAGCACCTCCTGACTATCAGTACAAGTCTTCCATGGTTCGCTGATATAGTTAATTACCTGGCATCACATCAGATTCCACCCAATTGACCGAAGGCCAAAAAGGACAAATTGCATTCCGATGCCAAGTATTACCTATGGGAAGACCCGTATCTATTCCGCATTGGTGCTGATCAGATAATTCGACGGTGCGTCGCGGAAGTGGAAATCAATGACATACTCTCATTCTGCCATGACCAGGCATGCGGTGGACATTTCTCAGGACATAAAATCGCATCAAAAGTCCTTCAGTGTGGCTTTTACTGGCCCACAATTTTCAAGGATGCATACGATCACTGTAAGGCTTGTTCTCGTTGCCAAGCTCTGGGCAACATGAGCCATAAAGACATGATGCCTCTAAAGCTGATCTTAGTATGCGAAATTTTTGATATTTGGGGGATTGATTTCATGGGACCCTTCCCGATCTCGGATGGCTTCGAATACATCTTACTCGCAGTTGACTATGTCTCCAAGTGGATAGAAGCCATTCTGACCCGAACCAACAATCACAAAGTTGTCATAAAATTCCTTCATCAAAATATTTTCTCAAGGTTCGGGATTCCACGTGCTATAATTTTCGACGGAGGGACCCATTTCACTAACACTCAGTTCAGGTCACTGATGACCAAATACGGGGTGTCACACCGAATCTCTACTCCTTACCACCCCCAAACTAATGGTCTAGCTAAGCTATCTAACCGAGAGATCAAGAACATCCTTCAGGTTACTGTTCGACCTGATAGAAAAGATTGGTCTTCTCAACTCCCGGAAGCATTGTGGGCCTATAGGATCGCCCACAAGACCCAATTAGGAATGTCTCCCTTCAGACTAGTGTACGGGAAGGCATGTCACCTCCCTGTCGAGTTGGAGCATAAAGCCTATTGGGCAGTACGGACATGTAATCTGGATCTTTCTAAGGCTGGAACCCACAGAAGACTTCAAATGAGCAAGATCGATGAATTACGCCACGACGCGTATGAGAACTTGCAAATTTACAAAGAACGGGTTAAAGCGTTTCACAACAAACACATTTCTAGAAAGATCTTTCATCCTGGTCAAAAAGTTTTACTCTTTGATGCCCGGCTCATATTATTCCCAGGGAAGCTAAGATCTAAGTGGGTCAGACCCTACCTAGTCCGACAAATCTTCAGAAATGGAGCCATTGAAATCAGCCCACTCAGCCACGATTCTGAACCCTTTGTCGTGAACGGTCAGAGACTCAAGCCGTTCATTGACATGACCGATATAGATCTGGCTGAGTCATCCTTTACCCTCCATTCCTCTTGAGCTCATTGCACCCAGCCGATGGCGTAAAACTCAGCGCTTAACGGGAGGCAACCCGTCATTCTTTGAAAGACCCGAAACCTTTTCTGACATCTCTATGTGGAATTCATATTGCACTTTAGGGTTCATCCATTAGAACAGCCGACTTCACCTCAGGTATCCCTACCGAGATTAAAAATCGTTCACAACAAGTCACTTCGACCCATTCACTCACCACACACCTGTCCTAATGCATGAACTAAGCTGAAATCGAACCCACTTAATTTACAATGGGGACATTGCAAATCTTAGGCATGGGGGTGTATGAAAGTGCAAAATGTCAGGAAAATTCATATCAAGAAAGGGTTTCAACAAAAAAAAAAGAAGAAAAAAGGCTTGAAGGAGGGGAGGAACAATTCAGGGTCATACAAATGAGAAGAGGAAAAGAGTAAAATGACAAAAAGGAGCACAAAATGAAAATGAAAAGAAATAGTCACTAATAAAAGATTAAGGGGTTAACTGAAGTTCTAGACCAAATCAAGAAAAAGAAAAAAAGTGCTAAGGAGACATAACAAGAGATTAGCGGGAACGCTGGTCTTAGGCCTCTTGGGATAGATTCTTTAGCTTAAAAATTCACGTATTCGTTAAAATCTGGATAATCCTCAAGAGGCTGGGGAAAATGCATAGCTTAAGTATTAGGTCTAAGGCTTAGGAAGTATTCGGCCTCATTAACTGACCCCCGGTTTGCTGGATTCGGTAACCTAAGCACCCCAAATTCACACATAGTCTGGTTCAGTGCGCATAAACATCCAAATCATGCAAAAAGCTTTTAATGTTCTGAAAAAGTCACCTAGATTAGGAGCGGCCAATCAACACATATTGATTTGGACGATTTCCCGGTGCGGAGAGGCGGGAAATTTCCCTCGAAGATGCGTAACAACATATCGTCTCCTCGGTGCTTGTCTCTTAGGATATTTAAATATCCTACTGGGGGCATGTAAGCACTCTGCTAGTTCAGATACCGTGGGTGGCATTATCACGAAATGTCGATCGCCAGGGTCTTAATTCGGCCACGGAACGCCATGGGCGAGATTATCTCGAAATCTCGAAAGCCAGGGTTCTGGGGGTTGCCATGGGCGAGATTATCTTGAAATCTCGAAAGCCAGGGACCCTTGAGGATTGATGATGGGGACGAGGAATCCGATACAGACCGTGTTGAGAAGCTAATCCGAAGCTAGAAATAAAAAGAAAAGAGAGAGAAAAGCTCTCCAAACAAATAAATCTTCTATCTCTCTCTTACAAAAACTCACTGCAAACTGAACTTAGGCTAAAAATGTCTCAAGCAAAGGTGCTTTAACCGCGGAGGCCAACAAACCCTAGGTTAGTTTTTGTGGGCCTTACAAACCTTTACGGAGGACTGAGGCTAAAGCGGGTCAGGTCCGGATTTTGGTTGCTACTTGAGTACCTCTAGGCCTATTGTCGGCATTCCTACCTAATCATAAAAGAAAAGGAGAAGCACTTATCATGATTGTTGACAGACACTCTAGGTCTAGAACGGAAGTTAAAACCTTGGAATTTTGCTAAGGGACTAGCAAAAGCTAGGCATGGGGGTATGATGAGAGCCTCATCATGAGCCATAACTAGCTCATTTTGACCCAATAAAGAATATAAAAGCTCCTACATAACCTAGAAGAAGGCCTAAATAAAGGAATAAGTGCTCTGAGAAGAAAACATGAATTAAAGGGTAAAACTGCAATTTTACCATTGCAGCACATAAACGGGATTTCTCAGAAGCAAAACATAGGTCAAATGGTCTAAATGAGATAAGAAGTGGGTTGAGTCAATCAGAAATGGGTTTATGTGCAATCTAGGAATTAAATGACATTTGGTAACCCTAAACAAACCCGCTTAAATTAACAAGGTTATGGTCAGGATAAAAATCAAGTAAACCCTCTAAAAATCATGGAAAAATACTCCTTAGGGTTTATAACACTTAATGTGGCCTTTGGAACCTAGTTTGACCTAGATTAGGGTCCTAGCCATTCAATTAACCTAATTTGGGGTTTTACGCAAAATGTCTAGTCAAACGAGGTCAAACCTAAAATACAACTTCACCATTGGATTCCTTAGGTACAAATTAGGTTTATACCAAAATTTGGACCTAAGTGGAGGTCATCTTGACCTACTTTGCAATTTAGTACACCCAAATCACTACTTGGTCCCTATCTTTTGAAAATCATTGCAGAGAGCCCCCTAAGTTCCTCGCCACCTTTGCAATCAGGTCCTACTGCCATTGTTAGGGTAGAACCGATCTCCAGTGTGGCTTAGAGAGGGATTACTCTCTGATTCCTCAGAGATTCCCTCCCAAAAATGGAAGGGAGATTCTCTGAGGAATTCCCTTCCATCTAAAGCCAATCACGATCTCTGGTGTGAACCCAATCTCTTGTGCGAACGCACGAGGGATTTGGGTATCCACCTTCTTTCCTTCTCCGGCGAGCCAGTGGAGGTGATTGCGCACCCTCCACACACTAGAAGGTTCGGCCAACACCTATAAAAGGATCTTCAGACCCGGCCGCAGATCTTCAGCCTTGTTTTGATGGAGATTCCCCCAAGTTTTCCTCTCTTCCATCTCCGGCAAAGAAACCCGCAAGCTTCGGTGACCTCCTCCCCTCCTTCTCGTCGCTCTGCTGCCATACCAGCAGTAGAGTCAACTTCGCCTCTTCCTCCCGCGTCGCGTCGTACCAAGCGCGCGTGCCCCTGACCTCGTCCTTGTCATCGCTCCCTCCCTCAGGGTTCTTCTTCTCCGACGATGGAAGCTACGTGCCATCCACTCCGCTGCCTCCCCACCTTCCAGAACACTCCAGATACCTTCTCCATCTTTCCCTCTCTCTTTTCCCCCTGTTATTTTATTTAATTGCCCCCCGACATTGCCTGACCACCTCCATCTTCCACATCACCGACCGACCTCCGGCGAGCCACCCCCACCATTCCTCCCCTCCACACGGCTCGCCAACCATCTCATAAGCTCCGCCCCACCACAAGGAACAATCTCCGCCCCTCCACTGCCACTCCACACCTCCACAGTAGCCCCCGAACTCACCCACACCTCCGGTTGCAGGACGACCTAGGGACGCACGCCTAGGCCGTCCCACGACCTGCAGCACCATTCACCACCTTCGTCGTGCCACTGCGAAGGTGCCCAGCTGGTCTGATTAGGCCAATAGGCCGTGCTTGTGTTTGGTAGGATTTCAGCCCTGCCGCCATTGACGGTTGAAGCAGCGTTGCAGCAGCTCCAGGCGTCAGGTCTTCCAGGCTTCAGGCGCAGCAGATTCGCGTGAACAGTGCGAAGCCCTCAGGTCTAGCAAGGAGTGCTGTAAAGCCCGCAGCTTTGGCAATTGCACGAGGAAAGCTCTGCGGGCGCGTGCGAGATTGGGGCAGGCCAGATAGTCCCACATCGACAAAACACAACGCGCAAGGTTGCTTTAAATTGAATTTGTGTTATCTGCTATTCGTCTCCGAACGCACAGGAGTGAGGTCCCTCACCTGACCCACTCGCCTCATCCGCGGTTTCACCTCGCGGATCTGGCGAGATCCGACCTGACCCTAACTTGAGCACTCCTCGAGCATCACCCACCGCGGGTAGAGGGGAAGGGTTAGGTTTTGCTTCCCTGTTGTGCAGGCAGGCCGGGCGGTGAAGGGAGGAGACTTAGCCGCAAGGAAAAGAAGGAAGAAGAAGCAAAAGAAGAGAAGACAAGGAAGGAAGAAGGACTGCAGACAAAAAGAAAGAAGAAGACAGAAGAGAAACAAAGGCAGGAAGAAGAAGCCTTCGTAGGAAAGAGAAGAGAAGAGAAAGAAGTTCAAGGAAGAAAAAAAAGACCTGTGGATCAGAAGAAAAGAAGAAGAAGAGCCAACGAAGAAGGAAGGAGAAGGCAGAAGAGAGAAAGAAGACTACTTTTAAGATGTCTAATAAAGAAATCAGACGTCCAATTCTGCTTTTTCTTAGCAATTCTTTTTATAACTCTCTCTCTTTGAATCAATTGTTTTCATTTAAAAGTTGTATTCTTTGGTTTTAAATGTATTGAGATTGCTCCCTATGTTCGACCTTGGATACTCTAGTTTTTCGAGTAATAAAATTCTCTATATTTGTTTGAACGTTTTGTTGGCTATATTACAATGTGTTATCTTTTAAAATTCGATCACAAAAACATACAAACAATACACCTTTGAAAAGTTGCAGGTGCATTTTAAAGCCCAAATGGCATTCTACGGAATGTAAAGGTTCCATAGGGATAGGTGAAAGTCGTCTTTTCCTGGTCCTTGGGATGGATAGGGACTTGGTTGTATCCGAAATAACCGTCCAAGAAATGGAAATACTTTTGCCCAGCTAACCTTTCAAGGATTTGGTCAATGAAAGGCAAAGGGAAATGATCCTTTTTCGTGGCTGTGTTCAGCTTCCTATAATTGATACAGACTCTCCAAGAGGAAGTTGAACGAGTTGTGACAGATTCTCCATTCTCGTTAGTCACAATGGTAACCCCAACTTTTTTAGAAACAATTTGCACGGGACTAACCCAGAAACTATTCGAGATTAGAAAAATAATTCCTGCATCGAGTCACTTAATGATTTCCTTCTTGACCATTTCTCGCATATTAGTGTTCAATCTCCTTTGCATCTAGTAAGAAGAGCTGGATCCATCTTCCATAAAAATTCTATGATTGCATGGCTCAATCCCCCTAAGGTCATGGATGGTCCAACCAATTGCCTCTTTATGTTCTTTTAGGACCTTGATCAGTTTAATCTCTTGCTCTTTAGTCAAAGTTGAACTTATAATCATAGGGAGCATTTTCTTAGGTCTTAAAAATTGATATTTCAGACTCTTAGGCAATGGTTTCAATTCAAGGTGGGGAAGGTTTATGATGGAGGGTAAGGAGGATGCCGATGAAGATTCATCAGGATGGTCCAGTGGAAGAGGTTGGGAGTGAACAAAATCAACAATCCCTTCAGAGTGTGGCAAGTGTACCATGGAGGGTTGTGGGTTAGGTTCGCTAGTGCTGGTTGAGTCCTCAGGTACATTGATCGACATACACGTCTCAACATTGAAATCATGATCCTTGAGCTCCACAATAAATCCACAATCCTCAAATCCTTTTATTGCCTTGAAAATATCAATTGTCAATTTCTTGTCTCCAAAGATGATCTCCATACTACCACTCTAACAATTGATCTTGGCCTTGGCGGTAGCTAGGAACAAGCGCCCCAGAATGATGGGCGTGTTCCTCAAGTCTTCAGGTACGTCCATGTCAAAGACTAGGAAATCTATAGGAAAATAGAAGTCTTTGACCTTGAAAATAACATCCTCAATAATGCCTTTCGATGTGGTGATCGAATGGTCCGCTAACTATAGCATTATTGAGGTTGGCCTAATTTCACCTAACCTAAACCTTTCATAAAGAGAGGTTAGGATTAGGTTGATGGATGCACCTAGATCCAATAGTGCCCTATCAAAAGTGTGTAGGATCTAAAAGTCATAAGTACACTAGAAGGGGGGATGAATAGTGTCGCAAACAAAATTATGTAAGTAAATCAAACCACAAAAAATAACACCAGATGTATAGTGGTTCCCCTCACTTGGGTACTCCACTACCTAAGTCTCCTAACTTAGGATTTTTAACCCGATTCCCTCAACCATTAGGGAATCAATTTACTATAACCAAAGATAATTAACGAGTTACCTCAACCCAATTACAAGATTGAATAAGAACAAAATGATACAGGTGTAAACAAGAAACAATAAAGCTTACAACTAAGATCCTAAGTCTCCAACAAGAATTTGCTTAATAAAATGATTATATACTAATCTAATGAAAGCACACTAAAGCAAAAGATTTTACGATGAAGAACGAGATCGCTTGAAAGAGGTTTGTTGCAGAGAGTGTCGCCTTGAAGAATGCAACAAAACAACAATCCTTGCAACTAGAAATGTGAAATCTGGGAATTAGGAGCAAGGAGACAATATTTGCTTGTTGTATGTGCAAATGACTCATATAAGGCATTTATATAAGCCACTAAACTTCTTCCCTACGATTACTAGCCGTTAGGGGCAAATTGGGAAGATTAGAGATAGGATTAATTGCAAAATAGCCATTCAGATTGGTCATAATGGTTAGTTGGTACTGGTACTAAAGTGATGGTAGCAGTACTGACTACTCATAGATGACCAGCAGTCAGCCCAACAAAACCTGGGTACCGGTACTCAGTACTTACAGTTGAGTACTAACTAAGTCGCTAGGTACTGGTACTCATGATGAGTATTGGTACTTGCAACTCACATATTTGGATCCTATGACCTACATGTACCGGTACACATGATGAGTACTGGTACTTGTATGGTCTAAGCACTTCTCAAGTCTTCAAATTGTGAGCACCTGGTACCGGTACTCATGACGAGTACCGGTACTTGTTCACAGTTTAGGACTCGAACCAAACCTATGCCAAGTACCAAGAATGAACTATGATCATTAATTTAAGTGAAACTTGAACGTAAAAACGTGATCGATATGACAATGAAATGATGTATTTTCAAACGAATAGCTGAACAGGAGTATGATTCCTTATTATCTCTATTTTGATTTTAATTCCTAAGTCATTTATCTTGTTAGGAGACATATACAATCTAGATTACAAAATATATGAACAAAATAGAAACAGTCTTCAATCTTCATGCCATCATCACTTCTTTCATACATCCTTAAATCCTGTTAATTCTTGAAAATAACACTTCATAAACTCATTATATTTAAAATGATTTTGTTAACACCACAACATAAAAGAAAAGTGGAACTAGGTTCCAACAATCTCCACCTTTTTGGTGTTGATAAAATAATAGAAATACCCATATTTAAAATAATAGAAACCTTATAAGAGAAGGAATACAAAAAACTCTGCTATGAGTGAAACCTCCCCCTCAAACGAAGCTTCCTTATTTAAATACAATGTATTTACCTTGTCTCCCCCTTTTTGTCAATCAAATTAAAAGAATATAACTATATGCATAGAAAATGACTAGGCATGAGAAAAGATTATATAGAAACAAAATGATAAAAAATCATAACAAGAAAAAGTCATAACAACCATAATTGAAGTCATATATCATGTAAAGTCATAATAACCAAGCAAACATATTCAAATGTTTAATACAAGAAAATGTAGACTAAGCTAATTGCGAGGTCATTTTCTGATAGACTTTTGACATGTTTGCTGCCAGATCTACCACCATCATCACCATCATCATCATCATCATCATCATTTTCGTCATCTTCATCATCTTCATCATCATCTTCATCTTCAGCATCTTCATCATCACTTTCATCATAAGAAACCTCTTCTTCATCTTCATTCTCTTCTTCCTCTTCATCCTAATGAAGAATATAGGGAAGAAGGGTTTTTGCAATGGTTGAAAATCATTGCATATGTCATGAAAACCACTGTATTCTATCATCGCGAAAGTGTGTGTTGTGTCAGTGTATACACGATGGTTTTGACTTAAAACCGTCGTATTTTTAAATGACGATTTTAGAAACCATTGTCTATAGTATTTACGATAGTTATTCTATAAACTATCATAAATAATATTTAAACGACGATTTTGCTCACCATCATCTATGGTATACACAAGCCATAGATGATGGTTCTTCACCCGTCGTATATATACGACAGTTATTTATAGAACCGTCGTTTATATTAACATGACGGTTATTTATAAGTTGTCATGTAAACCATACACGATGGTTCTTGAAACATCTTATATTTGTATACACGATGGTTATTTGAATAACCATCCTGTATATTAACAGGACGGTTTTTTGTAGAGCCGTCGTGTTAATATGTATGCCTTTTTTTTAAATATAACATTTAGGGTTATAAGATTATATAATCTTAGAATCTTATAACACCTTAAAACATATATAACATACAAAACATACAATATAAAAGTTTTAACATACAAAACACACATAAAACATTCAACAAATATATATATATAAACCTAATAATAAAAGTATGTCATATTGGCAAAATACAAAACCAATTAAAAAGAGATAAATAATAAGCTATGCCTTAGTTCGTACCCCTTCTCCAGTTCCACCACCTCTGAGGTCATCGTCGTCTCTGCGAGGCAGGTTATGAAAGGAAGTGCGATCCCCATCATGACCTCATAATAATGCCATCATCTCTCTCATATCCGCTCTCTACTGCTCCATCTCCTTCCTCTGCTCTATGAATTTCTTGGCATCTTGCCAAGCTTGAGTTTTCTACTCGAACTGTGAGGTGACATCATGGAGCTATGTCTGCATTTAATGGACAACGGCTGCTGTCACTGACCCCTTCTACCCATACTAGCTGGACATCATTTGGCTTCTCTACCCACTACGAATGAAACCTCCGTGTTTTGAAGGCATGCTACTCCTAAAGCCTCCGCAGGTGTCATAGGAGGGTATTGCGGAGTGCCATAAGTGGCGTCGATAGGGGGTTGATTAAGTTCATCATTTCTCCCTACAAATTACAATAATTTAATGTCATATTAAAGTAAGTATAAAAATTTAAGTAGTTGATAAATAAATGTTACTTACATGTTTTTGCTGGTATGTCTCATGTATCCATCCTCTCCGCCATCGTTGGTGCCTTACTATGAGTAACCTCATATACACCAACGCAATCGTGTGTGGCACCATCGTGTGAACGTGCCTGTAAATATATTTCAGGGATTTGCACGTAATAGTTGTAATTAAAACTTTAATTCAAAATGTAAAAGTAACATAATTATAAGGAATTACTTATTTAGCCTGAACTCTATCTATGCTAGTTCAACCTAAACAATGGGTTTGTGGTGGAGCTTTGACCCTATTGGCCTTGTTCCTCTTCGCTTGATCTTGTACATATAACTTATATTATAATGGGAAAGAATTGAATAATTTATTTTCAAATGCTATTAAAAGTAATTGTAATTACCTTTTTCTAAGCTTATTCCAATTCTCACAGCATTCTCTCCATACATCTACTGCTATTGTAGGAGGCACGTTTCTTAATGCCTCCTCATTAGACGACATTGAATTGTAATACTAAATTATAGAAATAAATTATCAAATGAATTAATTAAGTAAATAATAAAAAATGAGAACTCTTCATTGTCATCCTCTGATCACGATGTCATCTCTCGGCATGATGGAGGATATACTTGGTGACATTTACATTGTCACCCCAATCAAAGATCACCTATATTATTACAAATCTTATAAATGAATTAAATATTATTAAAGTAAACTTATATATATACATAAATAATTAATTATTTGCCTCCATATTATGAATAAGCTGTCTCTTAATCTCCCTGGAGACCGATCTCTAGCTAAAAGAATAAAGAGGCGCAAGCTCCTTTACCATCCTAGATAGTCTGTTGGTGAAAGGAGGATAATCTGGATCTTCTCTAGCTTCATTGATATGCTATTTGATTTTCGTCCCCTCTGGAAGTGCATTTAGATGTTCATTTCTTGTCAGACCCTTTCCTTTTTTTTATTACCTAATAAGAAAAATATAAATATTAAAAATTAAAACATTATCAATAAATTTTACTAAGATTTTAACAACAATTCTTACTAGCAGAACTGCTCCCTACCTCAGCTTGAGGGTCTAACTGAGGTGTCCTCTGTACCTCAGCATCGTCCACACCCTCGTCGTCCTCATCCTCGCCACTATTGTCACCCTTGTCCTTATCCTCATCGTCATTAGGGTAGTGGGTAGCAACCTCTGGCTCTGGCTTTGGCTCATGCACCACATTGGTAACCACCTTCTTGCCCTTTGTTTGGTATTGTCAGGCAAGATCACCAGGTTGAACATATTCACGCTATTGCTAAATATATGAAGGATTAGGTATCATGACATCTGGGTGACAAATCCATTTTTGTACATTTTGAAATCATCAGAAATCGTAGTATTGTCATGCTAAAATGCTTGTCAAAAAATGATTTTGTAAAGATAATAAGAATTGAGTCTTGTCATTTGTCTTTGGGAGGCATTTATGCAAATCTGAAATCGATCTTTTTCTCTCTACTTGTTTAAAATCGTACGTCGGTTTCTAATTGTCGGATTAATGTTTGGCCACTTTCATTATGAACCCTAATTACGTGCGCATGTGTTAGATAGATGACAATTGTGAAAGTGTGAGTTTCAGTATGCACGATTCTAGTTATGTGGTGGCAGTTTACGGAAAATGCGCTAATAGTGAGATCCTTAATATTTTCAGCTACCCACATGCTGGTTGCAATAGATAATTATTAAAAGCATGCAACTTTAATCACACAAAATATATTGCAATAAGCTCATGGTGATTCTCAACACATGGACATATATATATAGAAAAAGATCTTTAATTAATTCATCATGGTGTTTCCAAGATGAAACTCATGGAAAGCTTATAGAGGAAAGCTTGAAAACATCAATCTAGCTAACAAAAAACGATCGCATATAGGAATCTATGGGGGGATTTTGCATGCATCATTGGGGGAGAATAAAGAGCTATACTATTAAGCAGTAGTAAAAGCATGTAAAATATGAAGAACTAAGCTACTAATCTAGCAGAAATAAGGGCATTCGGAGGTGGGCTCCAATGGCCTTTGCGTTGGTAGAGAGGAGGAGGGGCGGCCAATGGTGCTTAGGCCAGCCCTTGGAGAGAGGCTAGAGAGGTGATCCAGCATCTTGGCATGGAGATGGTGGTGACCATGGTGGAGCAGCTCGTAGAGGTGGAGTGGAGGTGGAATGAAGCTAAGCTAAAATGGAGCCAAGAGTGAATGAAGCAAAGAATTGGATGAGTGCAAATGGCCACCCCTTTGGTCTTTTTATAGACCTAAGGGAGACTCTCTAGAGAAGTGTGGAACTCTCTAGAGAGAGCTCCAAGGGTGGTCGACCAAAGAGAGAGAGAGGTGGTTTTTAGATCCACCATTTGTGGATCTCCAATTTGAATGGCTCTTGGTTGCTAATTTTGGTAACCAAGAGTAGCACTCTAGAGAACTCTAGATGGGTGTGTGTGCGTGAATGGGTGTGTGTGTGTGTGGCCGTGCCCTATGTGGCTAAATGGTCTAGGTGAGGTCCTAAGGGGTTTGGGTTGGTGTAGGTCTGAAATTAGGGTTACAAACCCTAATAGCTAAGGAGGAAATGCAATTAAACATAACACAAGTTTAATTGAATGATTGTGAACCTAATTGAGAGTGAAATAACTCAATTAGGTTGGGCTTAGGATAATTGGACTCTCACTGAGTCCAATTGGACTTGTATGGGTTGAGATCTGAGCTCAATTGGACCCTATGAGTCCAATTGACTAGGCAATGGTAATTGACTATGATCTAGGTCAATTAGGTTTAGTTATGACCTAATTAGGTCCTTAAGGAGGTCTAGAGGTGATGTACTAGGGTTGGGGTACCTTAATTTAGGTTCCTAGGGGGTTAGAATTGGGTTTAGGGAGCTAGAGATCCAAGATCAAGGCTTGAATCTCAAAACAGGAACTGGAGAGCAGTTTCAGACGTCCAATAAAAGTATCAGATGACTTATACTCAAAAATCAGAAGTCCAGATGATGTAAACATGTTTTTATTAAATAAAATGCTTATTTTTGCATATTCTTAAGTATAGAATTGCATTACATACTATAAATATTGCATAGCATGCATCATCTTGCATTTAGATTAGTATGAATAAAATGGATGTTAATTGTCTCCTTTTATGGTTAGGGACAGGGCGAATTTTTATCGGAGCCTCGGATTTAAGATCCAACCATATGGATCTGATCAGGGCGACAATTGGAGTTCAAGGACTCCAAGATCGCCTTAATCGGATATCCATAGCATCAAATAGAGATCGAGGAACCCTAGAAGATGAAGGACCAGGATGGTGTTACTCCGCACTTCAGACAACAAATCCGACCGCACAGATGGATTCAGATCGACGATCGCAGCCTAACGGTGTGAAAATAGACTCAATCCGATATTTGTGGAACCATCTACATCACCCAGAAGATGGACGGCTAAGATGGCGCCACGTGGCACCATCTCAGGCACCCAACCGGTCGCACGCACCGCTGAAGCCCTTAGCGCCAACGCTTCTCCACCGTTGGATCAAGATCTAATGGCTGTGAAGCGTGTGTGCTTAAGTTAAGCGCTCGACATAAACGTGCCCGTAGTGCATTGGTCGAGCGCCTTAACAAGGCGAAGGAGATGCGAGATTGAGCCGCGGGGTACCTCAATTGGAGAAGGTGTGTGGGCACAATCGACAGCACGATGGAGATCGAGCGGTTGTGCATGCCCAATTGACTAAACGCGCCATCTGATGCGACGAGGTGACACGAGATCTCACGCATTGAGGCGCGCGGATGAGGACGGCGAGGAGCGCTCTCAGCCATTCAATCTCACGTTTGAACGACAGAGATTGGAAGAATGTGGATGTGCGTTAAGGTGGGGGGAAGCGAGCGGGCATGTGCGAACCATCCACGAAGGCCACGTTCAGGCCTTTAGTGACGGATTTATCTGTCACTAGAGGTCCTGAATTAACGATTTTCAACATGTAATGACTAAATTGCCCTCACTCCTTGCAACTATAAAAAGCGACCCCCTCCATACAAAATTCTCATCCCTTCCTTCTCTTCTCTCCCTCTTTAAACCTCAAGAGAAGCTTGTCCCACACCCGGGATGCTCCTCAAGAGATAAAGTCAATTTTTCGCCCCCATTTCGGAAGTGGACCCCGCGACAACGATGATGTGCTACCTCATTCCTGTCCTTCCTACCTCAACCTCCTTCCCACTCCGCTCTTCATCTTCCAGGCGTCACCCAGTCCAGCTCATCCTCCAAGTGATCATCAAGAAGGATAACTTCTCTCTCCCATTCGTTTTTCCTACTTTCTAGAGTAGAATTTTCCTACTTTCTAATGTAATAGTTTTCCTACTTTCTAGTGTAATTTCTTGCTTACTTAATTGTATAAAAATTTTGAAGTATCAAGTGAGTGTTTTCTCTCTCTCTCTTATGTTGATTGTTTATAGTGCTTCATTGTAATTACTCTGCTTTTTAACAAAAACCCGAAAAAGATATAATTGAGAATTTAGATCAACGTAGCCTCCTTGAGTTTGACCCAGGATTTCTATTCTAGTATAAATTTTATTTATTGAACCCGAGTTCTTCGCTTTTCAAACTACAATGACAGGTTTTCAAAATCAAATTCGAAAGAGTAGTAACCCGTCGCGTCAACACCAGACTTCAATTCTTGACGTCTAATCAGTGTCAGGAAGGATTCTAGGTTCTGTCTTGGGTATTCTGCAGAAATTGGACATCTGACCAAGTGTCTGGGCATCCAATAATATTGCAGAAGTGGGTTTAAGGTGTGCAAGAGTTGGCTAAGGGTTCTGGACGTCAAATAACCTATCTGGACATCCAGATAGAGGTTGGAATTAGGGTTTTAAGGTTGCCTAGGGTGCGGTGACCTAATCTAAGGGTGGCTAAGGCTTAGGGAAGCTTCTAGGCTATCCTAGGGCTAGAATGGTCCTAAGTTCTTCCTATTTTACTTCTTTATTCCTACTTAATAGAATAGCATACCTTAACTCCCTTACATTATTATCTACTACATTTAATCTAGGTCTTCCACTCCAGCTCTGCTGCAACACTAGTTATTCCAGCTTCAGATCCAGCTTTAGATCTACCTTCCATCAGCTTATTACCTATAATTGTCATAATGCACCTAATCAGTACATTATAGCCTTATTTTATGCATAGCTAAAAGAAATCAGTAAAGATGCAAATAATGCATATGCATGCATGAATTAACCTATCTTATGCTAAGTTGAAGACTAATTTAGGTCAATTAAGACCTATGATTGCTGCGTAATCATACCCTCATGCCTAAATCTTGCTAGTCCCTAGCAAATGAAAAACTAAATTATTCACAGAAGGGTCCCTAAGGGATTGATTATTTTATCAAGTGTATGCATAGAGATTTTTCTCCTTTTTGTTTTCATACTATGCTCTAGAAATCCAAACAATCGTGAAAGTGTAGCTATGTAGCTTTTGCAACGTATTCAAGTGAAAAACTAATTCACCTCTAAAGCCTGTACTTGACCCTTAGTAGAAATTCTAGCGGGATAGGCAGACTTCTTTCCTCGGGGTATTCAACATTTTCTATGAATTCCACCCCAGCTTTAAGCTTGAGTAGAGGATGTCTAAGGGATACGGGTGTTTATTTGGTGGCTCACTCTCACTTGGTGCTACATAGAGATTAGTATTTCAGAATCTAGATTCCCGAACTATCAAGTAACTCAACTCAGAGAAAGATGAGAAAAACTATGCTCTATTCTGGTTCCTTTGTATTCATTATCTATTTCTCTTTTCTTTTTCTTTTCTTTTCTTTCTTTTTCTTAGAGCTCACAATCTCACTAGATTCACATATATGACCTGTATTTAGTGGTCTCACTTGGCATTAACACTTTAATTGAGTTCCCAAAACCCTAACACTAAGTCAGAATTTCTTAGCCAGTATTCGGACGGTCAGAAACACAAGAAAGGTGGGTTAAGGCCATATTCGGTGGGTCTCAAACTTATTTGGTGGTATTGCCTCAATGCAAATGAAATAAACACTAAATATTCACTCTTTTTTCTTTGGTTTTTCTTCTTTTTCTAATTTTTTTTCAATTTTTCTTTTTTTTATCATTTTTTTCTATGTAAAAAATTTTTTTTTCCCTTTTTTTCTTCAACACAGCACAACTAGCACACATCCATGAACTTTATTGAGGAGGCATTATTAGGGATTGTTGGTACTCAAGAGACATTGGGTGGTTTATTTGGTGAAAGCGCCTACTCATGGCACTAGGAGAGACGGATAGGACAGTGTATTTCTGACCTTGACATCAATACCCTCCTTCAGCTGAGGATTTTGTAAAGAATGGTCGTAACCATCCACCTTTTCCCTAGTTTTATGAAAACTCGCTCTTCGCATATTTGTCTTATTTGGTGGCTCTCAAAATTTCACACAAAATGTATATGCAGGAACCGAGAGTGAAAACTATGCCTAATCTCTGAGTATCATCTCCTAATTGTCCAGAATTCTGCATTCCTTGCACTAATCTTAGAGCACCAGTACTCTCTATTCTCATTGCACACTATTTGGTGGATTTTTGGAAGAAAATCTACCTAACTCCCAAAACATTGTCCAAGGGTTTAGGAGAAGAAGCACTGCTTCTTCTCGATAGACTAAAGATGTTTATCAGCCTTCACTGTGAATCCATTGCAAATTCTACGTGTGTGTGAAAGTTGTACTGGATTCCAGATTACAGGAATCAACTAGAGGATAAAATCCCTAATGTATTCTCTTAATAAAATACTCTTATTCATGGATTCACTATGTATATATGCTATAAACAAGTAACCTGTTACATTCATACTTCATGAAATTTCTCTTTTGGGTTTCATTCAGCTTGACCCTAAATTTAGAACAAAAGGTGAGCGAGTGAGTCGGAAATGGTTGTTGCGGATGATTTCTTGCTCCAATGCGAGCATTGGAGGTGGAGTTAGTTCTTTTATTCCCATGCCTAAGTTCTTGCATGTCCTCATGCGTGAATGTAAAAGAAAATAAATACAGCAGGGAGTAGAGGATAGAAATCACTTGTAATTGGTCCTGAAATTATACATTCAGCACCGGCCAACCTGACAGTATGCTATATGCAGAAAGAAAATATGCTAAAAGGAAAAATATGCTATATATAAAAATGAATATGTATAGTGTGATGGATGCGGAGTAGATGCTAAGTTTAATGCCTCCCGCTGGGCGAAAACTCAATCACACATCCTCAATAAGATGAATGATCTCGTCAGTTGGAGGAGGTTCTTGGGCCAAAAATGTCTTGAGGCGCTGGCCATTTACCATTGATATATGCCCAGATTTTGGGTCCCTAATCTGGACTGTCCCATTAGGATATGGGTGAATCACAACATATGGGCTCGTCCACTTGGACTTGAGCTTCACTGAAAAGAACCCCAGTTACGCCATATTACAGGCATGTGAATATTCAGGTGAATTGAGTTAGGTAGATTTTCTTCCAAAAATCCACCAAATTGTGTGAGATGAGAATAGAGAGTACTGGTGCTCTAAGATTAGTGCAAGGAATCTGGAATCCAAGACAACTAAGTGATGATACTCAGAGATTAGGCATAGTTTTCTCTCTCGATTCTTGCATATACATTATGTGTGAAATTTTGAGAGCCACCAAATAACGCAAATACGCAGAGAGTGAGTTTTCATAAAATTAGGGCTAAGGTGGATGGTTACGACCATTCTTTATGGAATCCTCGGCTGAAGGAGGGTATTGATGTCAAGGTCAGAAATACACCGTCCTATGTATCTCTTCCGATGCTGTGAGTAGGCACTGTAACGAGCGCGTGCCCCAGACGTCTTTTAAGACGTCTGGGAGGTGGCCCAGACGTCTGTAAAGACGTCTGGGATCACATCCAGACGTCTGACCAGACGTCCGGGATAGTTTACAGACGTCTGGCGAACAGTTATGCTCGCACGGGATATTCGTCTGCGCGCCTGTGCGCGCAGACCTGCGATCCTGCATCTTCCTCTGCGGCTGCAGGCAACTGCGACCGCCTCTCTCTCCTCTCCGCGCGGCGTTAAAAGGGGGGGCGCGCCTCCCCTCCCGTCTCCACCATCTTCCTCCTTCTCTCCTGCCTGTGCGCGAGAGCGAGCGGACGCGAGGGCGCAGCAGCAGCAGCAGCGGCAGCCGCAGTAGGCGCGGAGGAGCTGCGGCGTGCGAGGGCGGGGCTCTGCCGTGAGGGCGAGCTCTCCGGGAGCGGCTTGGCCGGCCGGCGGAGGGCGCAGGGGGCGCAGAGCGTCGCGGAAAGGGACCTGCTGCGGGCGGAGCAGCGGACGCGCGAGGTGCGACGCGGGCGGCGTCGCGAGCGGAGGACGAGCAAGGTTCTGATTCTGGAAAAATTTCCAGAATCAGACGTCTGGACTGATATCCAGACGGCAAGGTCGACGTCTGTGAGATCATACAGACGTCTGAAAGGTGAGTTCCGCTTTCTTCTTCTTTTATCGACTGACCGTACTGAGGGAGGGGGGTTGGCTGTGCGCAGGTGTTCTGATTCGTCATCCTTTGCGAATCAGACGTCTGGAAGTTGTACCAGACGGCGGGAGTGACCTCCAGATGTCCGGAGTGACCATCGGACGTCTGGGATCTAGACAGACGTCCCCACAGACTTCTGGACGTCCGGGGAACCAAGCCGAACAGGTAATTCTCTGATCCACCATTTAAGACGTCTGGAAGGAGTTCCAGACGTCTGATTTTGCACAGTATCGTCTTTCTCGACCCGTTTAGGGCCCGTTTGGGCTCCGTTTTCCGCGATTCGAGTTGCGTTCGTTTCAGAATTTATTCCTCTACCCGCCTACAGTAGCTATACACTGTTTTGAGACACTCCTTGTGTTTGATCCTTGTGATAGGACCTCGTTCGGTTGCAGTCTTGAGAGTCGCGGAGGCGCGCGGGATTCCCGACCACGCCCCCATTACTCCCGTTGTACCTGGTAGAGTGGTTTTAAGTATTAATAAAATCTGTTAAAGTATGGAACCATAACTAGAACCTAGGGCATTGCATGAATCCTAGGAATGAGAAATATATGGAATGATAGCTCCTAGGTGTTGCATGAATCCTAGGGCCGGAAAACTAGATTGTATGATAGATCCTAGGATATGGCATGAATCCTAGGATGGAAAAACTAGTGGAATGTATATTACTGCAGTCTTGGAAAAATGGAAAGGAATATATAAGCTGCCTGTGAATTTAATTAACAGCTGCCTGTTATGAACAAAGAAACATGTTTGAGATCATGGAAATTGAGAACGTGAATCTGGAAAGTGAAACATATGATGTTCTGAGATAAAGGGCTGGAACCCTACGGGGAATTAGGAGTGGAACTCCTGGAAAGAAAAGGAATGGAACTGAGATGTAGTTTGTACTGTCTCTTGGGTACGCAGTACCAAGGGAAGTACCTGTACCTGTTTTAGTGCAGAGTGGGGCCAGCCGCCCCAGGGACCCGGGGTTAGGCTTGGCCGCTCTGTACCGACTTGTTGGCCCTCGTGTACGTAGTACCGAGGAGATCTAGTAGTGTTAGGAGAGTACTAGCTACCCCACGGGCCCCGGGGTTCTGCTAGCCTCCTTCACCGACTTGTTAGGCCCACTAGGGCAAACCAGGGTAGTCAGGCGAGGGTGCGCGGACTGTGGAGGGGCAAGGCCCCAGTTTGGTTACTGTGGAGGGGTTGGACCCCTGTTACTGAGAGGGCTCTGCCCTGGTTCCGTGCTGTGCTTTGGGCGCACCCGTTAACGGAAACGACTGACCGCGTGCCAGTACGGGCTAGCTACCTGTGCGTTTATCGCGCGTGCCGTAGTCACCGTTACGTCTGTCAGTGACCTTGGGGTGGTTGACTGAGGGTAGGATCACCACGGGGGACTCTCCCGGCCAGGAGAGCACCACGCGCTACTTCTACTGTTGGAAAAGACTGCAATCAAGATCGTCCCACGAGGACATTCGAGATCAAGTAAAGGATCTGAGAAGTAAATGAAATAGTGAGAAAAATTGAAAGATGTAAATAAAGGAAGTAATAGAACATAACAGCTACTGTACACTCTACTGTTGCCTTTAGTTAGTTTGCCACTCTACTCAGCGTTTTGCTGACGTGTTACACTCGTTACCTTTTTCAGGACCAGGTGTTGAGCAGCCAGGGTCGGCGGCTGCAGAGGACGCTGGGCCGAGTAGGGTCCAGTAGAGTTACCACAGCTTTGTACCTTCTTTTTGTTTCTGTTCTAGTGAGTAGTTTTGTTTCCGCTGTACCTTCTTTACCTGCAGTTTTTGTTATATGATAAATGTTGTTTTACTGTTGTGGTGGTGCCTACTGTAGTAGTTTCTTTCCTTACTGCTGTACTTTCTTACTGTTAGTTATATTCATGCTGAATGTGGTTTATTTTACTGTCTTTTGGTTACTTCCTCGTTGGACGACTGGGTCTTGGGATTAGTCGAGTCGGTCCGGTTCTCGTGTCTCGTAGGGACTCGGGAACCGGGTCGTTACAGGCACTTCCACCAAATAAGCCACCCAATGTCTCTTAAGTACCACCAATCCCTAATAATGCCTCCTCAATAAAGTTCATGGATGTGTGCTAGTTGTAATGTGTTGAAAAGAAAAAGAGAAAAAAAAAATTTTTACATAGAAAAGAAATGATGAAAGGAAAGAAAAATTGAAAAAAATCAGAAAAAGAAGAAAAAGCAAACAAAAAAGAGTGAATATTTAGTGTTTATTTCATTTGCATTTAGGCAATACCACCAAATAAATTTGAGACCCAACAAATATGGCCTTAACCCACCTTTCTTGTGTTTCTGACCACTTGAATACTGGCTAAGGAATTCTGACTTAGTGTTAGGGTTATGGGAACTCAATTAAAGTGTTAATGACAAGTGAGACCACCAAATACAGGTCATATATGTGAATCTAGTGAGATTGTGAGCTCTAAGAAAAAGAAAGAAAAGAAAAGAAAAAGAAAAAGAGAAAGAGATAATGAATACAAAGGAACCAGAAGAGAAAATAGTTTTTCTCGTCTTTCTCTGAGTTGAGTTACTTAATAATCGAGGAATCTAGATTCTGAAATACTAATCTCTATGTAGCACCAAGTGAGAGTGAGCCACCAAATAAACACCCGTATCCCTCAAACATCCTCTACCCAAGCTTAAAGCCGGGGTGGAATTCATAGAATATGTTGAATACCCTGAGGGAAGAAGTTCGCCTATCCCACTAGAATTTTTACTAGGAGTCAAGTACAGGCTTTAGAGGTGAATTATTTTTTCACTCGAATCCATTGCAAAAGCTACATAGCTACACTTTCACGATTGTCTGGATTTCTAGAGCATAGGATGAAAATAAAAAGGAGAAAAATCTCTATGCATACACATGATAAAATAATCAATCCCTTAGGGACCCTTCTATGAATAATTTAGCTTGCATTTGCTACGGACTAGCAAGATTTAGGCATGGGGGTATGATTACGCAGCAATCATAGGTCGTAATTGACCTAAATTAGTCTAGGACTTTGCATAAGTTAGGGTAATTCAAACATGCACAAGCATTATTTACATCTTTACTTCTTTCTTTTAGCTTTGCATAAAATAAGGCTATAATGTATTGAGTTGGTGTATTATGACAATTACTAGTAATGAGCTGACCAGAGGTAGATCTGAAGCTGGAATAACTGGAGTTGCAGCAAAGCTAGAGCGGAAGACCTAGATTGGATGTAGTAGATAATAATGTAAGGGAGTTAAGGTATGCTATTCTATTAAGTAGGAATAAAGTAGTAAAATATGAACTTAGGACCATCCTAGCCCTGGGATAGCCAAGAAGCTTCCCCAAGCCTTAGCCACCCTTAGATTAGGTCACCGTGACGAGTCGATTGTTTGCTTTAAAGTTGTTTGCAGTTTTATGTGGTGGAAAAATCAACTAATCAATATTTAAAAAGAAATAGCCATTCGCAGAAGAGCGGGTCGTATCCACAGGGAGGCAATGAGGCAATAATCTCTCTATTATTTCGTATTCGTTCAGTCTCATGAGAAATCCGTAGTTAAATCTGACATGAAATGCAACGGAAAGAAGATGCACAATATCTTGAAAACATAAGGGTGGATGTGCAATTTTTCCTCAGTAAAATATTCAATAAACATGTGATGATTTTATGCAATTTTTGATTGACATGTATTAAAGAAAATTTGTGCACATTTAAATTCCAAAATCAATGTCAAACAATGTTAATTAAAAAAGCCATGCAATTGTAAAAGAAATTGAGTATAAAGTTGCAAATTTTAACACAATAAAATATTCATAAAAAAAAATTCTTTTGCTGGCAATGGCATGAAATGTAATAACTAATTAACCCATTAACAGAGCATTTTACCTCTCTCCTCCTCGCGATCAGGAGAGAGGTTCAATCGAGGAGAGGTTTGCACACGGGGGTGGATGAAGTGAGGCCATCGCGATGGTGGCAGTTGCATGTCCAGCGGTGGTCGGAGTAGGCCGGGTGGAGCTCCGGCGAAGGTAGCTGCAGCCGGTGCTGCAGCTGCTGTTGGTGGTGAGCGTGCATTGCAGGCGGGTACGGGAGCGCATGCGGCCTATTGGTGATTATGCCTGCTCTGCTGCTGCGTGCTGGCTGGAGGCGTGGGTGTGCACGGACGGGTGGTCGCGAAGGCAGGAGGGCGCAGGTGCATGCTCTGTTGTTGGCGAAGTGCGGGTGCTGCAGGAGTGGGTGCACGCTCTGTTGGCGTGGGTGTGCAGGCGGTGAGAGCGGGAGGAAGTGGTAGGTTATTGCGTGCGGCTGGAGGTGTGCAGGAGTGAGCGGGTGAGGTTGCGGTTCAGGTGCTGGAGGTGAAGTAGGTGGACGGTGGTTGCTGTTGGAATGGGGGTGGACTTCAGACGTCAGGGAAATTTCTCGGATGTCTTAAGTGACTGAGGAGGGTGATTGTATAGTGGCTGTGGTGGTGGTTGTTGGTGACGACGGCGACGGAGATGCACGCTAAGGTGCTTACGGTAATGCAGACGAGCTCTGGATGGCGATGTGGCCTGTCACACCACACGCCCACGGTGGTGGAGATTTGTCGCCACGATTGAGGCCGGCGGTATGGAATGGAAGAGTGAAGATCTCTCTGCACAGTGGTGGGTCATTGGTGGAGGTCTCCTGAGCTCGGCTGCCTCTCTCCTCCTTTTGTAGCTGCTTGCATAGATTTGAACGGAGAGGTGGGAGCAGATCCACATTCTCCGCTCATCCATGAATGCAGGCTTCAGTGCGGCAGCTGGTGGAGTTGGAGCGGCAGCCGAAGGAAATGCAGTCGTTCCCACAAGAAGAGGAATAAAGAAAATAATGTTAAAATATTATGATTATTTATATACAGACCCTTAACTTTTATGTTAACTAAAACAATGTACCTAATTGGTTAACTAATTAGATGAATGCCATTCTAAGCTAATTCTAAATGCACTTAAAATATGAATGCAATGCATGGATTATGTAATTAAATTAAAAATATGAATTAATCTATTTACATCCTAATTTATGCTAAATAAATGTTAGAATTAACCTAATGTCTAGGCACTTAAATACTTAAATAGCCCACAACTATGGGCTAATCAAATACCCCCATGCCTAGTTTTTGCTAGTCCCTAGCAAAATTAAGCGAAACCTAGCACTCCAAGTAGACTAGTTAACTCACTTAGTCTTCCTTCAGAAGAATATTAAGTTCAGACTCTAGACCCAAGGTTCCTAAGTAGTTGCTATGTTACAGACTAGGTCAGCTAAAGATGAGTTGCAGGCACAAGTTTCCCTGATTTCTAACTCTACCCTAAAGTTTATTGATCACTGAGATTAAAGCATCCGTACCTGTGCATTGGTCTGAGTTATTTGAGTTAAAGGAATTTCTTTATATATATATATATATATTTTTGTTTGTTTGATTCTTCTAAGTCTAACCTCAGATCAGCTATCAACACGGTCTGTGTCAGATTCATTGTCCCCATTACCATACCTCGAAGGGTGCTTGGCTTTCGATGCTTCGAGATAGCATCGCCCATAACGACCGCAAGAACTCCTAGCAATTGACACTTCGAGATAGTATCGCCCATGGATTTCTTCAGCGATTTCAGGCCTATGGCAATCGGCACTTCGAGATAGGGCCGCCCATGGTACCTGAACAGCACAATGCGCTTACATGCCCCCAGTAGGATGGATATCCTAAGAGACAAGTGCCGAGGAAGTAATATGTTATCATCGCCTCCTCAAGGTGAGTTTATACTCCACCTCTCCTACGGCGGGAACTCTTCCAATCAAAATGTATTTTCAAGCCTCTCTTAAGTCAAAACTAAGAGAACCAAATCTCTTTTCAGAAAGACAGAAATTAAGTAAATTACCAGACCAAGTGTGTGAAATTTGGATGCTTGGGTTACAAGGACCCGTAAACCAACAAGTAGAACAAGACTCTAGGTACTACCCCACCTTTTAACTTAAACCCTAGCTTCCCTTTCTCAACCTCTTGAGGAATGGTCCGCAACTTAACTCCTACTTAGGTTTTTAAGTCCACAAAGGACCCTAAAGGTCTAAGCTAGTAGCTCATTTAGCCTCTAAAGTTTGACTCTAGAATTAACTTAGTCTACCCTAGAGTTCTGATTTGCTTAAGACTACAAGATTTAGCCAGTTAAGCTCAAAACTTTTTTTTTTTTTTTGCAAATGTATGTAATGAATGCACTATGCTATGTATATCCCCAAGTACAACCCCCCATGCCTAAAATCTGCAATGTCCTCATTGCATAGAAGGATATTACCTGGGTCAGAGCTAGGCTGAATAGCCAAAGAACCTGCAAATCAGGTTCAAGAATTACAGAAATAGGCCCTAAAAATAAGCAAAGCAATGTTGGCCTAGAAAATAGGTAACCTAGGATGTTGGCGAGCTGATGATGAATCTCGATAGCAAATGCTCGCCCAACTAAAATGGGAATGAAATCTTCCTAGGTCACCAGAAGAGGTTCTAAAGGATAAACAGGTATAACAACCTCCAAAGGGGTAGGGGGAGGATAAGATGGATCCTCCAAAAAGAATGGGGAAGGAATGGTGCGGAGATAAACCCCCAGGGTAATGGACTGACTAAAGAAGTCATCAATCCATACCCGATACTCCATTACGAAAAATATTGGTATGTTAAGCTCCCTGGTCAAAACAAAAGTGAGCAATTCTCTAAGGTAAGGATCGTCTAGGGTGGCCATAAGATCTAGGTTGGGTTTAAGCAGCTCGGTGTCCATCCCAAACACTCTTTCTAAATCCTCAATTTCATCCCTAGCATTCCTTGCACCATCACATGTATCTTCCTGCTCTTCATCAAGAGCCACAATTTCGCTTTCAGATATAAGCGAATCAGAGGGTGACTTCGAAATGAATGAATGCAGGTTGGAAGCAACATATCTTGGGATTATCCTATCAATGTCATCCCCGGGTTTTTGTTCTTTACTCAAATCTTCCCCGGAGTCTATATGTGAATCCACATAAATCTTAGAAATTGCTTCCAAATTTTCCATCATTTCATCATGAGGAGAAATATCATCAATGGGTGTGCTAAGGAAACCTCATTTGGTCAAATTTGTGACATCCTCAGGGGATAACTCTTCAAATAAGACATAATCACCCTTAGTGTCACTCCAAATCGTGAATGTAGGTTCCTCATATAATTCGTCTTCCTCCTCATCACACAATTCACCATATACCCGAGGCCTCGAATCATTTAATATCTCAGCAGATCCCCTAGGGTGCTCTATCTGAGGTAAATGATTTACACTGGTAGCATCAGACTCCTCAGATAGGTCAATTTCTTTAGGGTTAGGTTCCCTAAGGGTGGGCTTGAGTTCCATATCGTGATCAGAAGGGAGGGTAGGATTAACAACTTGACTTTGACCCACTTCATCAAATGTCACGAAAATACTATCATTTGGGTCGAGGTCTTCCAATGGTACCATCATTTCCTTCTTTTGAGTCCAATATAATTCAGGTGGATACTCAACCTTATCATTATCTTCCTCGGGTTGCCACCTTTCTTCATCCAATGCATAGCTACTTTCATGTGTATCTTCCTCCCACCTAAGGTGTGGATTTCTCAAGGAAGTGTCATCTAATGGGGAGGTTTCAAAATTGATCCTCGAAAAGTAGCTATTCCCCCAGAATTTCCTTCCAACTTAAAGTGTAGCTCTCCCAAGGGAGATGCATCTATTGTAGAGGGGTGTACGTCATCCTCAATGGGGTAGATTGGGTGGCTAATTTCATCTCTTTTTTGTTGGCCTGCTCTCGAAGATTCTCCTAACAATTCAATCATTTCTTTTTGCATTTTCTGTATTTCCATCTTCAAAGAGGAGAGGTCATTTCTATCATGAGAGAAGTCAGGCTCAGGCTTATAGTACCCAGGAGTGTCTATCCAACCATAATAATTTTTCAGGGAGGGTGGGTTGGGTATTTCTATGGTGTGTGGGATATTGGGCAAAGCAAATCCCGCTCCTAGGTTCTGCTCACTGATTTGGGGCTTAACTAGGCCAATACTCCTATAATAGGAGTAAAACAGATCCCAATGATTGTCATTATGTCCATCAAGGGATGGACCATCTCGGCGTCTGGGATCAAAGGATGCAGAGTGGGGGTGAGGGTGTGGACAAGATGTGAAAGGATGAAAATCAATGTGGTCCATTCTAACTCACACCTCAATCAGAATTCCCCAAACAAAACACAATTCAAAAAGGACCTTTTAGGTCTTTCCCAATTTAGGCTTTTGATTTTAAGTTAGATTGCGGGTGACAATACAATTTGTTCAATCAATTTACGCACCTATTGTCGACCTACGGCATGCCTAAGAAGACCTAGTTGGTGCTTAGGTGTTCTTCCCTAAATCTCAAATGGTCAAGTAAATCCAAAGATGGAAGATCGAGGGATGCAAGTAGGCCTAAGCCTTCCTTTGAAGCTGTGCTTTCACAGTGCTTCTCAACTACCCCCAAAAATTCATGACAGGGTATCCCCCTCTTTGGATTTACAAAACCTTTGATCTCAAGTTCCGAACACTTCAGAATCCAATGATAGGAGGGCTCTTGTACTAGTATTTCCAAACCTAAGGAGTGTCTAGAAGTGTGCCGTGGTGCAAGTGAAATAAGTGTGCATACACCGCAAAAGATTTTGAATTTTGAATCGCACGCCAAGTTTGAAAATCAAATCCTTGGTTTTTAAATTGTCTCTCCTTTAATTAGTCCTTTTTCTAGAAAATATGTGACCACTTGTTTAATTTATTCAATACAGATTAAGTGGTATTCACATTAAGTCCAAATGCAATGCGTGATCAAGAATAGGATGCAAAGTAAGAAAATGCGTACCTTACTTCCAGCAATCAACGATGCAAGAATGCACGCAAGGTAGAGAAGTAAATCTAGAGGCTGCTCATACAGACCTAAATGGTTCGTCCTAGGGCAGGCAGCTTGTTTTTTTTTATTTTATTTATTTAAACTACTTATGCACAAGAAAATAAAAGTAATCAATAAACTGAAAACCTAAATCTAAAAAAAAGGGAACAGGCTCCCAACAATTACCCAACACGGACCCAAAACAAAATCATGGAACAAACCCCTCAAAATATACCCCAGAACAAGGGTTTCAAACCAAATGCAATGAAAAATTCAATCTAAAGTCTTAATTCTATTCTAATCAAACTAGCGACTAAATATACAATGATGTCCATCACGTCCTCGTCCTTCTCCTCCTTTCCAAAATAGCTCATCCAATTCTCCTCTGGCGACGTCAAGGGTCGCCTTTCACACTGGATGATTCTTGCACAAATTTTCTCGCACAGAAAAGAAAATAATAAATGGTCAAATCACTGTGCAATTGACAAATAATCAAAATAAAATCAGGTGAAATTATTGCGTCTGTTGCCTCCCCAGCAACGGCGCAATTTGACTAGTCAATTATTCGCTTTAAAGTAGTTTGCAGGTTTATGTGGTGGAAAAATCGACTAATCAATATTTAAAAAGAAATAACCACTCGCAGAAGAGCGGGTCGTATCCACAGGGAGGCAATGAGGCAATAATCTCTCTATTATTTCGTATTCATTCAGTCTCGTGAGAAATCCGTAGTTAAATCTGACATGAAATGCGACGGAAAGAAGATACACAATATCTTGAAAACATAAGGGTAGATGTGCAATTTTTCCTCACTGAAATATTAAATAAACATGTGATGATTTTATGCAATTTTCCATTGACATGTATTAAAGAAAATTTATGCACATTTAAATTCCAAATTCAATGTCAAACAATGTTAATTACAAAAGCTATGCAATTGTAAAAGAACTTGAGTACAAAGTTGCAAATTTTACCACAATAAAATATTCATAAACAAAAATTCTTTTCCTGGAAATGGCATGAAATATAATAACTAATTAACCCATTAACAGAGCATTTAGCTCTCTCCTCCTCGTGATCGGGAGAGAGGTTCAATCGAGGAGAGGTTTACACAGGCGGGTGGATGAAGTGAGGCCGTCGTGATGGTCGCAGCCGCACGTCGAGCGGTGGTCGGAGTAGGCCGGGCAGAGCTTCGGGGAAGGTGGCTGCAGCTGGTGCTGCAGCTACTGTTGGCGGTGAGTGTGCGTTGCAGGCCTGTTGGCGGTTTTGCCTGCTCTGCTGCTACGTGCTGGCTAGAGGCGTGGGTGCGCACAGATGGGTGGTTGCGAAGGCTGGAGGGCGTGGGTGCGTGCTCTGTTGTTGGTGAAGTGCAGGTGCTGCAGGCGTGGGTGCGTGCTCTGTTGGTGTGGGTGTGCAGGCGGTGAGAGCGGGAGGAAGTGGTGGGTTCTTGCGTGCGGCTGGAGGTGTGCGGGAGTGAGCGGGTGAGGTTGCGGTTCAAGTGCTGGAGGTGAAGTAGCCAGACGGTGGTTGCTGTTGGAGTGGGGGTGGACTTCAGACGTCCAGGAAATTTCTCGGACGTCTTAAGTGACTGAGGAGGGTGATTGTACAGTGGCTACGGCGGTGGTTGTTGGTGACGACGGCGAGGGAGATGCACGCTAAGGTGCTCACGGTAATGCGGACGAGCTCTGGATGGCAGTGTGGCCTATCACACCACATGCCCACGGTGGTGGAGACTCGTTGCCACGGTTGAGGTCGGCGGTATGGAATGGAAGAGAGAAGATCTCTCTACACAGTAGTGGGTCGTTGGTGGAGGCCTCCTAAGCTCGGCTGCCTCTCTCCTCCTTTTGTAGCCGCTTGCATAGATTTGAACGGAGAGGAGGGAGCAGATCCACATTCTCCACTCGTCCTTGAATGCAAGCTTCAATGCGGCAGCTGGTGGCGTTGGAGTGGCAGCTGAAGGAAATGCAGTCGTTCCTGCAAGAAGAAGAATAAAGAAAATAATGTTAAAATATTATGATTATTTATATACAGACCCTTAACTTTTATGTTAACTAAAATAATGTACCTAATTGGTTAGCTAATTAGATGAATGCCATTCTAAGCTAATTCTAAATGCACTTAAAATATGAATGCAATGCATGGATTATGTAATTAAATTAAAAATATGAATTAATCTATTTACATCCTAATTTATGTTAAATAAATGTTAGAATTAACCTAATGTCTAGGCACTTAACTACTTAAATAGTCCACAACTATGGGCTAATCACACCGCACCCTAGGCAACCTTAAAACCCTAATTCCAACCTCTATCTAGACATCCAGATAAGTTATAGGATGTCCAAAACACTTAGCCAATTCCCGCACACCTTAAACCCACTTCTGCAGTATTATTGGACGTCCGAACACTTGGTCAGACGTCCAATTTCTACAGAATACCCAAGACAGAACCTAAAATCCTTCCTAACTTTGATTAGACGTCCAGAATTGTAGTCTGGACTTCTAAATTTTGAGTATAAGTAGTCTGATACTTTTATTGGATATCTGGAACTGCTCTCTAGTTCCTGTTTTGAGATTCAAGCCTTGACCTTGGATCTCTAGTCCCTAACCCAATTCTAATCCCCTAGGAACCTAAATTAAGGTACCACAACCCTAGTACATCACCTCTAGACCTCCTTAAGGACCTAATTAGGTCCTTACTAAACCTAATTGACTTAGATCATAGTCAATTACCATTGCCTAGTCAATTGGAATCATAGGGTCCAATTAAGCTCAGATCTCAACCCATACAAGTCCAATTGGACTCAGTGAGAGTCCAATTGACCTAAGCCTAACCTAATTGAGTTATTTCACTCTCAATTAGGTTCACAATCATTCAATTAAACTTGTGTTAAGTTTAGTTGCATTTCCTCCTTAGCAATTAGGGTTTGTAACCCTAATTTCAGACCTACACCAACCCAAACCCCTTAGTACCTAACCTAGACCATTTAGCCACATAGGGCATGGCCACACACACACATGCACACCCATCTAGAGTTCTCTAGAACCCTCTTCAAGGTGGCGCCACTCTTGGTTGCCAAAATTAGCAACCAAGAGCCATTCAAATTGGAGATCCACAAATGGTGGATCTAAGAACGACCTCCCTCTCTCTTTGGCTGGACACTCTTGGAGCTCTCTCTAGAGAGTTCCATACTTCTCTAGAGAGTCTCCCATAGGTCTATAAAAAGACCTAAGGATTTGCCATTTGCACCCATCCAATTCTTGGTTTCATCCACTCTTGGTTCCATTTAGCTTAGTTTCATTCCACATCCACTCCACCTCCATGTCCACGAGTAGCTTAACCATGGCCACCACCACCTCCACGCCAAGATGCTGGATCACCTGTCCAACCTCTCTCCAAGGGCCGGCCTAAGCACCATTGGCAGCCCCTCCTCCTCTCAACCACTCAAAGGCCATTGAAGCCACCTCCGAATGCCCTTATTTCTCCTCCTCCAAAGTCGCTCATTACCTAGGGCTATCTCCATACACCCAGACAATCAATGTTTGCTCGGGCTGTTGCTAGAAATGGGTAACCCAAAATGATTGGTGCATCTCGAAGATTAGGAGGAACCTCCATATCGAGAGCGAAAAAGTCTGCGGGAAAGCAGAATCTATGGACTTTTACGATCACGTTCTCAACTACCCCCCTTAGTGTTTTTACTGATCTATCAGTGAGCTGAATCATGATCAAGGTAGGCTTTAACTGTCCAAATCAAAATCGATCAAATACAGTAGTGGGAGTTAGGTTGATGGAAGAACCCAAATTTAGAAGGGCCCGATCAAATGGAGAATTCTTTAAGAAGCAGGATATGAGTGGGGTACCAGGGTCTTTCTTTTTCGGTGGCAAGTCAGCTAGAATCACGCAGCAAGCTTCTTTTGACAGTTTCGCCTGTCGTCCAATTCTAGGTTGTCGCTTCGGGGTACAATAGTCCTTAAAGAACCTAGCGACAGCGGGGATGTGATCAATTGCCTCGAGGAGGGGGACTTGAATATGTACTTCCTTGAACATTGACTTCAGGTCCTCAAAATTCCACGTGTCCTTCCGCACTACATTTCGCGTTAGAGCCTCAGGGAAAGGGATAGGAATCTTAGGGTTAAGTGGCCTCTTACCCTTATCTACTGTAGGTGGCTCCTGAGATGAAGGAGTCGAATCCACCTACGATGAAGACTGAGAAAAATCAAGACCCACTTGCCTATGTGGTGGGTTGAATGTCTTCCTTCCACTCCTCAATGAGACAACATGTGCATCAGCTTGCTATCCATGAGGTGATGGGGGAGAGGAAGGGGCAGAGTATGTGGGGTTCTGCATCAAATGTGGCTAGCCTTGAGCGTAACTTGGTGGTGCAGGAAGCGCCTGTAATATGACGTATGCCTGTCCCTGTGGTGCCTGAAACCTAGGTGGGTTGCCTTGGTTTTGCACATACTGAGGGTTCGAGATAGGTTGGGAGGGCAAGGCTCCTTGAGTCGTATGCTCCTGCAACAGCTGGTTTTCCGTGTTCTGTATAGTCTGTATCTGGTCAACCATCGCCTTCATTATCTGCAAGCTATCCTGTGTAGACTTCCTCATCGATTCTTGTAGCTCCTCTTTCAGTGCCTCCAGAGGGTCAACCCGCTTTGTAGTGTGACTGGCAGCTTGGTGCAGCGATTGGTACATAAAACGGGGTTACTGCTGATACGGGAATGGTTGCTGCCTAAGGTATGTGTTTTGCGCATTCTCATATTGCCTGGTTTGGTAGTGTGGTTCTTGATGTGGTCTCTGTGAGTTACCAGACCAGGAGAAGTTCGGATGTTGGTGCCAACTAGGGTTATACACCTCTTTATATGGGTTATTACGCCCATATCCTTGAATAGCACGGACGTCCTCATTGGTCGAAGACATCTGAGACGTATATCCATCAAGGGGATACATATTATAGTCTGCGGGTGGTGCATAACCCTGGTCATACGGTTCTAGATTGGGATTATTTATGGGATCCTGATATGCAGGATCTCGTAAATAAGGAGAAGATGCATCTCGAGTGAGTAGATTAACTCGAGCAGGGGGGCTCAAGGTGCATAGGAGGGTCTTGGAGATGCAGAGTTCAAGTCAGATTGACCCTGACTAATTTGGTCAATCTTTTTCTCGATCAGGTTTATTCTATCGAGCTGCTTGACGATGATATCCATGTAGGCTCGAATAGACTCGGTGTGAGCCTCGTGGACACCAACCCGCTGCTGACAAGGCCGCTAGAACTAGTTCATGGATGCGACATTCATCGAGTTCTCCGCCAAAGATTCTAACAACTCAAATGCACTGTTCTCGTCTTTCACAAGGAAATTCCTGCCACTAGATGCATCGGCCAAATACTGATGTGTGTCATCTAGCCCATGGTAAAAGATCTAAGCTAGGTGCCATCTGGGTATACCATGGTGCGGGCATTTCCAAAGAAGGTCGTGAAATCGATCCTAGGCATCATGCAACTTCTCCTCATCTCCTCATCTACTTCATACAGGTATAAGCCATCCATTTCTACTGTTGTTAGAGACGTAGAAGACTTGAGATACTTGACATGCTAATGTAAAAGGTTATGAAGAATGAAGAATTTTACAATTCTTATTCGAATTTAAAAAATCATGCTTCTTATTAAGTTTAAATCCAATGCATTCTTTGAACATGTCGAACCAATTACACTTAAAAAGGACAACTTTACGGTCGTATATGAAGCTCATCTCAACGATTTCTTCGATATTTCCGTAGTAGCCATCACAACAAGTGTTCAAATCGTAATTGACAACAACACCAGCATGTTGCATGCCCTTCGTATCATCTATGGATGTTATCCTGAATCTGAATCCATTTATAATGTAACCTGAATGGTAATGCCCATAACTCAATGGTTGATCCAATATTATGTCAAAGTCTTTCACCCATCATGGGTCGTTCTCTTCTTTCATTTGCATAACACGTTGTTTAAACCACTTGAGAAAGTTGACCTCGCATGTTCTTGGATGTAAACACTCCTTAAATTCATTATAAAATAAATTAACTTCTGGAATCTGCTTAGAAATGTACAAGTGACCTAGACGTCGATCGATTTCAGAGATTGATTTGTACTCTGTGTGGAGGATAGACCTTCCTAGAATATCAAATATGGAAAGGCAATCTTCATCATTCTCATTATACCCTCCATCATAATTTCTCTATAATTGATTAAATTGATTGTCTGTCTCATCCATATATATGGCACAGAAGTTAATGGACACTTCTACAAGATATCCTTTCACAATAGATCCTTCAGGCTTACCCTTATTTAACACATAATCTTTAAGTTTCTTTAGAAATCGTTCAACTAGATACATCCATCTGTATTGCATAGGCCCAGCAACTTTCACTTCATTTGCAAGATGCAGAGTTAAATGAACCACGACATCAAAGAACGTCGGAGTAAATATTTTCTCCATTTTACATAATGTGACGACTATTTGCTTATCCCAATACTGTAATAAATCAGAATCTATAGTTTTTGAACAAATAGCTTTGAAATATCGGCTCATCTCTATAAATGAATCCACAACTGGATCAAGTAACAATCCACGAATAGTTAGTGGGAACAAGACTTGCATGTAAATGTGACTGTCATGACTCTTTAACTCACTAATTTTCTTTTAAGCCTCATTTACACATTGAGAAAATTATGAAGAATAGCCATTTGGCACCCGTACTTCTTTCAAGAAGGTGAAAATTTCCTCTCATTGATCATTGTTTAAGCTGTAAATGGTTTCAAGAAAGTAACAACTGCCATCTTCTTTTTCATTAACATGCAACTCTGGACGAATGCCTAAAGTTATCGTGTCTTTTCTCACTTTCACTGTATCTTTTAGACTATTGGTTATGTTGAACACATCTGAAATGTTGTCCATGACATTCTTCTCAACATGCATCACATCAAGATTATGTCGAATAGTTAGATCTTTCCAATACGAGAGTTCCATGAAGAAAATGTTCTTTTTAAAACACGTATGTTTCAAAGCTATTTGATCTTTCTTAAATAGCCGTCCTAATCGTATGTTTCCAAGTTGTTGTAATTTCTCCATTATTTGAGAACTTGACAACCTTATTGAATTTGTACTTAGCTTATTCTTTGGATTCTTAGAAGAATACCGACAACTTTTATCGTCAAACTTGTCCTTAAACATTGTTGTTTGCCATCTATGCTCAACTAGCAGGAATCTACAATGTCCCAAATAATAGAACGTGTTGCTTTCAGGTAGTCGAAGATGATGAGTGTCATCCATACATACTGGACAAGCAGACTTTCCTTTTGTACTCCATCCTGACAAATTTGCATATGTGGGGAAGTCATTAATGGTCCACAATAATGCAGCGTGCATATCAATGAATTCTGTCCTCTGTGCATCATATGTACGAATGCCGTTACACCACAACAGTTTCAGTTCATCTATCAATGGTCGAAGATAAACATCAATTGCATTTCCTGGCTACTTTGGACTGGGGATGAGGAGGGTCAACAACATAAACAACAATCGCATACAAAGCCACAGAGCTAAGTTGTAAGTTACCATCATGACTGGCCAAATTGAATAGGATTGGTACATGTTTTTGAAAGGATTATACCCATCGCTTGCAAGACCCAATCTGACATTCTTTGCATCCTCTGCAAATGCTAAATGAGTGTTGTCAGACATTTTCCACTCTTTTGAATCTACAGGATGACGAATGCAACCATCTCGTGACATATTATCCTTATGCCATGTCATCAAATTTGTAGTTCTACTTGAAATAAAAAGGCGTTGAAGCCTAGGAATTAATGGAAGGTAACGTAGAACCTTCTCCGGCTATTTTTTGGTCGTTGTATTTAGTGGATTTCCCAATTTAAATCTCTCAACACCACATTGTGGACAACCACTCAACTCTGCATATTCATTTTTGTATAACACACAATCATTTGGACAAGCATCAAATTTCTCGCAATTTAAACCAAGTCCATGAATCTGTTTCTTTGCTTCATACCATATCTTTGGATAACCTTTAAGATCATTTAAAAGCTCTCCAATGAATTCAAGCACCTCGGACATCAATTTAGAGGTCACTTTATTCATAACCTTCATTCGAAATAGCTTCAAAAGAAATAACTTAGAAATGGATGTGATATCAGGAGTAATAGGTTCTCCTGCTGCCCTAATTACATTATAAAACTAATTACAAGTTTCCCCACTAGCCAGATCTTCAACTCCTTCTCTCATCTCATCAAGCATTTCATCGATGTCATCAGCTTCAATGTTAACAGTTGTCTCTTCGAAATCTATCGGAGATCGTCTGACTTCCTCTGCCTGATCCTCTCCATGAGCAATCTAGTTAGTATAATGCTGCCACCAACCATTGCAAATCGTGTGCTCGTATACAGTGTTCCTATCATGTGAATATCCATTCAAGCACCTCCTACATGGGCAAAATATCATGTCAAACTTGTCTCCTTGTCTGAATGACTTTCTATCATCATGAAATGCCCAATCAAGGAACTCTGTCACTCCATTCTTGTATCAAGAGTAATCTGAGTTCCTCAAAGTAATCCAAGACTTATCCATGATCTACAAAAATGAAATAAAACCACCCACCCAATAATTATAATATGATTTCATAATAGTGTTTGTATTCTGATTAAAATTTTCACTTGTTAACCCATTCTTGAAGATTTGATCACAACGTTACTTGTTACATATAAATGGTGTCTGGAGAAATTTCGGAAGCATCTCCTCACACTTCTCTAGTATACCTCCAAGACCAACCTTAACTACATTCCCAATAACTCCTATTTAAGGGTGCATTAGGAACATAGATAAGATCAGTTGATATACCGGAGAAAAGAGAAAAGACATTACCAAAATTCCCCCAGACATTGGTTCCATGTAACAAGTAACTCTAAGTTGTGATCAAATATTCAAGGACCCCTTTTTTTCAGAACTTCTTTGAACAAAGGATGATGACTCTTATGGCTTGATATAAAGACAAGGCTTCGTGAATGTAAGTGAGGTATACAAACACTTTGCATTGTCCGTATAACATGATCATAAGTGTTGACAGGCAAATATTTTGACACTATTATCCCCTCCCAAAACCTGTAACCTAAGGGTTAGAATACCTATTGTTTGGCCTCAAGTGCATCTAGATTTGTGCAGGTGTGTGTATCTATGAATTCATTAAAATAATAAAATTTGCAATAAAAATAAATAATTATATACAAATAAAAAATAGATTCTTCCTCTCTTTCCCTCATCTCCCTTCACTCCTATCTCCCTATCTTACCACTTCCTTTCTACTGTCTTTTTCTCTTATTCCTACCCTTTTTCTCATCCTTCCCTTCCTTTATATTCTTCTTTATGCACGTCTCTCCCTCTTTTCCATCTACTGTCTAGTTATTTATCCTCTATTTCCTCTCTTCTCCCTATCCTTCCTCTCCTCCTTCCCTTCATTAATTCATATTCTTCTTTATTCATCTCTTTCCCTCCTCCTCTTCCTCTTCTACTCCATCTCATTTCACTTTCAGAATAATAAATTAGCATAGAAATATAATCAAATAAACATTCAGAAATAAGCATTTAGAATAAACATAATTCATTCACAAATCATAAATTCATCAACATTCTAAACCTAAGTGGGTACTCCCCACATTCTAAACCTCAGTGGGCACACCCTACTTTCAAAACCTAAGTGGGCATACCCCACATTCTAAACATACTTAAAAATGAACATTCTTAAACTAAGTGGGCACACCCCACATTCATTTACAATGAATTAAGGCAACTTAATTTCATACTTCAATAAAGCACATGAATAAAAGAGATGTCGAACGACGTAAGATACTAAATCAAATTACAAATATTTATTAGTAAATAACAAAAATAAATTTTAAAAATTAGTTAAATTTAACATTTACTTAATATAAATTATTTCGTAATTAGGGGGAGCAATGGGAGGAGGAGAAGGAGCATGGGGTGCTATGGATGGGATGACGAGTAGAAGGGGCTGATTGAGGATGGGAATGAGGAGGAGGAGGGGCTAGGGATGGGGATCAGGAGGAGGGCGATTTGCGGATGGGGATGAGGAGGAGGAGGAGGGCAACTTGCGGATGCATGGGAGGAAGAAGGGTTGGAGGGTGGGCTGTGGATGGGGATGAGGAGGAGGAGGGTGGGCTGCTACCTGCAGATGGGGATGAGGAGGAAGGGCTACCTGGTTTGGGGACGAGGAGGAGGAGGTGTGGTGTCAACAAGGAGGAGGACGGGCTGCGGCTGTTGGAAGGAGGAGGAGGGGTGTTGTGGATAGGAAGGAGGAGGATGGTGGCTGTTGCAGGAAGGAGGTGAAGGTGATGATGACGCTTGATGGGACCACCATTAAGAGCCATAACTAGCTCAATTTAGTCATTATCAAGGAATAAATGCTCCTACATAACTGCTAGAGAGCCATAGTTCATTGCATAATCATTATAAGAGAAAGACAAGAAAATAGGGTTAAAATTATAATTTTATCATCATATCTTGAATGCAGAATAACCATGGGTTTTCTCAGGGGTTAATTAATGGTCAAATGGTTTTAAATATCGAACAAGTAGGTTAATAGAGATAGAAAAGGGTTTTCGCGTGTTTTGAGAATTAAATGACTTCTGAAACCCTAAAAATAGATCTGCTTAATTAACTAAGGTTTTGGTCAAGATAAAATTCACCTAAACCTTCTAAAATTAATATAAAAATATTCTCTAGGGTTTGGTACCTTCAATTTGACCATCAAACCCATCTTGACCCAAAATAAAGTCTTAGACAGATATTTTCCCTAATTTAGGTTTTTGCATAAATTACCCAGTAAAACTAGGTCAAAACCAAAATCAAACTTTATCATTGGATTCCCTAAGTTCAAATTAGGTTTGTACCAAAATTTGGGCCCAATCTGAGACTGTCTTGACCTAGTTTGCAATTTGGGCCCAATCGACCGGACGTTCACCCGTGCATTGACAAATAATTAGGGGGTACACGAATCTCGAGGCTTTTCCGCATCCGTTGATCTAGAGTTGGTAGCCATTCAATTGGACAAGGTTTCCATTATCTAGAAGAAGGTGGATGACATCACTCGTCATTGGCACAAATCCACCTCTGCACCTCAAAGCACATACGCGCACCCGCCCACGGGAAATGAGGCTGCGCACAACATCTACCACTCCCTGGGGATGGATGCGTATCCACCACCATCTGATTATGGCTTCAGAGGCAACTCCGGGTCAGCCCACCTCAGTTGGGGGAACCCTAAACCCTCATACCATGATTATCTCGGAGCTCCATAGACTTGAGAGGATCTTCACGCTATCCAGAATAATCCTTTCTCCAACACTTACAACTCTGGTTGGTGTAATCATCCTAACTGTTCATGCTTAGGAAATAACCTGAATCAAAGACCTCAATTCCAACCCTGACCACAAGCTCCGCATCCTTGTCAACCCACCCAACCAAGGCCCACTCAAAACTTCCAATCTAGACCACCTAAAGAAGATCATACATCTTTGATTCTCTAGACCTTGGTTGACATGTAAAAACAACACAAAGAAGAGATCTTTGAGTTATGAAATTAATTGGCCTAGCTGGCAAGTGCTCACCAGCCTGGTGCACTTCCTTCTCAGCCTCTTCCAAACCCGAATAATGTACCGAACCAAAGGCACATTATGAACCCAAATCAGGGCCAAGCTTACTTTGTTTATTAGGCCGCTTTTACTCCATCACCTGACGGGATGGATGCTTCAACTTCATACTCGGGATTTCAACAGGAAACAACTATTTTGCCCAACCCAAACCAAAATCAGGCAGGGTTAAATTCCATCACCACCCATAATGGCAAAGCAACACAAGACCCACCCTTTCCTATCCACAACATGCCTGAGACCGTAAACCCTAACCCTAGATTGGTCGTCCAGGACATGCCCATCCATGATAAAGAGCCTGAGCCAATTCTAGAGGAACCATCTAAGGTTCCATTTCCCGAGGCCATAACCAAGGGAAAGAGGATAGCCAAACCCGTGGCACCTGAGGAGGACCTGGTTAAGCTCTTTGAGCATGTCCACATAAACATCCCCTTGATGGATGTGATTCGCCATGTATCAGCTTGCGCATGATTCCTGAAAGATGTGTGTACACCTAAGCGTAAGCTGCGAACCAAAGGTAGGAACCCAATTGTATTGTCGGAGCAAGCTAGCTTCGTCATGTTGAGCAAACTCCTGGCTAAGGCAAAAGACCTAGGCACCCCTTTGATTTCTTATGCTATTGGTGATATACAGTTTGATTGAGCCTTACTAGACTTAGGAGCTTCCATAAATTTGTTACCTACAACCCTATTAGACTACTTTGAGGAATCTGAGCTTAAACCGACAGAGATGACTTTGCAGTTAGCTGATCGATCTATTAAGTCACCTAAAGGAATTCTCGAGGATGGCATAGTTAGGGAACATGATTTCTACTTCCCAGTGGATTTCGTCATCTTAGACATGGATGTTCCTAAGAACGTGAAGAATATGCTGATCATATTAGGGAGACCCTTTCTGGCCACTGCTAGGGCCAATATTAATTGTGAGGAGAGCCAAATTGAGTTAAAATTTGGGAGCAAAACACTGAAGATCGACATCTTTAAGGCCTAACAAGGAATTAATTATGGGGTTATAGAATAAATTTATGATATCGAGGCTATGGTTGACGATCTATGTATCGAGGAAAACTTGAATATTTATGATCAACCACAAGAAGATCAAAACCCACAATTAGAGGAGCCTGAACATAACCTAGACACACCCATAGCTCCTTCCTTTGCTCCCGACACCCACCTTGAACCACCTACCGTTGCTGATAATCCTGTTATGGAATTGAAACCCCTTCCTGACCATCTCAAATATGTCTTTTTGGGTTCTAATCAGGTGTTTCCTGTGATTATCAACTCCCGACTCACACCTGATTAGGAAACACGCCTAATTACTATCCTCCAGCAGCATCGGAGAGCGATTGGATGGACTCTCGATGATCTAACTGGCACCAGCCCCTCATACTGTACACATCACATCTATAACGAAGAGGGCTCACGACCATCCCATGAAATGTAGAGACGCCTAAATCCAAATCTGCAGGATGTTGTGAAAAAGGAGATCATCAAGTGGTTAGATGTAGGGATCATCTACCCGATCTCCGACAGTCAGTGGGTGAGTCCAATCCAAGTTGTGCCTACGAAGGCAGGGTTCACCATCATCACGACTGAAACTGGAGAAACCATACCGACCCGTATAGCGAACTCGTGGAGAGTCTACATTGATTACAGAAGACTCAATTCCTCCACAAAGAAGGATCATTTCCTACTACCGTTCATTGATCAAATCCTTGAGAAAGTAGCGAGAAATTGATTCTTCTGCTTCTTGGATGGGTACTCCGGTTATAACCAGGTTGCAATCCATCCTGAGGACCAAGAGAAGACCACCTTCACCTGTTCCTTCAGAACATATGCATTCTGAAGGATGCCATTCAGTCTCTGCAATACACCCGCTACTTTTCAGCGGTGCATGCTTGCCATATTCTCAAACATGGTAGGTGAATACCTTAAGGTCTTCATGGATGACTTCTCGGTATTTGGAGAATCTTTTGATGATTGCCTCCTACACTTGGTCCAAATCCTCAGGCGGTGCATCGACGTGAATTTGGTTCTTTCTTGGGAAAAGAGCCACTTCATGGTACTTGAGGGAATTGTCTTGGGACATCTCATCTCTGAAAAAGGCATCCAGGTTGATCGAACCAAGGTGAATCAGATTTCGAAACTCCCTATGCCTAGCTTGATCAAGGACATTCGATCTTTTCAGGGCCACGTCGATTTTACCGTCGATTCATTCCCAATTTCTCAAAAATTGCATGCCCCCTAACTACTCTTCTATCTAAGGATGTCCCCTTCGAAATTAGCGAGGAGTGCACTCAGACGTTTGAGATCCTACGTAATCGAGTTACCCAAGTACCTATCCTGTAGTCCCCTGATTGGTCTCAACCCTTTGAGATCTTGTGTGATGCATCTGATTATGCTGTAGGTGCGGTACTTGGGCAGAAAATAGACGAGAAACCCATGGTCATCGACTATGCTAGCAAGACACTTGACAAGGCTCAGCATAACTACACAATTACTGAGAAAGAGCTTGCAGTCGTAGTATTTGCCCTGGAGAAATTCAGATCATATCTTTTAGGTTCTCGTGTTATCATATACTCGGATCACATTGCAGTGAGGCACCTCCTCGTGAAGAAGGATGTGAAACCTTGACTAATCCACTAGATCTTGCTGTTGTAGGAATTTGATCTCGAGATTTGCGGTAAAGCGGGAAGGTAGAACATGGTAGCTGACCACTTATCCTGACTTCCTTCTAACATTATCGACCATTCCGGATCCATCATTGAGCACTTTCCTATTGAGCACCTCCTAACTATTAGCATGGGACTTCCTTGGTTTGCTGATCTAGTGTACTACTTTGCATCACTTCAGATCATGTCCGATTGGCCGAAGGCCAAGAATGACAAATTACATTCCAATGCTAAGTACTACATCTGGGAAGACCCGTACCTCTTCCGCATTGGTGCTGACCAGATCATCAGGCGGTGTGTCCTGAAAGCATAAATTCAGGACATTTTGTCCTTCTGCCATGACCAGGCCTTAGACAGACACCTTTTCGGACATAAAATCGCAGTAAAAGTCCTCCAGTGCAGCTTTTATTGGCCCACTATTTTCAAGGATACATATGATCACTGTAAGGCATGCACTCATTACCAAACCTTAGGCAACATGAGCCAACGCGATATGATGCCTTTATAGACAATTCTAGTATGCGAAATCTTCGATATCTGAGGGATTGATTTCATGGGACCCTTCCCCATCTCGGACGGCTTTGAGTACATTCTTCTCGTTGTTGACTACGTGTCCAAATGGATTGAAGCCATCCCAACCTAAACCAATGATCATAAGGTGGTAATCAAATTCATTCATCAAAACATCTTTTCTCGATTCGAGATTCCATGTGCCATTATCTCTGATGGAGGGACCCATTTCATGAATGCTCAGTTCAAATCACTGATGACCAAATACAGGGTGTTGCACCGAATCTCTACTCCTTATCACCCCCAAACCAATGGTCTAGCTGAGCTATCGAATTAAGGGATCAAGAAAATCCATGAGGTCATTGTCTGACCTGACAAGAAAGATTGGTTGTCCTGACTTACGGAAGCCTTGTGGGCTTATAAGATTGCCCACAAGACCCAATTGGGCATGTCTCCTTTCAGATTGGTGTACGGGAAGGCAAGTCACCTCCCTATCGAGTTGGAGCACAAAGCCTATTGGGCTGTACAGAAGTGTAATCTACATATTTCTAAGGCAGGAACCCATAGAAAGCTTCAAATAAGCGAGATCGATGAACTACGCAATGATGCGTATGACAACCCACAAATTTACAAGGAGCAGGTGATGGTCGGCCTGGATAGGTTGTTAATATGATATTTTTATCGTTGAAATGTGTATAGTGGTTAACCTAATTCAGACCTAACCATCTCTTTACAAAATTTTTAACCTGGCCTAATTGATTTTATCTTGTCACTTTTAAGCCCAGGGTCGAACTCAGGGAAGTGGGGTTCAAGTCGAGTTTCTACGTTTTCCTTAAAACGCGTCTCTTCCGTTCGTTTATTCTGTTTTTTTGGTATTTTTCTTATTTAGGTTTTTTTCTGGTAATCCTTGTTCTTGAGGCACACCCTCAAAATTGTGTCCTTGGCTTTTAGCCAAAACAGAGTTTCAAAACACGTCTTGCTACTTGCAAGACGGGGGTACCTGCAAATCAAAGATTATCTTTTTACTTTTATACCTTTTTTTATCTTTTTACTAAGGAAGCTATCAGATAGAAAGTAAATATAGTAGCTATAGATATATATTTATATGTAGTATACATATAAAGGGGTGGGGGTGGAGGTGACGTTGGAGTGTAGCACTATGTCGAGTCAGCCGACGTCTAGAGAGACGCAACCAACACGACTAGGTGCCGCGTGGAGTGTGGATGGAGGATGGATGATGTATGGGACCACGCTTTTTTGTACGCGTGTATCAGGGAATATCAGCAACTGGTGCAGATATCCCCGCGATACAGCGTATAATAAATAACGTGAAAATATATGTACATATGTATGTATATAAATGTATAAGTATATATGTATAGATATATATAGATATATATATATATATATATATATATAGGTGTATATATATATATATATATATATATATGTATGTATATATGTATATAGCTATGTATATATGTATATAAGTATATATATATAATACTATATAGATATATATATATATATGTATATAAGTATATATGTATCTAGATATATATGTATATATATATGTGTATATGTATAAGTATATAGATATGTATATATATATATATGTATATGAGTATGTGTATATATATATATATATATATATATATATTATATATGTATGTGCATATATATATTATATTATATGTATGTATACATAACTATATAGATATACTATGTATATATAAGTATATATATATAGATATATGTATATGTATATATATATATATATATATATATATATATGTATGTATATAAGTTACTATTAGTGTGTGAGTGTGTGTGTCGGTGAATGGGTGTGTGTGTGTTGCTGTAAGTGAAAAGAGAGAGAGAGAGAGAGAGAGAGAGAGAGAGATAGAGAATACGTGAGAGAGAGAGAGAGGCAGACAGAGAGGGAGCGGGCGGGAGAGATCGCGGACGCGCGAACGATGGCAGCGAGTTAAGGCGTCTGCTCGCGGCGGCGGACGTCTGAAGATCGCGGATGCAGGCGCGTCTTCGCGCGGAGAAGGTGACGCGTCTGCAGGCCGGGTGCGAGGACGGAGAGCGGGCGATGGCGCGCTCGGAGAAGGTGGCGGGGAGTCTGCAGTCGGTCGTGGAGGGTTGCAGAGGTTCGCGGGGGTCGGCGCGAGGGCCTGGCCGGCCGCTGCAGTGCGCGCAGCGGCCTGCTGCGGCTGCAACTGCGGCGTGGACAGAACGGAGACGGAGGCGGGGAACGGGCCTGCAGGCGCGCGCGGAGGGTTACGCGCCTGCGGGGAAGGTCGCGGAGGAGGCGGGGGTGCTGCTGCTGCTGCTGTCGACGCTGGGCTGCTGCTGCTGCTGCTGCTTCAAGCTTCGGACCTTGAAGCGGCAGCAATGGCGTGGAGATGCAAACGAAGAGAAAAGAACACACCACGCCCACCGGCTCGTTGAAGAGCTGGGCGGTGGTGCTCCCACTGTGGTGGTGTGCACCACAGTGGGTTCTCCTGCTCGTCGGGTGCGAGGACGGAGAGCGGGTGATGGCGGTTGCGGGTTCGAGTTGCTGCCGCAGCTGCGTATTGCAGCAACGTCCCCTCCTTTTTTTGTCGCGAGGAAGAGCTGCGGCTTTATAGAGGAGGAGAGCGTGGCGGGGAGGCATGGCAGCAGCAGGGAGAGGTGTTGGAGAGTGGCAACCGCAGGGAGAGATGTTGGCAGGGTATGGCATCGCATGCAGCATGGCGTGGAAGAAATGAACCGTGGGAAGAAGAGAAAAGAAGAAATCAAGAGGAAAAATAAAAAGAGGTGGATTTTGCAAGGAGGCACTTGAAGAAAAATGTTAATATGCAAGCCATTTATTCCATTCTCTTCTCCTCTCAATTAAATGCATGCATGCAAGCGTTTTTACAAATGCAACTACAGGATTATAATATACATAGTTAATGCTAGAAAATAGCATAAGAAGGCGTTCTTATAGGCGTGTTTTGAGGTGCAAACATATACCCCCATGCCTATCTTTTGCTAGTCCCTAGCAAAACCGTATTTAGAAATGATCTTAAGCTGAAGATTTTCTTCTGAGGTGATATCGGTGTGTTTATTATCGAATATTGTGAGAACCAATTGTAGAGAAGATTACCAGTACTTTAAGTCTTACATGACAAAGATCATCTCTCAACTAACCAGGACTCTTGATATTTAAACCTTAAGTACGATTTCCAGGACCCAGGAGGTTTTGCCGTACTCGAGAGCTCAAGAGGTTATGGTTTGTGCATAGTGATGGATCAAGACTAACCAGATGAACATTAAGACTCAATTCCAGGGTTTCACGAATTTTTAAGTACAGGTTGGTCCCAGTTTCAGCTCGTGTTTTCGGATTGACCCTTAAGATGAATACGGAAAACTCAACTCCCATTTTTGATTTTTTTTTTTTTTTCTTTTTTTTTTTTTTTTTGTGGCTCACCGAAAAATAAAGTATACAGACATTTATGAGATATACTGACTCTTTTATATTTTTTTCTCTCTTTTTTTTTTTTTTTTTTTTTTTTTTTTTTTTTTTTTTTGTGGGAGAGTTTCTTTTTGGTGAAAAGAGTCGCTCCTAAACACAAGACTAAAGCCTGGGATAAAAAGTCTACCTGCGCGCACAGGTAAGGACTCCACCTTCCCTAATGAACACTAGGGTTGGATCTTATGTTCACCTGTTCTTTCCTGATATGTGTAGTGTGAACCAAGTTTACTTAAGCTCTCAAGAAAAAGCAAACCAACGAATCCTGTATTGTATCTCAGGTACAAGAAACGTTCTTAGTTAGGAGAGATTTTGATCTATTTCGTCAATGCTTTAAGTGAATTAAGCCGAGCCTGAGCGAATCAAGCTTCTGTGGCCTGGAAATTCTTCAAAACAGAGGTTGAATATCCATAAACACTTATTGTATTTTTTTGTTTCAGCTTTTAGATCATTACTAAACACCATTTATTACTATATATATATATATTTTTTTTTTTTTCTTTTTCTTTTTTTTTCTTTTTCTTGCATATTTATAAATAGGTGGTAATTGTCTGATACCATAAAATACCCGGATCCTATGGATGCCTATCCACCCCCCCATGCCAAACAATGCTATGTCCTCATATGCATGCAGGGAAAGGCAGAGAACGGACGACAGATCGGGTAACAGGAGCTGAGGTTCAGGGTATAAATCAGGGTGGAAGGGTGGGTGGATGGTGGGTGGTGAAGAGAAAAGCAAAGTAATCGCGATAGAGGCGTGAAAAGTAATGGTGGATGGTGAGAGATTTGGCATTTTCTGGGACGAGAGTGTCCCAGGCGGATCAGAAAACAGATCAGGAAGAGGAAGTTGGCCCTTAGATTGGCCAAGAAGGGGGGCTTTTTGGATAGATGGATCCAAAAGGGAATAGCCCCGGTGAGTAAGATGTGGGCTCAAGGTCCCAGTGTGGATTTGCAAATCCGCCTGATTTAGCGGGAAAGAAAGGGCAATCCGGTCTTCCATAGTGTGGACCGGCGGTGAGCAGCCCGGCAATGACTCAGACCACGAGGTATGGGAAGTGGAGAAAACCTCGTCAGAAGTCTGGTCAGGAGAAGGTACAGGAATAGGGAGGGATTGGGGAACGTCACAGTTTGTGTTGGTCAGGCAGTCGTCAGGTAATTCGCAGCAGTCAGAATCGGCTCCAATTAGTTTGATACACGTACTGACAGTCACGTCCTCGTCAGACGTGTCATCCTTGATGTGATCACTATCATCATAAGAGTGCGGTGCTGCAGCGGGATTAACCTGAAATCCCGAAGGAATACTCGGAGCTTGCAGAATTTGATGAACCTGTTCCTGAGAAGGTTGTACCTGTGGTTGCGGACCACAGGGTACAAAGTTTTGCGTGTTTGGAACAGGTTGGGCGGGAAAAGTGCCCTGAGATCGAGTCACCATGCTTAGTTGACTGATCTCAGCATTCTGCTGCGCCAAATGCTGAAGAGAGGTCATGTTTTCTTTATGGCGCTTTGACATTTCCGTCATCATTCGCATCAATTTATCAAGAGGTTTTGATGCGTGTTTGGTTTTCTGTACACAAGGGCCTGATGGCAGATTTGCCATAGGATTAGACTGGGCCCTTGGGATGACGGGTGCGGACGATCGCATTGGTCCACCAGCGGGGTTTCGACGCTGCGGGTTGTTGGACCATGCAAAATTGGGATGATTGTGCCACCCTGGGTTATACGTGGCAGAAAATGGGTTATTCCCCAGGGTGCAGGCATCTTCTATGCCAGAAGACGTGTCCGCATATGTGTCCGAGTACACGGAGGCTTGGTCCTCCGTGTTGAAATACTGGCTCACAGAAGCCAGTTCCACATGACTTACCGAGTCGCTTGGCGCGACACTCGATAAGGAAGGTCTTGCAGGGTTTCCAGGGATAAGCCTGGTGTTGAAAGAATTGAAATTGTGACGAAGTGGTGAGGCGGGGGTGTGTGCCATGTTTGTGGAGGAGAAGGATGATTCGGCTCTTTTTCTAGATTTATCAGTCAATACAAGCAATTCAGGGTTTTGTGACCTCCTCCCAAACATGCACTACCGTAGGAAGAATTGGGGAGATGAGAAGGGAACAGGGATGAGAGAAATGACGCCGCAAAGGTACACTTGATTACAAATCAATACAATCAAGTTCCTAACCTCTACAGTGTGCCCCTAGACCTAAAGATCTAAGTTACCTACTATCACGAACTACGGAACCGAATGCGAGCACCGCGGAACCACCGGGCCAGATTGAAAGGCCGTTTGCCCCAGTCTTAGACACCCGATAGCACGCGGGAACTCTCACCAGCACGTAGTCGCTACACACAGGTAGTTAGACCTCCAATCCTTAGTAAGGGTCAAGTTACTACCAGTTTTAATTAGAGGCTTAGGGTCAAGTGCTTTTGGAATATGAAGGGCATTGTTTACGGGTAATGCCCAAGTGATTGATTTTAAGAGTGTGTAAGAACAAGCATGCAACGGGGAAATCTCCCCGAATTGAAGTTTTTATTGGCGAATGGTTTTTAGAGTTCAGCCTTAAGTAGTATGAATTTTAGGGTTTTGCTGAATTACCAATTCAACCAATCTCCGGGTTTTTTGCAAAAATACAGGTTTTCCTTCTAAAACCCAAGAAACCCTTCTTCAATTATCAGTTAGTTAATGCATGCTAAAATGCAATGGGCTACCCTAAATGGAGATTTCTAAGTGTGGATGCACGAATCAGTTTTATATCAATGTGACAGGGAGCCAAAGCACTTCAATTCAAGTGCTCCCAATCACCAGAAAGATATCCACACACAAGGCTTCAACCAACAGATAAAGAAACTAAAACTGTTGGGGTTGAAGTATTCAGGATCGAATCACAGGCAAGTTTGAAAAGTCGTGGTGGGGTTGGAATCAACTCAATTCCAAATCTCCCCACCAAAAATGTGATCCTGAATTAAAGATAATTGAGGCAAAAGAGGGATACAAGCAATCTTTTTCTTTGCCTCAAAGAATACTTCCCATGGCGAAAAATCTAAGAATCAAGATTCTCGGATTTTCGCTATGCGAAGTAAGGTGGGAAATCCCGGGCAGTGGGAGTGAAGACAACCAATCAATCAAGTAAATTTTAATCCACTTGCCCTCACGAAATCCCAAAAAGTTTTTCTAATTTTTAGTTTTAAATTTTTTTTTTTTTTTTTTTTGTGTGGTGGCAAGTTAACCCTAATTTGATGAGAAAAGAAAACCTACTTGTTCGGCAACGTGTGCGAAGTTCCAATGCGATGTCGGCGTCTTCACGCTCTCGTTCCCGCCTTGGATCTGCTCACGTCCTCGACTTCGTCAGCCTTCTTCTCCTTCCACCAGGTTCACCTGCACACCAAAAACAACAATACCCGTGAAGAGAGAAGAGACAAATTTAAAGGAATTGGATAGAAACTTACTCGAAAGTGCACCTCCCCGGCAACGGCGCCAGAAAAGTTATGATGGTCGGCCTGGATAGGTTGTTAATATGATATTTTTATCGTTGAAATGTGTATAGTGGTTAACCTAATTCAGACCTAACCATCTCTTTACAAAATTTTTAACCTGGCCTAATTGATTTTATCTTGTCACTTTTAAGCCCAGGGTCGAACTCAGGGAAGTGGGGTTCAAGTCGAGTTTCTACGTTTTCCTTAAAACGCGTCTCTTCCGTTCGTTTATTCTGTTTTTTTGGTATTTTTCTTATTTAGGTTTTTTTCTGGTAATCCTTGTTCTTGAGGCACACCCTCAAAATTGTGTCCTTGGCTTTTAGCCAAAACAGAGTTTCAAAACACGTCTTGCTACTTGCAAGACGGGGGTACCTGCAAATCAAAGATTATCTTTTTACTTTTATACCTTTTTTTATCTTTTTACTAAGGAAGCTATCAGATAGAAAGTAAATATAGTAGCTATAGATATATATTTATATGTAGTATACATATAAAGGGGTGGGGGTGGAGGTGACATTGGAGTGTAGCACTATGTCGAGTCAGCCGACGTCTAGAGAGACGCAACCAACACGACTAGGTGCCGCGTGGAGTGTGGATGGAGGATGGATGATGTATGGGACCACGCTTTTTTGTACGCGTGTATCAGGGAATATCAGCAACTGGTGCAGATATCCCCGCGATACAGCGTATAATAAATAACGTGAAAATATATGTACATATGTATGTATATAAATGTATAAGTATATATGTATAGATATATATAGATATATATATATATATATAGGTGTATATATATATATATATATATATATATGTATGTATATATGTATATAGATATGTATATATGTATATAAGTATATATATATAATACTATATAGATATATATATATATGTATATAAGTATATATGTATCTAGATATATATGTATATATATATGTGTATATGTATAAGTATATAGATATGTATATATATATATATGTATATGAGTATGTGTATATATATATATATATATATATATATATTATATATGTATGTGCATATATATATTATATTATATGTATGTATACATAACTATATAGATATACTATGTATATATAAGTATATATATATAGATATATGTATATGTATATATATATATATATATATATATATATATATGTATGTATATAAGTTACTATTAGTGTGTGAGTGTGTGTGTCGGTGAATGGGTGTGTGTGTGTTGCTGTAAGTGAAAAAAAAGAGAGAGAGAGAGAGAGAGATAGAGAATACGTGAGAGAGAGAGAGGCAGACAGAGAGGGAGCGGGCGGGAGAGATCGTGGACGCGCGAACGATGGCAGCGAGTTAAGGCGTCTGCTCGCGGCGGCGGACGTCTAAAGATCGCGGATGCAGGCGCGTCTTCGCGCGGAGAAGGTGACGCGTCTGCAGGCCGGGTGCGAGGACGGAGAGTGGGCGATGGCGCGCTCGGAGAAGGCGGCGGGGAGTCTGCAGTCGGTTGCGGAGGGTTGCAGAGGTTCGCGGGGGTCGGCGCGAGGGCCTGGCCGGCCGCTGCAGTGCGCGCAGCGGCCTGCTGCGGCTGCAACTGCGGCGTGGACAGAACGGAGACGGAGGAGGGGAACGGGCCTGCAGGCGCGCGCGGAGGGTTGCGCGCCTGCGGGGAAGGTCGCGGAGGAGGCGGGGGTGCTGCTGCTGCTGCTGTCGACGCTGGGCTGCTGCTGCTGCTGCTGCTTCAAGCTTCGGACCTTGAAGCGGCAGCAATGGCGTGGAGATGCAAACGAAGAGAAAAGAACACACCACGCCCACCGGCTCGTTGAAGAGCTGGGCGGTGGTGCTCCCACTGTGGTGGTGTGCACCACAGTGGGTTCTCCTGCTCGTCGGGTGCGAGGATGGAGAGCGGGCGATGGCGGTTGCGGGTTCGAGTTGCTGCCGCAGCTGCGTATTGCAGCAACGTCCCCTCCTTTTCTTGTGGCGAGGAAGAGCTGCGGCTTTATAGAGGAGGAGAGCGTGGCGGGGAGGCATGGCAGCAGTAGGGAGAGGTGTTGGAGAGTGGCAACCGCAGGGAGAGATGTTGGCAGGGTATGGCATCGCATGCAGCATGGCGTGGAAGAAATGAACCGTGGGAAGAAGAGAAAAGAAGAAATCAAGAGGAAAAATAAAAAGAGGTGGATTTTGCAAGGAGGCACTTGAAGAAAAATGTTAATATGCAAGCCATTTATTCCATTCTCTTCTCCTCTCAATTAAATGCATGCATGCAAGCGTTTTTACAAATGCAACTACAGGATTATAATATACATAGTTAATGCTAGAAAATAGCATAAGAAGGCGTTCTTATAGGCGTGTTTTGAGGTGCAAACAGCAGGTTAAGGCCTTTGATGACAAGCACATATCCAGAAAGATCTTTTACCCTGGTCAGAAAGTCTTACTCTTTGATGCCAAACTCAAACTATTCCTAGGAAAACTCAGATCGAAATGGATTGGACCATATCTTATCCGACGGATTTTTGGAAATGGAGCAGTTGAAATCAATTAACCCAGCCTTGATTCTGAACCTTTTATCATGAATGGCCAGTGATTTAAGCCATTCATTGAACTCACCGTTATGAACTTGGCTGAGGTATCTTTTGATCTCCATTCTCCTTGAGCTCATTGCACCTGGCTGATGGTGTTAAACTCAGTGCTTAATTGGAGGCAACCCGTCATCTTTTTGAAAAAACCTAAAACCCTTCTTAACACATCTTATGCTGAACTCATATTGCACTTTAGGGTTCGTCCATTAGAACAGCCGACTACACCTCTTGTACCCACACCCGAGCTTGAAATCGTTTGCAATAGTCACCACGACCTATCCACCCACCTAAACTTGTTCTAATGTATGATCTAAGCTAAATTAGAACCCACCTAATTTATAATGAGGACATTGCAAATCATAAGCATGGGGGGGTATTAAAGTGCAAAATGTTGTGAGAATCACTTTACAAGAAAGGGTTTCATAAAAAAAAAAATACACATTCCAAAAAACCAAAAAAATTAATAAAAAATTGAAAAAGAATGAAACAAATGGAGAAGGGAGGAAATTTTGAATGAATTAATTGCAATCATTCTTGAGGAGGAAAAGGGGAGGTGGTATAAATGACAAAAAGGAACAACAATTTGAAGTAAAAAAAAGAGATAGTCATTAGTAAAAGATTATGGGATCGACTTAGTTCTAGACCAAATCAAAAGAGAAAAATGAAAGACAAAAAGTGCTATAGAAACACAGAATAGTATGAACGCTGATCTTAGGCCTCTTAGACTTGTATTTAGGGTTAAAAATTCAAGTATCTGTTAAGATTTGGATAGTCCTCAAGAGTTGGGGGAAAATACGAAGCTTAAGTATTAGGTCTAAGGCTTAGGGATTATTTGGCCTCGTTAACTAACCTTTGGTTTGCGGGACTCGGAAACCTAAGCATCCTAACCCACACACAGTTTGGTTCAGTCCGCTTAATTATCAAAATCATGCAAATGTGTTAATTCTATTATGAAAAAAGCCACCTAGATTAGGAGCAGCTTATCAACACAAGTTGAATTGGAAGAGTTCCCGGCGTGAAGCGATGGGAAATTCCCCTTGAAGATGCATAATAACATACCATCTCCTCGATGCTTGTCTCCTAAGATATCTAAATATCCTTCCTGGGACATGTAATCACCATGTGCTGGTTCAAATGCCATGGGAAGCATTATCATGAAATGTCGATTGCCAGGGTCTAGATTTAGTTATAGAACACCATGGGCAGTGCTATCTCGAAGCATCAATTGCCAGGGACCTTGCGAGGATTTATGGTGGGAGCTAGAAATCCGATATAGACCATGTTATAAAGCCAATCTAAAGCTAGATATAAAGAAAGAAATGAGAGAGAAAACTCTCCAAAAATAAAAAAATTTTGTGTCTCTCTTACAAAAATGCACTTCAAATTAAACCTGGGCTAAACATGTTACAAGCACAGGTGCTTTAACCGCGGAGTTCAATGAACCTTAGGATAGTTCCTGTGGGCCTTAGAAACCTTCGTGGCGGACTGAGGCTAGAGCTAGTCAGGTCTAGATTTTGGTTGGTACTTGAGTACCTCTAGGCCTATTATTATCATTTGGACCTAATCTACAAAAGAAAGCACACAGTGGAAATCTAAGCATAGAAAGGCATATGGTTTAGAATTTAAGTTAATTCCATGAGATTTTGCTAAGGGACTAGCAAAAGCTAGGCATAGGGGTATGATGGGAGCACCATTATGAGGCATAACTAGCTCAATTTAGTCATTATCAAGGAATAAATGCTCCTACATAACTGCCAGAGAACCATAGTTCATTGCATAATCATTCTGAGAAAAAGATAAGAAAATTGGGTTAAAACTATAATTTTACCATCATATCTTAAATGAAAAATAACTGTGGGTTTCTCAAGGGTTAATTAAAGGTCAAATGGTCTTAAATATCCAACAAGTGGGTTAATATAGACAGAAAAGGGTTTTCACATGTTTTGAGAATTAAATGACTTCCGAAATCCTAAAAACAGACCTGCTTAATTAACTGAGGTTCTGGTCAGGATAAAATTTACCTAAACCCTATAGAATTAATAGAAAAATATTCTCTAGGGTTTGGTACCTTCAATTTGACCATCATAACCCGTCCTGACCTCAAATAGAGTCTTAGACATACATTTGCCCTAATTTGGGTTTTTGCATAAATTACCTAGCCAAACTACGTCAAAACCAAAATCCAACTTCACCATTGCATTCCTTAGGTTCAAATTAGGTTCGTACCAAAATTTGGGCCCAATCTGAGACTATCGTGACCTAGTTTGCAATTTGGTCTTGTCTGATTCTTCTATATCACACATATGCCCTTAACTTTAAAAATCCTTACAAAAAGGCCCCTATCTTTGTCATCATTTTCACAAAAATGTCCCTACCACCGTGAATCCTATTCCTACAAACTCTGGTGACCTAACTTTGGCAAGATTTCCTTGATTCCTTGATGAATCCCTCTCAAATTTGAAAGGAAAGTTCGTCAAGGAATTCCCTTCCTTTTGAGCCAATTCCCATGCCCTAAAACCTTCCCAATCTCTCATGCGAATGCATGAGAGATTTGGGTATCCTATAGAATTACTACTCCATCAAGCTTTGTAAGCTTGGGAAGCTTGCTTCCCAAGCTCAAAACTCTCCCTAGAGGCCTATAAAAAGAATCCCAGATCAAGCCGAAGATCCCAAGCTCGTTTTTGTCCAGAAACTCCCCATAATCCTCCTCCCTCTTCTGGCCTAAAGGCTCCTTGAGCTCCGGTGATTCCTCCCGACCTCATTCCTCATCATTCGCAATACCAGCAATGGATTTGCCTCCCTCACTCTCCTCCGTGTCGTGCCATACTAGCAGGCATTTTTATCTCCATAGTTGCTGTTCTTCCCCCTCCGAAGTCACCTTCATTTTGGATGTCGGCAATACCGCAACTGGTGTCACCTCTACCCCACTTCGTCCACCAATCACCTAGATAATTTCCCTAACTCTACTTTATTCACAGACCAACCATGCTTCATTTCAACCACCGTATCACACCGACCACCTTCACCTTCCTCCGCTCCGACCAAACCTCCGGCGAGGCTCCCTGCTCATTCCACTACTCCAAATGCCTCTCCAACCACCTCACAACCTTCGCCATACCACCCTCTTCAAAACCCCCATCCTTTTTTGCCTTATTACGCCTCCAAACCCTCTGCCGAACACACCCACCTCTGCGTACCAACTCCGACACTGTCCAGCGACCACAGTCACCTTCACAACATGTCGCACACACCACCACATCCACCATACAATGGCGAAGCCTGCTGAACCTTCTGATGAGGCCGCAAGGCCGTGTTCATTTCAGGTCTTCACTCCGCTGCCATTAGCAAAGCTTCGAGCGAAGCTTGAAGCCTTGATTCAGCATATGCAAACCCCATGCGAAGTTCCAGGCGCAGTGGAGCATCTCCAAGATCATGACCCAGGAAACAATTTAGTCCTTTGACTGGGCCTTTGACTGCAATCTCATGAAGCAATTGCAGCTGCATGCAGAGGAAGGGCGGTGGGATAGTCTCACCTCGAAAGCTGAAGAGCGCCTACAGTTGCATAAATTGATTTTGTCACTTAGGTTATTCGCCTCAAGTCACAGGGGGTGAGGTCCCCGCACGTGCCCCTCATGCATCACGCCCGCAGCACCTTACATGTGGGTTTGGCTGATCCAATAACCTACCTAAGCCCTAAGCACTCCTCGGCTGCCACTCACGGTTGGTAGCCCTAGTCTCGGGTGCATTCTACCAGAATACTCGATAATCTGAGGCCCTGAGAGGGTGGATCCTAGAGAGAGAAGAAGAGGAAAGTGCGTGAGGGTAGGGGGCTTTGCTCTCAGAACCAATAGCTAACACTTAGAACTTTAAGAAACCTCCCCATTGTGCATGAAGAGAAAGCATGAGAGGAAGCTAGAAGAGTGGAAGAAGAGAGAAGGCACTGCCACAGAAGAAGGAAAGAAGATGAAGGGGCAACAGACAAAGAGGAAGAAGAGAGAAACTAGAGAAGAAGGAGCTGAAGTGGAAGCCTGCCCTCTTAGCACTATAGCAGAGAGCAGGATAAGCTGTCTGACCGGCTGAGCAGATGTATGAGCTTCATTTGAAGTGCACTGTGCACTTATATTACGTGGAATTGAATTGCTTAGTACTGTTGAAATATTTGAGATTATTGCGAGGGGTAATTGGTGATTCAAATCACCATTTTACCCCATTCTTTTTGCATTATCTGACATTCACTCTCATTCATATTTGCTTGGAATTCTATTGATTATATATTTGTGTTGAATTGCAATCTTGAGAAACACTTTTGCCAATTTCTCCCTGTGTTTGACCTCGGACTTCATTTCTGATATTCGAGTAATAAATTCTATTTGTTTTTTGTGCTGATTCAACCTATGCTAAAATGCATTGATTTTGAAACCCATTTTAGAGCGACAAACAGTGCTGCTGGAAGGAGGAGGAGGCAACGACGACGCTGTTGGATGGAGGAGGAGGTGGCGGCTATTGGAAGGAGAAATAGGAGGAGCAGCAGTGCATGAGGAGGGGCGTTGGTGTTGTATGCAGGAGACCAACGGTGCTTGGGAGAAGGAGCAATAGCAATGAGCAAGAGGAGGAACATGGGCGACTCTTGGGGATGAGTAGGAGGAGGAGTACGTGCGAAGGAGGATGATCAGGGGGAGGAGTGCAGGATGGCGAGATCTCTGAGGAGGAGGAGAGCCTTACGAGGAGGAAGAGAGGTAGATAGAGGAAGAGGAGATCTCTGAGGAGGAGGATGACCACGCGAGAGGTTGAAGAAGACCTATAATGCATGGGGGGTCAGGCGTTTGTTAACGGGCACAGGAACTTTACACGACAGTTCTTATCAAAACCATCATGTAAAGTCGGGTAGGACACGAAAAATGCCACCCGACCAAAATTTGCAATCAATATAGACGATGGTTACAAGATCAAACCGTCGTCTATAATACAACAATTATTATTAAGACTGTCATGTAAATATATGTGAGTCCACCGCTCTTATTGCACGGGATTCACGGTGAATATATACAATGATTTTAATGTTAACTGTCACTTTTATAAGAATACGACAGTTTTAAAACCATTGTCGATAGACTCTAATATATACGACAGTTATAATAAAAATCGTCTCTACAAAAGTGTTGCGAAAGGCCATTTTTCTAGTAGTGATGTTCTTTCGCCATTGGAGATGAGACATGAGATGGGTCTTGAAAATGCTTTTGGAATCTCTCACTATATTCTTTGGGTGCTTTTGGTTGAGTATGCTTCCTTTGCTTAGGATGTTGAGTGGACGAAGCAAAATGGGAAGACTCAATGGAAAGCGAATGATCATAGAACTTGTGTTCCATATGACGGAAAGTAAAGTTGAGGTTTAACAGATTTTGTCCAATATAATTAAAAGTGATAATCATATTGGGATCAGTTCCAGACTCATTAGACAAATTGACTCAGGGTGTTTCAGCTTCTGGATATGGATAAGTTATAGGAACAAATGATGAGGATGATTTAGGAGGTAGATGAGAAGAAGATTGAGCATTTGGATCAACTTGATCTTCTTCATCTTCACTAGATGATTCCTCTCTAGCAGGTTTTACTCCCATTTTTCAGAGAGTGGACCACTTGAAGTAGACCACTTTTCTAAGCAGAGTAAAGTTAGAGAGATTGATTTTACTCTTGATAAGAATGTGAGGTACAAGAATATCAAGAGGAAGAGGTGAAGCAAGGTATGAGGTCATAAGAAGTGAATAAAAATCGTGTTCCAATTAAGAGGAAAACTTGTTATAATAGCATAGATTAAGGGTAAAATGTCTATAGGAATCTTGTGGAATCCCAAGTATTTGGCCCTTAGGTTCCTTGCTAAAATTTTGAATAGAACTCTAGCAAATAAGGTTATGTTTGGGGCAACCAAAGCTTTTCCCAAACAGTTAGGGAGAAAGTGTGTTTCATGAATGTTTGAAGTGGTGAATTTCTTCTTATGAGTATCAAAAGAATGACATTCATTAGGATATTGTGTTATGGTGGGTAGAAATTTGGGTGTAACAGATATTTTTTGACCAAAAATGTTTGAAGTTAAGACAAGATGACCTCGATTGTCTTATTCTTGGAGATTTGCAAAAAATAGACATTTAACATCAGGATAAACTCTAGGAACATTAGCAAAGAATGACTCATCAAAGAAATGCATGAGGTTTTGTTTGGAAGATAAGTAGTGAAGTTAAAGAGTTGTAAAGAAAAGTCTTTCCACTCAACTGGACTATAATGGTGAAGCTTTAGGCCCTTATAGCAATCGAACTTTGATTTGGCATCCTCATTGATACAAAATTTGTGAAATGCATCTTGAGGTGCCTCTCCCTTACTCTTAGATTTAGGTGCCATCTGAAAAGAATGCAACAAGAGTAGAAGAAACAATGAGTAAATTAGAATATTTCCTTTGATGTGTGCATTCAAAAACACACTTAAGCCTGCATGTACCGGTACCTACTGTCAAGAATAGGCTCTGCTGCACCTAGCTAGTATCGATACTGATGATGGGTACCCGACGAGAAATATAATGCAGCAGCAAGGGAGATTTAGGGGAGAGAGAAAACAAGTTGTAAACAGATCCAAGATATAAAGATCTACAAAGGGGATGAGAAACTACCTAGAGTTGAGTCTTGGAGGAGATCCTTCTTCTTCTCTTTGGCTAGGGTTTGGAGATGGTCTTGGAGAGAATGGGAACTAGGTTTTGGAAGGAACAAAATGAGGCAAGTGTTTGCACTTGACCCCTTTTATATGGGATGGGTCATGTGCTAGTCACATGACCATTGAAGTGGTTGAGAGAAATATCAATGAACTTAGGCATTGAAAATAATGTAGTCAATGACCTAAGTTAAGTCACCACATTGCAAATAACATCCTGATATTTTCAAAAATATGGAAATATTATAGTATACCACTTTTTAACAAAAGTGGATAAATTGTAGTTGGGCCCTCAGGGATTTTAATGATTACAGACAAGTTATAAAGCAATCAAACTTTTAATTTTGAACTTCTTTAATTGTACAAAGTCCCAATTTTCTTCTTATAAAGCAGAATCTCTTTGCTGCAAGAGGTTTTGTAAAGATGTCTGCCAATTGATTTTGTGTGTCTATAAATTATAATTGAATGACACCTTGTAGAACATTGTTTCTAAGAAAATGGTGCTGAACATCTATGTGTTTGGTACGTGAATGATGTACCAAATTTTTGGATCAATTAATTGTGCTCGTAATATCACATAGAATTTTAGATTACACAAAAGATAATCCAAAATTGGACAAAGTCTGTCTCAACAGGAAGGATTTGCTCCTGTTGCTCGCTTGGAGTCCATACGAATGCTACTTGCCTTGTAATCTTGTCCCTCCATCTTGTATTCTTGTCCATTTGATAAAGAGGTCGGAGTACCCCGTCATATGCTTAGAACACCTGCTATCTAGGATCCACTTGTCTTTCTTGACCTGCAAAATAGTTTAATACATCTTATTTAGGAACCCATTTTCTTTTGGGTCCTTGATGGTTAGTTCCCTTCAAATCCTTAGTTTATAGATCACTTTTTAGTTGGATCTATAATTCTTGGGATTCTTGACCTCTTAATAAATCCATGCATGCTTAGGTGCATGTGATTTATTTTGTATGTTCTTTTTATTATGAAATTTTTCTTTTAAATTATTACAAAATTCTGTATTTAACATATTTATTATTTTAAGATTATTTAAAATTTCCTCAAAATGTTCATAAATATTCTCTAATTCTATTATCTTTGCATGCAATTGTGAGTTAGTATCTTTTGCTATGTCTAACTTTGTTTATAAACATGACTTTTCTATCTCTAAAGTCTTATAATTATTAAGCAAGACTTTGTTTTCCTTTTTAATCAACCAAGCTTTGTGGTACAAGTCTTCATATGCTTGCAATAACTCATTAAAAGTGATTTCATAATCTACCTCATTTTCCAAGCTACCGTTGTTTGCCATCAAACATAGATGTGCAACTTCGGTTTCCTCGAATTCTTTGAACAATGATTTGGTGCTGGAATCATTGTCATCCCAAGTTGATTTATACGCCTTTCTTGAGATCTTCTTTTTCTTCTGATCAACTTCTTTGACTTTCTTCTTTTCTTCCTTTTTCTTCTTGATCATTGGACAATCTTTTCATACGTGTTCCCTTTTCTTGCATTCAAAACACATTGTCATTTGAAAATTTATCCACTCTCTTACCTTCCTTTTGGATGAATCGTTGAAATCATCTTGTTAGAAGAACAAGCTCTTCTTCTTCGTTGGAGTTTGAATTGTCGAAGCTGAATCCTCCTTTAGATCTTTGAATACAAGCTCCTTCTTCTTGCTTGCTGATTTCTCTTCGTTCTTCTTCATGCTCTCTAGTTGGACCTCATACGCCATGAGGCTTCCAATCAAGTTGTCAAGAGAAAGGAATAAAAGATTCTTTGCCTCCTGAATCGCTATCGATTTCAGAGACCAATCACTTGTAAGGGATCTCAACATCTTCTTTACAAGCTGCTCTTTAGTGAACTTCACTCCAAAATTCTTCATAGGGTTGACAATGACTCCAATGTCGTGCACATTACCTTGATTGTTTCACCTTTCTCCATCCTGAAACACTCATAACTTTCCGTTAGAATAGATATGCGTGTTTCTTTAACTTTACTAACACCTTCGTACATGACTTGTAGTGTGTTCCATATTTCGTATGCGGACTCACAAGTTGAGATGCGGTTGAATTCATCTCTTGGCAACACCCAATAAAGCATGTTCATCGCCTTCACATTGCCAACAATTTTCTTCTTTTGATCCACCGTCCATGCTACTCCTTCTTGCGGCTCCAAATTCGAGTACTTCTCTTGAATGAGGGTCCACGACTCCTCATCCATTGCCTTGAGAAAGACTTGCATCCTCCTCTTCTAGTATCCATAGTCTGTCCCATCGAAGTAAGGAGGACGTGTGGATGACTGACCTTGAGTGCGCTTGGTTTATGCCAAAGAAAGAAAGGAATTTTACTTCTTCTCGCAACATGCTCTGATACCACCTGTAGGATCTAAAAGGCACAAGAAGACTAGAAGGGGGAATGAATAGTGTGGTAAACAAAATTATGCATGTAAATCAAATCACAAAAAATAACACCAGATGTATAGTGGCTCCCCTCAATTGGGTACTCCACTAACTAAGTCTCCCAACTTAGGATTTTTAACCCGATTCCCTCAACCTGGAGGGAATCAATTTACTATAACCGGAGGTAATTAATGGGTTACCTCAACCCAATTACAAGATTGAATAACAACAAAATGATATAGGTGTAAGTAAGCAACAATAAAGCTTACAACTAAGATCCTAAGTCTCCAACAAGAATTTGCTTAATAAAATGATTATATACTAATCTAATGAAAGCACACTAAAGTGAAAGATTTTACGATGAAGAATGAGATTGCTTGAAAGAGGTTTGTTGCAGAGAGTATCTTCTTGAAGAATGCAACAAAACAACAATCCTTGTAACTAGAAATGTGAAATCTGGGAATTACGAGCAAGGAGACAATACTTGCTTATTCTATGTACAAATGACACATACAAGGTATTTATATAAGCCACTAAACACCTTCCCTACGATTACTAGCCGTTGCAAATTGGGAAGATTGAAGATGGGATTAATTGCAAAATAGCCATTCAGATTGGTCATAACAGTTAGTTGGTACTAGTACTAAAGTGATGGTACCAGTACTAGCTACTCACAGATGACCAGTAGTTTGCCCAACAAAGCCTGGGTATCGGTACTTATCATGGGTACTAGTACTCAGTGCTTATAGTTGAGTACCAACTAAGTCATTTGGTACTGGGACTCATGATGAGTACCGATATTTGTGACTCACAGATTGGGGTCCTGTGACCTATATGTACTAGTACTCATGATAAGTATCGGTACTTATAATGTCCAGGCACTTCTCAAGTCTTCAAATTGTAAGCACCTAGTACCGGTACTCATGACGAGTACTGGTACTTGTTCATAGTTTGGGACTAGAACCCAAACTTGTGCCAAGTTCCAAGAATGAACTATGATAATTAATCTAAGTGAAATTTGAACGTAAAAACATGATCAATACGATAATGAAACGATGTATTTTCAAACGAATAGCTGAACGGGAGTACGATTCCTAATTATCTCTATTTTGATTTTAATTCCTAAGTCATTTATCTTGTTAGGAGACATATACAGTCTAGATTACAAAATATATGAACAAAATAGAAGTAGTCTTCAATTTTCATGTCATCATTACGTTTTTCATACATCCTTACATCTTGTTAATTCTTGAAAATAACACTTCATAAACTCATTAGATTTAAAATGATTTTGTTAAGACCAAAACATAAAAGAGAAGTGGAACTAGGTTCCAACAAAGTGTAATCCCCAATGACACATGAAATCAAAGGGGCACCTGGATCTTTCTTCTTTTGAGGAAGGTGATGTAGGATAACAGAACTTGCCTGCTTAGAGAGAATAACCTTCCTTGAGGTGGGTTCTTTTGGCTTACACTGTTGGGTACATAGCTCTTTCAGGAATTTAGCATAAGCTAATATGTGCTTAATAGCATCGAGGAGCTGGATATTGATCTCCACACTCTTGAATAAACTCAGTAGCTCTTTGTTGCTATCTAGGATTTTCTTCTTCCAGGTTTTCAATAAGGCCTTAGGGAATGGAACCTGTGTCAGATCTTTGGAATTATGTTCTTGAGCCTTAATCCCTTGTTCAGTGTTCTCCTTTCGTTCCTCAAGCTCACCAAGGTGTGATTGACTAGAAGAGGGTAATTTTGGGTCCTGGGTTTGCTGTTCACTCTTTAAGATAACAGAATTTGCAAAAGCATATGGGCTTGAGTCTTGGGGAGGGTTAAGAAAGATCGGAGGGGCCTGATTTTCAAAATAATCTAGATTAGACAAAGTAGAAGAAGAAGGACCTTGCTCAACCACCTAAGCACGTGCGCGTGGGTCCCTTTGATTCCCGTACCCCTGGGCTCAATTCCCTTGATTCTGTATGTTGCGAGGGTTGTGTATGGGTTGAGATGGTAGAGATCCAGGCTGACGAGAGTTAGCAATGAGCCCGGATTGCAAGTTATCCAGCGATGTCTTCATTTGTTGCATGATTTGGAGCATGGATCCTTACATCTCGACCATATGTCGGTTCAAATCAGCCTGCCCTATAGGTTGACGAGCATTCTAGGTTGGTTGATTGATTTGATTAGGGGGCAGCTGAGTATATGCATGACCCTGACCCATTGGTCATTGCGGTGCATAGCTGCTGGGTTGGATTTGGGTTTGCTGCCTTGGATTTTTCCAGGAGAAGTTAGGGTTGTTCCTCTGTTGAAGCGGAAAATCGTCGCAAATAGGTTTGAGTTTGGAAAACTCGTCGTTGTAGTACGATTTTTGAGAAAAATCGTCAATAGATAAATTTAACCAAAACTCGAAAGGAATTTCTGGTCGAATACAGGGAAGCTACGTCGATTTGAAATATGCGATTATATATATATATATTTTTTGTTTAAAAGGTGAGATAATCATAACAAATTTGATATTAACAATAAGAGAGAGAAAGAGAGAGAGAGAACAAAAACTTTATAAAATGGATAAAGTTTTACAACAGGAAAGTTGGAAATATTATAACTAGAAAGCAGTAAAATATACTCTGGAAAGCAGTAAAGAGAAAGGTAAGGACTTATCCTACTCAACGGCTGCTTGGAGGATGAGTCGGATGAGGCGACACTTGGAAGACGGATGGCGAAGATGGAAGATGGAGAACGAAGCGGGAAGAACTGAGGGTGAGGCAAGGCATCGTCGTCGCGAGATCCACTTCCAGAATGGGGACGAGAAAAACTTTGATTTTAACTATAAAAAAGCATCTTGGGCTTGGGACAAGCTTCTTTAGAGCTTTGGAGAGGGAGAGAGGTGAAGGAAGGGATGATTGAAATGTGGGGGGTGTAGGTCTTTTTATAGGTGTAGAGGTTGGGGGTAAAAAGGTCATTTCATACTTGAAAATAATAATTCAGGGTCTTTAGTGATAGATTTAAGCGTTACTAAAGACCCCAGACGTAGGTGTAGGTCGCACGCACACCGTGCCTCCTCTCCCCGCACCTCAATAACTACACACGTTCAAAAATCCTCAGCCATCCGACCACGAGATCATATGGATCGGATGGCTTAGAATCCATCTCGCACGCGCCTTGATAGCACATCATTGCGCGCCTGCGTGCGATCGGCCATTCAAATGCACGTTCGATTGCACATGAGTGATCCGTGCATCCAGATTGTGCCATGTCGCTGCTTCATCCACCGTCTGCACTGCATCCAACGGTCCAATTTGACCACTCCGCACCTACACCTTGATTTGAGGCAAGGCGGGGCTTGAACACGTGCCTTCCTCTTTTTCGAAGCGCTCTTCACCAACGTGCTACACAAGCATTTAAGGTGCATTTACACATTTAGGCACGAGCTCTCTCAGCCATTGGATCTTGATCCAAGGGCTAGGATCGTTGACAAAGCGATTTTCACTTTGAATAATTAATATTATGATAATAAATCTTTGTAGCACAAAAGGTGGTGGAAAATCTCTCAATCAAAGATTAAACAAATATGAATTTAAACCATAATAACAGATGTTGTATCCACAGGGAGGATTAGACCAATAAATTCACGAGTCAAGGAATACACAGTTCGCAAACTCTTCTGCAACTTTAATGCGAGGAATATACTATTTTAAATGAAGTTTACAATTTCCTTAAAGGTTCAGGGGTATTTATGCAGTTTTCACATCAGGAATTAAGTTCCAAAATAATGTGTACGATGCATGTGTAATGGCTTATCATGTAAATTCAACTTTCATGCAATTCTGATTTGAAATTCAAGGTAGAAACATGCACATAACACAAGTAAAATAATTTCAGGAAAATCTGAGTGCATCAGTGCAATGTGGCCTGAATAGAATATTAATATAAAGTTGACATTGGCATTGAATGTAATTATTAATAGAGATAAAAACAGAGGATTTCTCCTCTCTCCTTGCGTGTGCAGCCGCGCACGGTTGGCCACAAGAGTCAGCGGGGAGGTGCGGCTTAATGAGAGCTATGCAACAGCGGTGACACGATGCCCGGAGGTGGTCGACAGTGGCCGAACGGGGGACGATGGCCGCCGACCTGTTGGAGGAGGCTGCCTCTACTGCAGCTGCATGGCTGTGCACTTGGCACTGGTGTAGGTGCACGCCTGTGCGCGCCTGCAGGGGTCGGGTGGCGAGGGCGTGAACGTCTGCAGGCATGGCTGGTGGCTCTTCAGCATCTACAGAGGGGAGTGCCAGGTGCTAGAGGCGCGGGCACGGTGCCTACGGGAATTGTTCACAAGTGTGGTGGGCGGTGTAGCGCCTGCAGTGAAGGGTGCTGGAGGAGGGGGAATGCGCTGCGGTGGCTGGAAAGGCACGGGCTTGGCAGAGGGGAGCGCCAGGCACTGGAGAGGCACTGCCTGTGGGGGGGTGCTGTGCGGGTGCAGTAGGGGAGGTGGTTCTGAGCAGGTCTGCAGGCGATGGGTGGCTGCGGTGGGCACTGTGCAGGTGAGTGAGCGGGCACCTACAGGGGCAGCTGGAGATGGGCGCGCTGGTGGCAAGGGCAGTCTGTAGAGAGGAGGACCAGGCGCTGGCAGGAGGCGGGCGCTGGCCTGGTAGGGGTGTGCAAGGTGGAGGTGCTGCAGTGAGGCACGCTGGTGGTGCTGGAGCGGGTGCCTGCAGGGGTGGCTGGAGATGGGCGCGGCCTGGCAAGGGCACGCAAGGTGGAGAAGGTGCGGTGCCTGCGGGCTGGAGTGGTGTGAGCACTGGAGGGGGAAGCTTGGTGCACAGTGCACACAGTGGTTGCATGGTTCCTTGATGATGCCTCTTCTCCTACGCTCCGCCTCGTCTTAACTCCTCTGTTCCACCCTTCCAAGAATTTTCAAAATCCCCTTGCTATTTTTGTCCAGCGGCTGTTGAGTGTGGCTGGAGGATGGGGGAAAAGCATATGCCACTGGCTGTTTGTTGGGGAAATTTATTCCCCAGCTCCTTGTTCTTTCTAAATATCATTCCTGCACATAAAAAAACAACAAAATCATTACATATTAAGTTATAGAATGTTATAAAATAGATGTAAACTTAAATCATGATGCATGCAAATATTCTATAACTTAATGTAGTTATTAACAAACCTAAAAGGTAAAATTAAAGTTACTTAGGCATAATACTAGTCCATTAAAATGGACTCATCAAATACCCCCATGCCTAAGATTTGCTAGTCCCTAGCAAAAATGAAAAATAAGAGAAGTAATAAGAAGATTTCTTCTTTTCTTATTTCAAAACTTTAGAAATCCAGACAAATGTGAAGTGAAAAAGCCAATTCGCATTGGGAGTTCGTGCTTCACCCTAGGTAAATATTTCTGTCGGGATAGGTAGCTACTTCCCTCGGGGATAAAGTAGAAGATAATCTATAATTTGACCCAACTTTTGGCTTAGGCAGGAGATATCGAGTAGAATGGATTTGTATTTGGTGGCACACACTCATTTGGTGCTACATGTAGTCTAATACTACAGACTCTAGATCTCTAGACTAGTAGAAAAGTCAACTCAGAGAGAAGCTAAACAACTATGCTCTCTTAATGTTCCTAGGCGCTCACTCTTTTCTTTCTTTCTGAGATCACAAATCTCGCTAGATTTAGTAATTGTACTCACTGTTTGGTGGCCTCACGTGACATCCACATTTCAATTAAAGTCCTAATAACTCTACAACTAAGTTAGAGTCCTCAACCAGTATTCGGGCGATCAGAAATACTAAAAGGTAGGTATGGGTCATATTTGGTGGAACGTGATAAGTGTTCTGTTGCCTCAGAAATAATTTTACATTATAACTTGGACCTTTTCTTTTCTTATTTTCTCTTTTTTTATTTTTTCTTATTTTTGTTTCTTTTTCAATCAACACAACACAATACAGACTTTTATTTATGAGGCATTGTTAGGGATGATGATGGTCAAGAGGACATCGTGTGGCTTATTTGGTGGAAGTGCCTATTCTCGGCACCCGGAAGGAATGGATAAGACAGGCGTATTTCTGACCTTTGATACTATTACCCTCCTTCAGCCGAGGACTCTATGCAGGATGGTCGTAACCATCCACCATAATCATAGCTTTATTATGACTTCATCTCTGTGTATCTGCCTTATTTGGTGACTCTCAGGAATTCACACAAATTACGCACACAGGAACAGAGAGTGAAAACTACGCATAACTCTGAAGTATCCTCATCTAATTATCCAAAACTTAAGAGTCCTTGCACTAGACTTAGCACACCAGTAATCTCTCTCCTTTCTTCTCACAAATATGAGGTGGATCTACTAGAAGATAGTAAGCCTGACTCCCTATGAATTGCCCAAGGGTTTAGCAGACTACAGATGCTTATTGGTTTTCCTCAAGGATCCATCACCCAGTCTACGTGTACGTGAAATAAATGTACTGGATTCTTAACTTAGGAAATAATTCAATAAGAAAAACCTCCAATGACAAGGGTATTCTGCTGGGGACTAACCCATTTAGCTCAAGAAAAGAGATTTTTTCTTTTTTATATACATATAAATATATATGCATGCAAATATTTATAAATGCTATAAACATTCTCAGGTTATAACCCCCCATGCCTAAGACTGACAATGTCCTCATTAGAAAAATGCAAACATAGAAGAATATCACCTGAGGAGGAGAGTGGGAGGAGCTAAGGCTCCTCAAGCCGAAGTGCATCCAAAACCTGGCCATCTGAAAGAGTAATATATGGTTTAAGTCGCTGGCCATTTACCTTAAAGCTCGCACCTGAAATAGGGTTCCTAATCTATACAGTTCCATGAGGGAAAGTATTGATAACAATGTATGGCCCATCCCAGCAGGACTTGAGCTTTCCAGGAAATAATTTAAGTCTAGAATTGAAAAGCTAGACCCACTGGTTGGGCTCAAAAGTCTTTCTAATGATGTGCTTGTCATGGAAGACTTTTGTACGTTGCTTGTAAGCTTGAGAAGTTTCATAAGCTTCATTACGAAGCTCCTCAAGCTCACTTAATTCTAACATACGTGCCTTTCCCGCTTTATCCAGATTCAAGTTAACGTTTTTAATGGCCCAATAAGCTTTATGTTGGATTTCCACGGGAAGGTGGCACTCTTTTCTGTAGACAAGACGGAAAGGAGACATGCCCAAGGGAGTCTTATACGTAGTTCTGTAGGCCCAAAGAACATCATTTAGCTTTTTAGACCAATCCTTCTAATCAGGCCTGACAGTTTTTTCTAAAATTTGCTTAATCTTCCTATTAGATACTTCAACTTGTCCACTCGTTTGGGGATGATAAGGTGTGGCTATCATGTGGTTGACTCCTAAATTTTGGAGTAGTCCTGTGAAGTGTACATTCTTAAAGTGAGGTCCTCCATCACTTATGATCGTCATTGGGCACCCATACCGAGAAATGATATTAGCCTTAACAAAGCCCAAGACCACGGAATGGTCATTGGTTCGCGTGGGTATGGCTTCTATCCATTTTGATACAAAGTCTACAGCCATCAGAGACTCATCAGGGAAAGTCCCTTGAATACCACTAGCAGGGTTTGATGCCTCAATAGGGATCTTAGATAAATGGTCTGCTACCACATTCTCAATTCCTCTCTTGTCTTTAATTTCCAGGTCAAATTTTTGGAGCAGCAGAATCCAACGAATTAGGCGAGGTTTGATGTCCTTTTTAGCCAGAAGATGCTTTAGGGTAGAATGATCAATGAACACTACAACCTTGGATCCCAAAAGATAAGACCGAAACTTTTCCAAAGTAAATACTATAGCAAATAGTTCCTTTTCAGTGACCATGTAGTTTTGTTGAGAATCTGTAAGGGTCTTGCTGGTATAATGCAGCACATGAGGTTTGCCATCAACCCTTTGACCTATGACCGCTCCCACTGCAAAATCAGAAGCATCGCACATAAGCTCAAACGGGAGCGTCCAATCTGGTGCTTGGAGAATCGGCATGGTAATGAGGGCTTTCTTCAAAACTTGGAAAGCCTCGCCACATCTATCATCAAAATTGAAGAAGACATCCTTCGCTAACAAGTCGCAGAGTGGCTTAGAGATTTTACTAAAATCTCTAATGAAGCACCTATAAAATCTAGCATGGCCAAGGAAATATCCAACCTGACGAACATTGGCGGGCAATCGATTTTTGCGGTGTCCACCTCTAATCTCTATTAGAAACTATATGCCCTAACACAATGCCTTGCTGGACCATAAAGTGGCTTTTCTCCCAGCTAAGCACTAGCTTTGCCTCTTCACAATGGGCTAAGACTTTATCAAGGTGAGAAAGGCATAGGTCAAACGACGAGCCATAAATGGAGAAGTCATCCATGAAAATTTCAATGAACTCATCGATCATATCATAAAAGATAGCCATCATACAACGTTGGAAAATGGTAGGAGCATTATATAACCCGAATGGCATTCGGCGGAATGCAAAAGTGCCATACGGACTCGTGAAGGTGGTACACTCCTGATCATCAGGAAAAATGGCTATCTGATTGTACCCAGAGTACCCATCAAGAAAACAAAAGTACTTGTTCCCCGCCAATCATTCTAGAATTTGATCGATAAATGGTAAGGGGAAATGGTCTTTCTAGGTAGCCGTGTCTAAATGGTGGTAATCAATGTAGACCCTCCAACCAGTTGAGGGTCTAGTGGTTACCAGTTCAACTTGGTCATTCTCTTCCACAGTGATTCCTGCCTTTTTGGCAACTACGTGAATAGGACTGACCCATTTACTATCTGAAATGGGATAGATAATCCCTGCATCCGGCCAATTCAGAATCTTTTTAACAACCTACCGCATATTTGGATTGAGCCTTCCCTGCATATCTCCGAAAGGCTTCACAAACTTGTCTGTGTATATATGATGCATACAAAGAGAGGGATCAACACCCTTAATATCAGCAATTGTCCAGGCAATTGCTTCCTTGTGCCTTTGTAAACACTCAAGCAGAGCTCCCTCCTGCAATTCAGATAATGCAGACGAGATAATAACGGGGAGCATGTTATTAGGGCCAAGGAAAGCATATTTCAATGTGCTCGGAAGGGGTTTCAACTCCAATTCAGGAGCCTTTTGGATTGAGGTTTTTAGTTGAGATGTCCCCGCCTCAGGCAGCAGATCTACCTTCCCAGTCCAGGGTGGGGACAGAGACTCAGTGTGTATCCCCAACAACTCTTCTAATTCAGGCATTTCCCTTTCAGTTTCTTTAATACTCGAGGGATGGTCCATAGATATGACCTTCTGAAGGGGATCTCTACATAAGAGTGCTGGAGTAGTCTCTTCAATTATTTCATCAATGACCTCAATCTGAGAACAATCTTCAAATCCAGGTTGCTTGTAAGTATCAAAAGCATTCAACCGGATCTTCTTGTTCCTAAAGCCCATTTTAAGTGCCCCAGATCTACAATTTATAGAGGCATTGGCTGTGGGCAAGAAGGGGCATCCCAGAATAATGGATGGCTTTGTGGGCTTATTAGATGGGTCAGTATCAAGTACTAGAAAGTCAACGGGGAAGAAGAAATCCTCCACTCTCACAAGGACATCTTCCAACAATCCCCGCGGTGTCTTAAGTGATCTATCTGCAACTTGGAGGATTACTGGACTAGGCCTTAGCTTGCCTCCTCCCAAAAGGTCGTAGGCAGAGCTCGGTAGAATGTTCACCCCCGCACCCAGATTGAGCAGAGCCTTGTCAATGTGTTGGTTACCTATAACCACTGAAATATACGGGACCCCTGGGTCTTTCATTTTAGGGTGTTCCATGTTGGAGAACCTAGCTAACATGGTCAGGCAAGATGACCTTGGTTTGGACCTGTTTCCTAGATCACTGCTTCTGGGTGCACAGGTCCTTCAGAAACTTGGCATAGGACGGAATTTGTTTAATCGCTTCCAACAGAGGCAAGTTAATCTGGACTTGCCTAAAAGTATCCACAATCTCTTCCATCCTATCCTTGTCTCCAAATGAGCCAACAGAAGATTCCCCAGGAGCAGATAGGCGCTCTGGATAAGGCACCCTCGGCTTCTGGGTAGAGGGGTCGTCACGGCGAGAAAGGGGTGGTGGAAGGATGACATCCACATTGTGGGTGATTTTGTCCGAGGGAGAGCAGTGTGGCTCTTCCTTGGTGGAGATGGAAGTCAGGTCAGGTGTGGAAGGAGAATTATGAGATGTAACCATTGGAGTGTTATCAGGCTTGTCAATCTTTTTTCCACTCCTCAACACGGTCACTGCTTGGGCGTGCTCCCTAAATACAACCCCCTTACCCTTAGGGTTCTCCTCAGAGGAGCTAGGCAGCTTCCCCGGATCACGTTGCCTAACTACCTTAGTAAGATGACCAATTTGGGATTGCATATCAGTAATCATCTTATTCTGAGATTGGATAACCATATTCTGATGCTCTTGCATTGCTTTCATCATGGCCTTCAGTTCATCCATCTCAGAGGGCTTGTTCGGAGGAGGGTTTTCATAAGAAGGTTGGTATATGGTATGGGGAGGTAAGGGTCTTGTATTCCCTGAGTTAGAAGCATCACCTTGCTTCCAAGAGAAGTTTGGATGGTTCTGCCACCCTGGATTATTACTATTGGAATAAGGGTTATTGCGAGGGGGGCGGAAACCTTGGGCCCCATTCAAGTCGACCTGAATCAACTCAGGGAATTGATTTTCCTGGTGGTACTCCACAGTGGCGTGCGTTGTGCTTTGGCAAATGGAGCATTCTCTTGAAGCCTGAAAAATAGAGGCTGCTTGTGGGTTCATGCCAGGGTTTGCTAAAAGCCTATCAAAGTTTTTATTCAATAGTTGAATCTGATAAGCCAAATCCTGAGATGCCCTAGCTTCATGGGCCTCTTTGTTCCTCTGCAAGATTGATGGTTTTCTTTCTTGATAGGCAGAGGACAGATGTATGGAGTTGTCACTTAATGTTTCAAATAATGCCCAGGCTTCATCCTCAGTTTTGGTCATGAAGGTTCCTGCACAGGCTGCATCGATGGTTTGCCTATGCCTTTCAGATAATCCATTATAGAACCTTTCGACCAACTGCCATCTTGGCACTTGATGGTGGGGGCATAACCTAAGAAGGTTATTAAAGCACTCCCAAGTCTCATGAACTTGCTCCCCTTCCTATTGAGTAAAACCCATAATCTCTTTTCTGTAATTGTTGGTTTTACTCATAGGAAAATATTTTTTCAAAAATTCTCCCTTAAGGGTGGCCCAATCATTTACCCTTGCATCGAGGGTATGATACCAGTGCTTGGCCTTATCCTTTAGGGAAAAAGGAAATAGAGTCCTCATCAGGGCTTCATTAGTAAAGCCCTGGAGCTTCACCGTGGAGCAGACCTCGGTGAATTCCTCCAAATGCCGGTAGGGGTCCTCCCTAGTAGTACCATAAAAAGAGGGCAATAAAGATATGGTACTACTCTTGATCTCATACGGATTATCACTTGCCAGTCGTCTTAGTGCATGTGTTGGTTGGTTAGTTGGAATAAAATAGTCCCTTAGGGTCCTTTGTTGATTTGCACCTTGCTCAGTCATTCCTTCTTTTTCCTCTCCTAAGTGAGCTCTCCTAAGAATTCTCTCAGGCTCAGGATCAAATACTAGACTACCCTCAAGAGAGCATCTACCAAGCATACAAAACACACTGTAGGTTCTTATTGAGTAAGTGAAGCCTCCACTCCTAAGATAAGTCAAAAGATCAAGACTTATCCCTCTGTTCCCACGTAAGTGGTATAAGAGGGGTGTGGACTTGAAATCTTAACCTTCTTTGTTGTGGAGGTCGAATTAGTTAATATAAATGGCTAAACAAGTTTTTCACTACAATTACGTGCCTTAATTCAACCTTTGAGTGCCCTAGGACCTATACTTTGCTTGGATGATACTCCCAGGTGCTCAAGTGAGAAGTTACTCCAAGGATGAACAAAGGGATGCAAGTAGGGTGATCCCTTCCTTTGAGGCAATGCGTATGTGGTGCCCCTTAACTACCCTTTTGTTCCTTTAAGGGGTGTCCCCCTCCATGGAGTATCAAAACACTTGGTCGAAAGATAGTATCACCACTACCACAAAGCACAATAGGAGGGTCTGCACCGATAAAGAGATCGGTGCCTATAGCCTTAAGGGATTGAGCCTTAGTGTGGTGCCTAATGTGCATGCTCAGTGTCAGAAGTGTGCAACACACCGCAAATCTTTGTAATTTCTTTTGAAATCGTAGACATGTCCCTTAGAATTAGATAAAATGTGAATTGCTTTTAGGGTTAAATCTGATTATTAGTCCCGCTTTTAGTTATGTGACCACTAAATTAGTAAATTCAAACAACTTGGTGGTCTTGAATTTTAATTTGAATGCAAACACGTGAACGGGAGTTGGATGCAAAAGTTAGAATGGTGTACCTGTCTCCAGCAATCTTCGTGCTAATATGCTTGCAATGCAATAATAAGTTCTAATGTGCTGCTCAATCACCCCTAAATGCACACACCTAAGGGCATGCAACTTCTAAATAGGCAGCTCGATATTTTCTTTGTTGGTTTTAAAGGCAGGCAAGCAAAAAATAGAATCATGCATGCAAAAGAAAATAATGGAAGCCCTAGTAGCTAAAGAATGCGGGGACAAACCCCCAAAAATTCGGGCCCAATTACAAGGGAGAAAAGATAGAAATAAATTTTGTGACGACGGAGAATCCTTTGTGAAAGCAGGATCATGGTCTCCTACGTCTTTTCCTCGTGTGGCTTAGCTCGTGGTTGCTGTCGCCGCTCTGTTGTGCCTCATCGCCTCGTTAGATTCTTGCATAGTAAAAAAAAAGAAAATTGATCAGATAATTGCGCAACTCAGAATATTCAAAAATAATGAAGTGAATCTATTGCGTCTGTTGCCTCCCCGGCAACGGTGCCACTTTGACAGAGCGATTTTCACTTTGAATATTTAATATTAAGATAATAAATCATTGTAGCACAAAAGGTGGTGAAAAATCTCTCAATCAAAGATTAAACAGATATGAATTTAAACCACAATAATAGATGTCGTATCCACAGGGAGGAATAGACCAATAAATTCACGAGTCAGGGAATACACAGTTCGCAAACTCTTCTGCAACTATAATGCGAGGAATATGCTATTTTAAATGAAGTTTGCAATTTCCATAAAGGTTCAGGGGTATTATGCAGTTTTCATGTCAGGAATTAAGCTCCAAAAATATGTGTATGATGCATGTGTAATGGTTTATCATGTAAATTCAACTTTCATGCAATTCTGATTTGAAATTCAAGGTAGAAATATGCACATAACACAAGTAAAATAATTTCAGGAAACTCTGAGTGCATCAGTGCAATGTGGCATGAATAAATTATTAATATAAAATTGACAATGGCATTGAATGTAATTATTAATAAGGATAAAAACAGAGGATTTCTCCTCTCTCCTCCTTACGTGTGTGGCCACGCATGGTTGGTCACGAGAGTCAGCGGGGAGGTGCGGCTTGACAAAGCTACGCAAAGGCGGTGACGTGGCTGCATGAGGTGGCCGAAAACGGTCGGATGGAGGAGGATGGTCTCCAGCCTGTTGGAGGAGGCTGCCACTGCTGCAGCCGCGCACTTGGCACTGGTGCACGCCTGTGCGCGCCTGCAGGGTTTGGTGGCCAGGGTGCGGACGTCTGTAGGCACGGCTGGTGGCTCTTCAGCCTCCGTAGGGCGGTGGTGGCAAGGGCTATGGGGGATGCAGTGCCTGCAGTAAAGGGCACTGGAGGAGGGTGGATGCGCTGTGGTGGTTGGAGAGGCGCGGGCCTGGTAGAGGGGAGCGCCAGGCGCTGGAGAGGCACTGCTTGTGGGGGGGGCACTGTGCGGGTGCAGTAGGGGCGGTGGTTCTGAATAGGTCTGTAGGCGATGGGCATCTGTGGTGGGTGCTATGCGGGTGCGTGAGCGGGCGCCTGCAGGGGCGGCTGGAGATTGGCGTGCTGGTGGCGACGGCAGTTTGTAGAGAGGAGGACCAGGTGCTAGAAAGGTGCTGGCAGGAGGCGGGCACTGGCTTGGTAGGGGCGCATAAAGTGGAGGCGCTGCAGTGAGGCGCGTTGGTGGTGTTGGAGCGGGTGCCTGTAGGGGCGGCTGGAGATGGGCGCAACCTGGCAGGGGCGAGCAAGGTGGAGAAGGTGCGGTGCCTGCAGGCTAGAGTGGTGTGAGCGCTGGAGGGGGAAGCTTGGTGCACAGTTGATAGCGAAATACGCGTGATTTGTAAAAGCAGTTTTTTTACGTCGTTGTAACACGCGAATCCGCTTTCGCTTTTAAAATTTATATCCTAGATAGGGGAGTATCTGGGGTCGTCCAAGGAGGCAAAAATTGCAATAATGATTCTCTTGCTTGGAATACAATCTCAACTTTCTTTTTAATATTTTTCAATATGTAATTTTTTTGTATTTTGAAAAGACGAGGGCAAACGGCAGATTGTAGCGAAAAGAACTAACACCTACAAATGATTAAAAATCTAAAAGATAGAAATATCTTCTTCCTAAGCTCACTCTAGGCAAGTGTAGGCCTAGGGTAATTAGGAAGAAGAGGTGAAATAAGTGCTAGAGCCAAAACAAACAACTGCAATAAAAAGCTTAAAAGAAGGCAATTTTTGATTGAGTAGAATGAGTGTTCTTTTCAAGGACAAGTAGAGGAAAGCTTCTACTACAATTGAACAATTTAAAAGCAAGAAAAGAAACACAAATCCTCTTGTAACAATGGTGAAGAAGGTTGTCTTCTTGCTCCAAGCCTAGCTGCTCCTTGGCTTGAAAAGAGGGCCTCCTTCTTCTCCTTCCTTGAGAGCTCCTCCAAGGTGGAAGCTACCACCTTTAATGCTCTCTCCAAAGGGGTGGGCGTGCACCACCCTTAAAACTCCTCCAAGGTGGCGTGACCACCTTCAAGATCTCCTCCAAGATCTTCCTTGCCTGGCTTCTCCTTTGGCTGGCGTGACCCAAGAGAGAAGGGAAGAGGGGAAGGCACCAAGGGGACAGAATATCCCCTTAATCTTCTTCTTCTTCTTCTCTCTTGGACGTGGGATTCTTGGTGGAATATGAGAGTGAAATGGCTAGCCAAGGATGGCTTGAATGGTGGTGGGTAGTGGTCTTTTTATAGGGTAGGATGGGGGGTTAAGGTACCCCTTGAAATGGAGGGCTAGGATGGAAGGATGAGGGTGGTTGGTGATCCTATGGCTAGGGTTAGTTGGCGCCACCCCAAGGGGTGTTAAAGGGGGTGGTTATGGTGGTGTTGGTGTCTTTTGGTGGTGGAGAGACACCACCATGTTGGCGCCAACATGGGGTCTTCTAGAAGGGGGGTTAGGTGGATGGTGGAGATGGGTTCAAGGGAGATTGTGTGGTGGAGATGAGGGGAGATTTTGGAGGGAAAAGTGGCGCCACTAAGGGGTGGTTATGGGTAGTTTTTGGCGCCACTTTTAGGTGTCTTTTGGAGGTGGTGGGTAGGTTAGGTTGGTGCCAAGTAGGTTAGCTTATGTGGAGCTTAGGTGGAGCTAGTTGGGTGGAGTTGGTAGGTGGGTTTTTGGGGTGGTACAAGCCAAGGAAGTTGGAGCATAGTTAAGCTAAGCTAAGCTAAGCTAAGCTAGCTTAGCTAATGGAGGAGTAGAGGAAAAGGTGTTGGAGCTAGGGTTTGGAGGGAGGAGCTGAGGAGAAGAAGTCTGGAGCTGGAGCTGGAGCTGGCTGCTGCTGAAGAGGCTAGCATGGGGCTACTCTAGCTGGCTTAGCTTGCTAGTTCCTTGCTGGTTGCTAAGCCAAGCTAAAGTGAGATAGCTTCTACCAAAATGAGCTAAGGTGAGCTGGGTCTGGTGCTCCCGGGGAGAATCAAGCTGGTTGAGGCAGCTAAGGTAGCTTAGCTCAACTGAGTTGAGCTAAGCTGAGTCCCTGTGAGCTGGACTTGAGCTTCCTGAGCTGGGATGAATTCTTCTTCAGTTGGTTGGAGCTGAGTGGAGCTGGATGTAGCTGGATCTGAGCTGGGGTGAACTCCTGTCAACTTAGCCGAGCTAACTAGAGCTCCCTGTGAACTAGTGGGAGCTGAGATGAGCTAGACTCAGCTAAGTTGAGCTGGATCTGAGCTGACTTGAGCTAGGGTGAGCTAAGGTGAACTCTCTTGAGCTGCCATCCAGCTGAGATTAGCTGAATGGAGCTGGGATGAGCTAACCCTAGTTCAAGTAAGCTAGGTTCCAGCTGCGGTGAGCTAGATCAAGCTGAGGTGAGCTGGATCAAGCTGAGGTGAGCTGGATTAGGCTGAGTTCCAGCTAGTCTGGGCTTCTCCTTCACCATTTGCCTTCTTGAGTGCTAGGGTTTTAGGGATCTGTGCATCTGTACATCCCTAACACTCACAAAAACTCATTAAAATGACAATAAAAAATGCAATGCATGCCTATCCTAATTTATGCCTAAATGCAGCCCAAAAACCCGTTTGCAGAGTAAAATTCTAAGAGCTAGGTTAGTTTTAAAGCATAAAAATGATGATAAACTGGCGTTTATCAACAGTGCACACGGTGGTTGCACGATTCCTCGATGATGCCTCTTCTCCTATGCTCCACCTCCTCTTAACTCCTCTCTTCCGCCCTTCCCGGAATTTTCAAAATCCCCTTGCTATTTTTGGCCGGTGGCTATTGAGGGTGGCCGGAGGATGGGGGAAAAACATATGCCGCCGGTTGTTTGTTGGGAAAATTTATTCCCCAGCTCCTTGTTCTTTCTAAATATCATTTCTGCACATAAAAAAATAACAAAATCATTACATATTAAGTTATAGAATGTTATAAAATAGATGTAAACTTAAATCATGATGCATGCAAATATTCTATAACTTAATGTAGTTATTAACAAACCTAAAAGGTAAGATTAAAGTTACTTAGGCGTAATACTAGTCCATTAAAATGGACTCATCAATCGTCCGCGCGGTAGAGGAGAGAGAAGGTAGTGGCAGGTCCTTGGGTCGGTTGGGCGGTTGGGATGGCACCACGTGGCACCATCTTGGCTATCCATCCTCATTGTCTTGTAGATGGTGCTATGGATGTCGGATTGGATCGATTTTCACGTCGTTGGGCTACAATTGTCGATCCAAACCCATTCGTGTCATCAAATTTGTCATCTGAAGTGTAGATTTATACCATCTTGGCCCTTGATCTCTGATCTTCCTCTTATTATATCTGATGCTACGAAAGTTCGATCAAGGCAATCTTGAAGTTGTTGAACTTTGATAATTGCCCTAATCAAATCTGTATGGTTGGATCTTCAATCCGAGAACCCAATTAAATGTCACCCTATCCCTGGCTACCAAGAAGAAGAAATTACTATACAATTTATATAGTTTGACCTAAATGCATGATGACGTATGTTATGCAATATTTGTAATGCATAATGCTTATATGATACTAAGAACATGCATTAATGGACATTTTTGGCTATTCAGATGTACGTACATCACACCCCCATACCTATCTTTCGTTAGTCCCTAGCAAAAACTATATGCTATTTATAAAAGTATTAGGCCTGATTTCTTGGCCAAAAGTTATTCTTCAACACTAGGAGATTTATACTAAGAACCTGAACTACAAACACACAACAATGCCCGGGTGTCTGCCAAAATGCAGACCGCCTCAAGCCCTCGCCTTATTCAAAGAAGGATCTTTTTCTTCTTTCCTTCTTTTCTAATTGTTTTGGATTTTTGAGTTTAGGGTTTCGAAGCAGCTTTCTACGACCACTCAACCCACCCAAGACTCAAAGAGAACCCTAAGTTCTAAGCATCTTTATGTGTGAAATGTGATAGACTCACTGATCGACGACTAGAATGGACTTCAGGTTTCTACACCCCTAGGTGACTTTGAAAAGAAATTCTGCCTAAAGGTGTATCTATTCAACCGATAGCTTTCTCCCTACTTTTATTTTTATGGGGTCAACACAAGGACAAACCCAGTGTATATCTCCCCAGCTTATTCTGCTTCTCTGCTTCTTCTTAAGTGTTTCGAAATTATACGTGCATTTCTTAAGCTGAGTTCTAGGCAACCTACCAATGGGTTGTTACCCACGATAACTTGCCAGCCATACTCCTGCAGTGAAGTGTGTCTTATTTCCTTTTTTCTTTTATTTTCTCCTTTTTTTGTATATTTTTGTATATTTTTCTTTTTTTCTAAGTAGGTGACTTCCTTGATCTAAGATTTACCTAAAGGTAGCAGGAAAAGAATGGTCGTGTGATTGGGCTTTGGACAACCTACCAATGGGCTGTTACCCATGAGAACTTGCTAGCCATACCACTGTAGAAGGTTCATTAGCTACACAATTTCCGTTAAAACCGCCGTAAAGTGAGTCAGTGCAAATAGTGTGTAGATACTTAGACCTAAAATCCCCTCAAATCAGGGGGTGGGTTGATAAGTTGTCTACTTATCACCCCAACTTATTTAACTAAACTGAAGCAAATTTAGAATGGCACGGACTCAATAAACAAATCAACATTTTAGTGGACACCTGGGCTGATTAAGCCTGAAGACCTGAAGGGTCAAAGTGTTCGGATCCTACTGTATTATTCCCTAAGGTTGAAAAATCCTAATGCCCAATTATTCTTTCATAATTCAATTTTTTTTAATAAAGGGAAAAATAGGTAGAATTTACAAGAATTCCACAGAGCTGACAAAATGATTCAGAAATGAATCCACCCCCGATGTCTATCTGATGCAATGTCCTCATTGAAAATAAAATGCATGAGAAGCAGGGTAGAATGAAGAAAATATCACCTATATTCCATGATACTTGGGTCAGCTCTGAGTTAGACTGTACAAGTGTTGAGTTTAAAGGCATCAGCTAGGCAAAGTCTAGCCAAAGAAATCACATTAAGGTTAAAGCAACCTTATCGGAGATGGGTTTTGGAATAACACGATCAACATAAGGTTTCAGACGCTGTCCGTTGACCTTAAAAGAATTACCCGCCTTTGGGTCAGAGATCTCAATGGCTCCGTTGGGAACTATTCGATCGATGATGAATGGGCCATCCCACTTTTACCAAAGCTTGCCGGGAAAGAGCTTAAGTCAAGAATCAAAGAGCTAGACCTTTTGGTTCGACTCAAAGCTCTTGCAAGAAATCATTTGGTCATGAAGAGCTTTGGTCCGAGCCTTATAAATCTTCGAATTCTCATACACATCATTTCTAAGCTCCTCCAACTCAGATAGTTGGAGCTTCCTAGTCATTCCATCTAAACTTAGATCAAAGTTGCATTTCTTGATCACCCAAAATGCCTGATGTTCAATATCTATGGGTCAATGGCACACCTTTTCATACATTAGACGAAATGGTGACATGCCAATAGGCATTTAGTATGCCGTACGGTAGGCCCAAAGAGCATCCTCAAGCTTTTGAGTCCAATCTTTTTGATCAGCCCTAACCATCTTCTGTAGGATGTCCTTGATCTCCCGATTGGAGATCTCGGCCTGTCTGTTTATCTGAGGGTGGTAAGGTGTGGAGATTCTGTGATTTACCCCATATTTTGCCAGTAAACTATGGAACTGGGCATTTGTGAAGTGAGTACCACCATCGCTGATGATAGCCCTCGAAATCCTGAACCAACTAAAGATGTTCCTTTTGACAAAATCGATAACCACTTTGTGGTCATTGGTTCGGGTGGGAATAGCCTCGATCCACTTGGACACATAATCAACAGCAACAAGAATGTACTGGTGTCTGAAAAAAGGGAGGAAGGGTCCCATGAAATTGATGCCCCAAACATCGAAGATTTCGATAGGAAAGATTGGGTTTAGAGGCATCACAACTCTCTTGGTTATGCTCCCAAGTGCCTAGCCTCGGGAACATGACCTCGAGAATTCTGGGGCATCCTTGAATAAAGATGGCCAATATAATCCAAATTGCAATATTTTTGCACCCATCTTTCTCCCAGAGAAATGTCCACCACACACAGATGCATGGAGGAACTCAACTGTACTTTGGAATTCATTCTCCGGAACACATTGGCGAATAATCTGTTCAGAGTCGATGCAGTACAGTACAAGGTCTTCCTAGAAGTAATTTTTGGCCTCAGATTTGAGTCTATCTCATTGTTGCTTGGTCCAATCCTGAGGGATTTGAGCAAAAACCAAATAGTTTACTATCTGCAAACCATGGGGTTTGGACACTTGACGCTGCAAGAATAGTCTCATCCGAAAAGGTATTAGCAATTGAAATATCTAGATGAGGAGAATCACTTAGAAGTCTTGAAAGATGATTTGCCACCACAATCTGTGCCCTAGATTTATCTTTGATTTCAAGATGAAATTCTTGAAGCTGAAAAATCCATCGAATGAGTCGGGGTTTGGCATCCTTTTTGGCTAAGAGATATCTCAAGGCCGAGTAGTCGGTGTAAATTATGACCTAAGACCCTAAGTGATAAGCCCTGAATTTCTCTAAACCAAATTCTACAACTAGCAACTCCTTCTCAGTAATGGTATAATTCCTCTTAGCATCATCCAGAGTTTTGCTAGTGTAGTAGATGACAGAGAGCTTTCTATCGATCTTTTGACCCAAAATAGCCCCAACCGCATAATCAGAAGCGTCGGTCTTGATCTCAAATGGGACTGTCCAGACTGGTGGTTGCAACACAGGAGCACAAGTGATTGCCATTTTAAGAAAATAAATTGCCTTACGGCATGATTAGTCTAATTCAAACGGTGTATCTTTGGCAGGAAGGTTGCTCAAAGGGTGGGCAACCTTGGAGAAATCCTTGATGAACCTTTGATAGAATCCCACATGACTAAGAAATGATTGAATCTGTTTGATAAATGTGGGAGGAGGAAGTTTGGAAATAGCATCAACCTTAGCTTTGTCAACTTCAATTCCCCATTTAGAGATTACATGACCCAAGATGATACCTTCTTGTGTCATGAAATGGCTCTTTTCCTAGCTAAGGACCAATCTTGGTTTGATGCATCTTTTAAGGATCAATTCGAGATTAGCCAGGTAAGAATCAAATGATTCTCTGAAAATAAAGAAATTGTCCATGAAGACTTCCATAAACTCTCCCATCATGTCAGAGAATATGGCTAGCATACACCTTTGAAAAGTCTCAGGTGCATTGCATAAGCCTAATGCCATTCTACAGAAAGCAAAGGTTCTGTAGGGATAGGTGAAAGTCATTTTTCCCTGATCCTCGAGATGGATAGGGACGTGATTGTATCTCGAGTAACCGTCTAGGAAATAGAAGTACTTTTGCCCAGCTAATCTTTCAAGGATTTGATCAATGAAGGGCAGAGGGAAATGATCCTTTTTGGTGGTTGTGTTCAGCTTCCTGTAATCGATACAAACTCTCCAAGAGGAAGCTGAACAAGTTGTGACAGATTCTCCTTTCTCGTTAGTCACAACGGTAATCCTAGCTTTCTTGGGAACAATTTGCATAGGACTTACCCAAGGACTATCTGAGATTGGATAAATGATTCCTACGTTGAGCCACTTAATTATTTCTTTCTTGACCACTTCTCGCATATTAGGGTTTAGTCTCCTCTGCATCTGGCGAGAAGGGTGGGATACATCTTCCATGAAAATTATGTGATTGCAATAAGATGGCTCAGTCCCCCTAAGGTCATGGATGTTCTAACCAATTGCCTCCTTGTGTTCCTTTAGGACCTTGAACAGTTTAATCTCCTACTCGTTAGTCAATCTAGCACTGATAATCACAGGGAGCACTTTTTTAGGTCCTAAAAATTGATATTTTAAACTCTTAGGCAATGGTTTCAATTTAAGCTGTGGCAGGTCTAAGATGGAAGGTAAGGATGATGCTGATGAAGATTCATCAAGAGGAAGAGGTTGAAAGTGAAGAAAATCAATAACCTCTTCAGAATGTGGCGGATTTGCCATAGAGGGTTGCAGGTTGGATTCATCGAGACAGGAGGAACTTTCAATTGTATAAACAGCCATACATGTCTTAATATTCAAGTTATCTTCCTCAAGTTCCTTAACTTATCCACAATCCTCAAATTTGTTAATTGCCTTAAAAATATCCAATTTCAATTTCTGATCCCCAAAGGTGATTTCCATGCTACCGCTCTGACAGTTGATATTGGCCTTAGTGGTAGCTAGGAATGGACTCTCCAGAATGATGGGCGTGTTCCTTAAATTCTTAGGTACATCTATGTCAAGGACAGGGAAATCTACAAGAAAATAGAAGTCCTTAACCTTGACAATAACATCCTCAATAATGCCTCTCAAATTTGTGACTGAACAGTCTGCTAATTGCAACGTTACTGAGGTCGATTGAAGTTCACCACATTCAAACTTCTCGTAAAAAGAAGTCAGAATTAGGTTAATAGATGCACCAAGATCCAGGAGTGCCCTATCAAAAGTGTAATCTCCGATAACACATGAAATCACAGGAGCACCTGGATCTCTCTTTATCGGAGGAAGGTGATGCAGGATAACAGAGCTAGCCTACTCAGAGAGTATCACCTTGTCCAGAATAGATTCCCTCAACTTACGCTTCTGGGTGCATAAATCCTTTAAGAATTTAGCATAAGCCGATATGTGTTTGATAGCATTGAGGGGGGAGGATATTGATTTCAACATTCTTGAATATATTCAAGAGCTCCTCATTACTATCAACAGGCTTCTTCTTCCTAGGTTTAATCAAGGCCTCAGGAAAAGGAACATGAGTCAGATCTTCGGAATCAGGTTCCTGAGCCTTGATTTCTTCTTTAGAATTCTCCTTTCTTTCCTCAGGCTCACCAGGATTTTCTTGACTAAAGCAGGGTAGGTGTGGGTCCTAGGTTTACCTTCCACTCCTCAAAGTAACAAAGTTGGCAGATGCGTACGGGTTTGGGTCTTGGGGAGGGTTAGGAAAGATTGAAGGGACTTGATTAGCCAAAAACCCCAAATTCGATGAAGAAGTAGAAGAGGAAGAACACTGCTCAACCACCTGAGATGTGCATTTGGGTCCCTCTGATTCCCATACCCATGGGCTTGATTACCCGGATTCTGTATGTTGCACAGGTTGGGTACAGGTTGAGATGGCAAAGATCCGGGCTGACAGGTGTTTTCAATGAGCCCAGTTTACAAGTTGTCTAGTGAGGTTTTCATTTGTTGCATGAGCTAGATCATAGATCCTTGCAGCTCTACCATCTGACGGTTCAAATTAGCCTACCCTATGGGTTGATGAGCATTCCAAACTGGCTGATTGACCTGATTCGAGAGTAGCTGAGTATAAACATGACCTTGACCCATTGGTCTTTGTGGAGCATAGTTGATGGGTCGAAATTGGGTCTGCTGCCCCAGATTTTTCTAGGAGAAGTTAGGGTGGTTCCTCCAACCCATATTATAAGCATTGGAATATGGGTTGGACCTAACGTTCTCCTATACAGCATAGACATCCTCATAGGGCATGGATGGAGAGAAAGAAAGAGTGGGATTAGAGAAACTGGGATCAAAGGCCCCAGTTTGAAACGCATGGGGTTCCGAGAAATGCTGGCTCATAGGTTGAGCCACATCCAATAGATTCACAAACTCCCATCCAGAAGGAGCTCACGAAAAATGGAATCTCGAATTCTTGGATTTAGTGGATCGAGAATTGTTTGCAGAGTTTTCCACCATCCACTCCATCCTTTTGGTAACCAGGTCCACCTTATCTAGTTTATTACAAATCAGCTCCATATCGAATGAATGAGTCATGGACCTCATTAACGTTCAATCTGGGTTGTTGGGACCTGTTAAATGTATTCATGGAGGCATGATTGATTGAATTTTCACTCATTTCTTCAAACAAATCATGTGCACTATCTACGTCTTTGTTGAGGAAATTGCTTTCGCAAGAAGCATCCACGTGATTTCTAAGTTGCTTAGTCAACCCGTGGTAAAAGATCTGCATAAGTTGCCATCTCGACACCTCGTGGTGTGGACACTTCCTCAATAAGTCCTAGAATTGCTCCTAGGCAACATGAAAGTAGTAATCACCTGCCTCAGTGCATTGGTATGCCCAACTGGAAAGAATTTCTTTAAGAAAGACGATTTAAGATCGTTCCAAGTTGCTATCGACCTTCCTATGGTCCTATAACAATGAGCAACCTTATTTCCTAAGAGAGTGGGGAAAGAGCCTCATGATCATTTTCTCTTCATTCATGTTTCATGCTTTGGTAGTCTGGACAAAAGTGGTCAAGTCCTCCAAATGCTAAAACGGGTCTTCAGAGCCAAGCCCATGAAAATGTTTGATCAGGCTTAACACCTGGGGATTGATTTCAATGTCTCCAGCTGTAATCTAGATGCTAGAATGTTCCCCGTAATTCAAATGATCATAAAAATCCTTCAATAGCTGAGCATCCTGCAATCTTTGGAACCATTCTTGCATTATCTGCATTTGTTCCAACTGCCTTTGAAACATCTCTTATTGATTCTGAGGCAGAGGAGGTTGTTGATCGGCCATGGGATCAATTTGGCCAAAATTCAATCTACGCCTCCTAGAATGATCTAATGGTCCTTCCAATCGGGGATTCAATGACCTCCTTCCAAGCATAAACTAGGAAGAGGTCAAAAGGACTGGGGATAAGAACCCTGTAGCATAACAAAACAAGCCTGTCCTTAAGTTGGGTAGCCTAAGGATCTACAAACTCTCAGAATTCGTCTAAAGATTATAGATGATTTATTCTATGATGTAGATGCGTTTTGCGAATTAAAATTAGGGTTCGGAGGACCTATCTCGTAGCTCGCAAAATGCATCTATCAGATGAAATTTATAACCAAAACTCAAAAAGAGTCCCGGGTCGAACACGGGGAGGCGAACGTTTGATTTTGAAAAATCCACATTTCGCTTTTTTTTTGTGTCATTTTTTATCTTTTCTAATTTTTTTTAGTTTTTAGCAAGCAAGCGATCAGGTCGATGAATTCTAGCTAATCATCTTGCAACAATATAAGAGAGAGAGGGAGAAAGAGAGAGAGAGAGAAACAATCATCTATTTATAAACGAATATTTGTTACACTACAAAAGTGGGAAATCGACACTACGAAAGTGTAAAAGGATAGAGAGAGGTGAGAGAAATCCCCCTCAATGGTCGCTCAAAGGATGACTCACTCTGACGTCGCCTGGAGGAAGGTGGTGGGGAGTGGGACGAACGGGGATGGAGCTAGAGGACGGAGGGCAGGACAGGATGGTGTTGTGGTGAGGATCTTCTTCCCGAAGGGTAGTGAGAGGATGGCCATGGGATGCTCTACGAATGGGGATGAGGGGAGGGAAAACTATTTGATTTTTTACTCTAGAGGAGCATCACGGGCTTGGGACAAGCTCTCTCTGGAGCCTTAGAGGTGGTGAGAGGAAGAAAGGAAGAGATGAAGAAAAATGGGAGGGGTAAGGGTCCTTTTATAGTGGAGAAAAGAATCAAATTTATATGCAGGACATTTAGTAATGGTCATAAATGTCACTGAAGATCCGCTACAAACGTCGCTGAAAATAGCCCACGTTGCTGCTGCGCTAGCACGCGATTCGCAAGCCGTGTCGTGCGGCTTCGTGGGCTACGTGCCTACATGTGCTGCCCTTGCCTGCACGCGCGCACCGACGCTGCTGTGCACATGCGGTGGAGTGTGCGTGTGCATGGGCGGCCTGGGTTGCGCCACATGGCGTGATCTGGGTTGTCCATCTTCTTTTCATTGTGGGAGCTACTACAGAGGTTGGATTGAGTCTATCTTTTCACCGTTGGGCTGCGATCGTCAACCTGAATCCATCCGCACAGTCGGATTTGTCATTTGAAGCTTCGAATAATGTCACCTAGTCCCTTGGCTGTTGATCTTCCTCGGACTACATATGGTGCTACGGGACTCCGATCAAGGTGATTTGGGAGGCGTTGGACTCCGATCGTCATCTTGATCAGATCCGTACGGTTGGATCGTCAATCTAAGGCTCCAAAATAAATATCCTTCTCTCCTAACTACAAAAAGGACACAATTAACCTAAATTATATACAACTACTCTAAATGCTGAATGATGCATGCTATGCAATATTTGCAAAATGAAATGTAAATCTAAGCCTAGGAACATGCATGAATAGACATTTTACCCTCAATTGTTGTATTTGCATCATACCCTTATGCCTATCTTTTGCTATTCGCTAGCAAAATTAAACTACATGCTATGTATAAAAATAGAATTAGGATTCGATTGCTTAGTCCTAAGTCATTTATTAACAATAGAAAATTTCAACTAAGGTCCTAAACTACAAAAACTCAACAGTACCCGGGTGTCTGCCAAAATGAAGATCGCCCAAGTCCTCGCCTTATTTGAAAAGCGAAGATACATTTTTTTGTTTTTCTTCTTTTCTAATTTTTTTGGACTTTTGGAGTTTGAGAATTTCATGATAACTTTTTACGGCTATCCAACCCACCCAAGACTCAAAAAGGACTCCAAGTGCTAAGCATCTAGTGGAAAGAGTGAAAGACTCATTAGGTAACCATTAAAACGAACTTTAGGTTTCTACGACCCTAGGTGACCTTGCCTAGGGATTTATCTTTTTGAACAGTGGCTTTCTCCCCACATCTCTTATTTATAAGGTCAACACAAGGGCAAACCCAGTGTATATCTCCCCGGTTTATTCTACTTCCCCGCTACTTCCCTAAGTGTTTTGGGAATTATTATGCATTTTTATGAGCTGGGCTCTAGACAACCGACCAATGGGCTATTACCCATGACAACTTACTAGCCATACTCGTGTTGTGAAGTGTGGTTTTTTTTGTTTATTTTTTTTTCTTTTTTTTCTATTTTTTTTCTCTTTTTTCTTCTTTTTTTATTTTGTTTTAGTAGGTGACTTCCCTGATCTAGGATTTACCTAACAGCAGTACGACAAAAATGGTCTTGTGGCTGCGCTCTGGACAGCCGGCCGATGAGCTATTACCACCGACAACTTGCCAGCCATACCACCCTAGATAGTTCATTAACTATCCAATTTTCAAAGAAACCTCCGAAAAGTGAGTCAGTGTAAAAAAAAGTGTGTAGATGCTTAGGCTTAAAGTCCCCCCAAATCAGAGGGCGAGTTAGTAAGTCATGTACTTATCATCCTAATTTATTTACTAGATTAAGGATGAATTTGAATTGGCGAGGACTTGAGACTAAGTCCACATTTGAGTGGACACCCATGCTAATTAAGCTCGAAGACATGAAGAGTCTAAGTGTTTAGGTTCTCTCGTATCATTTCCTAGAGTTAATAACACCTAAAAGCCTAAGTTCTCTTCCCCTAATTCTATTTTCTTTTTTTTTATCTTTTTGAATTTTCATTCTTTTTTTTACAAAAAAGGAGACTAAAAGAAATTCTACGGAGTTAACAAAATGATTTCAGGATAAAGTATCCACCCCCCCATGCCTAAATGATGCAATGTCCTCATTGTAAAAATAAAGACATGAAAAGGGTGGAGTAAACAGAATATCACCAGAATTTCGTGACAACCTGGTCAGCTCCACAAAGAGAAGAGAGTATACACACACTCTAAGTTTAATGCCTTCAGCTAGGCATAATATACATATAAAGAAGAAATTGAGAATTCACAAGTGCAGGTCAAAATCAAAATAAAAAGGTGGATCCTAAAACCCATCAGTAGAAGATGTCCACAGAGATGGACCAGATTATGATGCAGACCCATGCCCCAAGGTCGAGTGGTTCTAAGGTTCTGGATGAAAATCACCTAGAATCAAAGGTTGTTAAGCTTGCGAGGCTGGGCCTGTGGTTTTGTGGTGTGCAACCCAAGGCCAAAGTGTCGGACAACAGGTAAAGATGGTTCAATAGGTTCAAATGTCCTCTTAACATTCAGCTTAGAAAAATAATCAGTTATTTCGAGCTTGGGTTCCACGTGAAAGATATCATAAGGGTCCTGGTAGAAAGTAGGTGGTTTCAGGTCAATAGGTACCCTTCGATCCAAAATCAAAGTTCCCTCAGACTTAGCCTCCCAAATTTTCATTTCAACAATTCTATCGTCCAACATCAAGAGCTCAGGCTCTGAGACCTCTAGCATATCATTCACCCCATAAGATTTACCCAAGTCCAGAAATCATGGTTGACTCAAAATTGACTTGGGTACAATGATTTCCAAGTCAAAATCAATCCCTTCAGGGTGTGGTTGAGGAATGGGGCTATTAATTGAATCTTATAGTAAATGAGGATTTGAATCCTCTAAGTTGGCTCCAATCAAATCCAAATCTTCAATAATTGGGCTATCAAATGGTTCGTCAGATTCCTCAAGCCCATTTGTCTCACTAAAATCCTCTTCCTTATGTTCAAGTGAGACTTCACCAAAAGATTCTTCACCTTAGAGTCAAAGAATTCATGATCCTCAATTATATATGTCTGAAAATCGATTGTCATTTGCTGGTTCAAAGAGACATACTTTTCCTCGCTCCCTAGCTCAGGGATCTCGGGTAAATCAATTGGTTCATCCTCAATGGGTTGCTTTAGCCCAACCTGGTCATCCCCCATCTCAGAAAATGTATTCCCCCCGACAGGCACTTGAGTGGGTTCAGACATTGGCTCTCTTCAAGAGGGTTCATCTTGAGAATCATCCTAAGATTTGACTAGGGCAACCACAAATTTCATCCTCAACCTCGATAATTTCCTAAGAAGAAACTCACCCAAGTCCCTATTCCTAACATTTTGGAGCAAATCCAATAAAGAACTATTAAGTTCATCAATCATTTTGATCATAGGGTCCAAGGCTTCACTGCATGGTATTGGCTGAGCTTCTAAAGATTATATAGTGTTCCTCAAATTAGCCAACACCCTATTCTAGATTTGGTTCACCAGAACTGACTGGTTCGGTTCAAGGTTGGTGGGTTTGAGTTAAACCTAGGGGAGTTAAGATATCGAGGTTCTCAGGTCCCTCCATAATAGTAGGTCATCTCGGGTTGTTCAAAGAATGGTGGTGACCTATATTCAGTGGAATACTTGGGAGAGTAAGTGTTATAATCAGCATGTCCTTCATGGTTGTAGATCTGATTAGGTTGATCATCAAAGCATTGAGATCTATAATCATTGTAGCTCTGGGAAGGATAGTAATCATAGTCTTGTTGTCCAGGGTTAGGCCCTGGACACTGAGGTCCAGATTCATATCCCCTATCACAATTATCCCGGCTAGTGGATGGGTAATTACATGTCAAGCTGGGATAGTAATCATCTTGGGGATAAGTCGTGGTAGGAGGGTAGGATTGGAAATGTGTGAAAGATGTGGAAGGATACATTGTGGAGTAAGAGGGAAATCAGAAGAGAGAAAGGAGCCCTATAATACAAGTAATCAACCCCATTCTTAGGTGGGTTAGCCTAAAGACCTACAGACTCCTAGGACCCATCTTGAGATTATAAACGATTTGGTCTACTTTTATCCGATCAATCCAACCAGTTAGAAGGAGGGACTGGGGAGAAGGTTCTTCCTTTGGCTTACGCCTTCGGTTCCTAATGTACCCCCCAGCCACGGTCGTTTGATGCTACTCCCCTAGCTAGACATCAGATGGACTAGCAGAAGTAGATTAATCGAAAAAATCTTAGTCTGAGCCCCAAAGAGTGAATCAATCCTTAAGGCCAACATCTAGTCAATTTTAATTAGGCTTGGGATGATTGTGCTCTTGGAATGTGATGGGCCCTTTAGATGGGTTGTGCCCTTAATGATTAATTCAAAATGTGTGTGTGTGTGCACAACCATGGTTTGCAAACAAGGTTATTTGTTGATGTGTCTTTTAGGATTTAACCTTGTTTAGTCGCTTTTAAGGTTTAATTCTTAGGTTGGTTCAATCAAGGTTTAGTATAACACTCCAAGTTGTGAAAGCACTGGTGATGATATATTCCTTTTGAAATCAAAAAAAAAATGTGGAGTGCCTGGTTCAACCCTAAGAATCAACCCTAAGTGGCAAGTTACTTGATGGGTCACTTTTATTTTGAGTGGTGTGGCCCAAACAGTTTAAGCAATTGGCCTATTGCACCACTTAGTTAAGGCACACAGAAATGTTTGACCTATTCAAATTTCTACTTACTTATTTGTGTGTTGAGTTAAGTGTATCGGGTCCACAGATCAGATCCCGGTTAAGTGGTAAAATCGATGTGATTGTGTGCCTTAGGGTGAGAAGTTGTGGGTGTTAAGTGTGTAGCTTTCAGAAAATCCCACAAGAGAAGAGTATTTTTTTTTATTTTTTTATATATGCAGGGGTGAGATGAGTGGAGGAGGCAAATAAACAAACAACCACATCTATCCTAGGGTTTATAAAAAGCACCTAAGTTGATTTGTGTGGTGAAATGAACTAGTGGGTGGGGGTGGTGGGGATAAACTCACAAAACCTTCATCCACACTTTTCTCTGATCTAACCGCTTTGGCTTGCCTTAGATGAGTACCTGCAATCACAGTAAGATCAGAGAAAAAGTGAGATAAAAGTTAGGTAAAGCGAAAAAAATGTGAGAAAAACCAAAGAGCGTTGCCTCCCTGGCAATGATGCCAAAATGATGAGGGTGCGCTTCACTTTTATTTATTCTTGGTTGTTTTTTATCTTTTCTATTTTTTTTTAGGTTTTAGCAAGCAAGAGATTAGGTCGATGAATTCTAGCTAATCTACTTGCAACAATATAAGAGAGAGAGGGAGAAAGAGAGAGAGAAACAATCATCTATTTATAAATGAATGTTTGTTACACTACAAAAGCGGGAAATCTACAGTACGAAAGCTTAAAAAGATAGAGAGGTGAGAGAAATCCCCCTCGACGGTCGCTCAGAGGATGACTCGCTTTGATGTTGCCTGGAGGAAGGTGGTGAGGAGCGGGACGAATAGGGATGGAGCCGAAGGACGTAGGGTGAGGCAAGACGGCATCGCAGTAAGGATGTTCTTCCTGAAGGGCGGTGAGAGGACGGCCACGGGATGCTCCACGAATGGGGATGAGGTGAGGGAAAACTATTTGATTTTTTACTCTAGAGGAGCATCCCGGGCTTGGGATAAGCTCTCTCTAGAGCCTTGGAGGTGGTGAGAGGAAGAAAGGAAGAGATGAAGAAAAATGGGAGGGGTAAGGGTCCTTTTATAGTGGAGGAAAGAATCAAATTCGTATACAAGACATTTAGTGACAGTCATAAAAGTCGCTGAAGATCCGCCGCAAATGTCGCTAAAGATAGCCCACGTGCCCACGCTATTGCTACATTGGAGTGCACTCCGCGAGCCGTGTCGCGTGCTTGCGTGCGCTGCTGCTGCACACGCGCACCTGCACTGCTGTGCACGCGGTGGTGCGTGCGTGTGCTTGGGTGGCCTGGGTTGCGCCACGTGGCACGATCTGGGCCATCCATCTTCTTTTCGTTGTAGGGGCTGCTACAGAGGTCAAATTGAGTTGATTTTCATGCCATTGGGCTGCAATCGTCGACCCAAATCCATCTGCGTGGTCGGATTTGTCTTTTGAAGCTTCGAATTATGTCACTTAGTCCCTTGGCCATTGATCTTCCTCAGACTGCATATGGTGCTATGGGACTCTGATCAAGGTGATTTCAGAGGCGTTAGACTTTGATCATCGTCTTGATTTGATTCGTATGGTCGGATTGTCAATTCAAGGCTCCGAAATAAATATCCTTCTCTCCTAACCAAAAAAAGGATGCAATTAACCTAAATTATATACAACTACCTTAAATGTAAAATGATGCATGCTATGCAATATTTATAACATGAAATGCAAATCTAAGCCTAGGAACATGCATGAATAGGCATTTTACCCTCAATAATTGTGTTTACATCACTCTACTTGTATCCAGTCAATCTAACCAGTTAGGAGGGGCTGGGGTGAAGGTTCTTCCTTCGGCTTACACCTCCAGTTCCTAGTGTGCTTCCCAGCTACGATCACTTGATTCTACTCCCCTAGCTAGACATTAGATTGACTAGTGCAAGCAGGTTAATCGTGAATAATCTCAATCTGGGCCTGAAGAGTGAATCAGTCCTTAAGGCCAACGTCTAATCAATTTTAACTTAGGCTTAGGATTGTAGTGCTTATGGAATGTGGTGGGCCCTTAAAATGGGTTGTGCCCTTAATGATTGAATAGATATGTGTGAGTGCATGCACAACCAGGGTTTTCAAGCAAGATTATTTGGATGAGTTAATTTTAAGGTTCCAATCTTGCTTAAGTTGCTTTTAGGGTTTAGAATTAGGTAAATTCAATTAAGTTCAATAGGCAAACTAGATTTTCAAAACACGGGTGAAGATCTTTTCCGTCTGAAATCAAAAGTAAAGTGGAGTGCTTGGTATTGACCTAAATTGTAAACCCTAAGGGGAAGCTACTTGATGAGTTGATTTTAAATGAAGTGGTGTGGCCCAAACAACTCAAACAATTGGCCTTAATGCACCATTGAGTTAGGCTACACAACTGGTTACTTAATCTGATTTCTACTCAATTATGTGTTTAGGTGTGTGTACCTGTTCCATAAGTTGGAATCCTGGTTGAGTAGATAAAAATCAAGTTAGGTTATGTGCCTCGAATGTGACTGTATGTAGTGTGCAAGTTAATTTCTCCCACAAGAAGCATCTTTTTGTTTGTTTGTTTTTTTTTTACAAGGGTGAGATGAGTCGGGGTGGAAATCAAAGCATCCAAACTAATCCTAGGGTTTATGCGAACACCTAGGTTAAATAAGGTTTGAATTAGGGTTGTGGAATGAAATCTATGGAGGGGGAAAGAATGGGAAACACTTATAGTTGTCTTCAACTGCACTTTACTCCTTTCTACCACTTGAAGATTCCCTGTTGAGGTACTTGTAAAATAATAGAAGAGAAATAAAAGCTAGTTAGAAAACAATTAAGTGCATGAAATGCAGAAAGAAAATCAAGATTCATTGCCTCCCCAGCAACGATGCCAAAATGTTGGTACGGAAAATCATCGTAAATAGGTTTGAGTTTGGAAAACTTGTCGTTGTAGTGCGATTTGCGAGAAAAATCATCAATAGATAAATTTAATCGAAACTCGAAAGGAATTCCGGGTCGAACACAAACAGGCTACGTTGATTTGAAATTCATGATTATATATATATATATTTGTTATTTTTGTTTAGAAAGTGAGATAATTACAATGAATTCAATATTAATAATATGAGAGAGAAAGACAAAGAGAAAGACAGAGAGAGAGAACAAAAACCTTATAAAATGGATAAAGTTTTACAATTAGAAAGCGGGAAATATTACAGCTAGAAAATAGAAAATATTACAACTAGAAAGCAGTAAAATCTACTCTAGAAAGCAATAAAGAGAAAGGAGGTGAGAAGTTATCCTCCTCGATGGCTGCTTGGTGGACGAGCCAAATGGGGTGACGCCTGGAAGATGGAGGGTGAAGATGGAAGATGGAGAATGAAGTGGGAAGAACCAGGGGTGAGGCAAGGTGTCATCATTGAGGGATCCACTTCCTGAATGGGGATAAGAAAAACTTTGATTTTAACTCTTAAAGAGCATCCTGGGTTTGGGACAAGCTTCTTTAGAGCTTTGGAGAGGGAGAGAGGTGAATGAAGGGATAATTGAAATGTGGAGGGTGTCGGTCCTTTTATAGGTGTAGAGGTTGTGGACAAAAAGGCCATTTCACACTTGAAAACATTAATTCAAAGTCTTTAGTGCTAGATTTAAGCATCACTAAAGACCCCAAACATGGGCGTAGGTCATGCACACGCCGCATCTCCTCCTCTACCCATGCCTCAATGCCTACGCACGTTCAAAGATCCTCAGCCGTCCAATCACGAGATCGGACAACTTAGAATCCATCTCGCACGTGCCTTGATAGCACCTCATCGTGCACCTGTGTCTGATTGGGCGTTCAAACGCACATTCGATTGCGCATGCATAATTCGTGAGCCCAGATCGTGCCACATGACTACTACATCCTCCGTCTGTGCTGCATCCAACAGTGCAATTTGACCGCTCCGCACCCGTGGCTTGATTTAAGGCAAGGCGGGGCTCAAACTTGTGCCTCTCTCTTCTTCGTAGTGCTCTTCACCAACGCGCTACACACACGTTTGAGGTGAGTTTACACATTTAGGTGCAAGCTCTCTCAGCCTTTGATCTTGATCCATCAGCTGAGATCGTCCGTGGTTGAGGAGAGAGAGGGCAATGGTGGGTCCTTGGGCCAGTTGGGCTGCTGGGATGGCACCACGTGGCGCCATCTTGGCCATCCATCTTCTATCTTGTAGATGGTGCCACGGATGTCGGATATGACTGATTCTCATGTCGTTGGGTTGAGATTGTCGATCCAAACCCATCAGTGCGGTCAGATTTGTCATATGAAGTGCGGATTTACACTATCTTGGCCCTTGATCTCTGATCTTCCTCGGATTATATCTGATGCTACGGAAGTTCAATCATGACGATCTTGGAGTTGTTGAACTCCGATCATTACCCTGATCAAATCCGTACGGTTGGATTGTCAATCCAAGGCCCTGATTAAATGCTGCCCTATCCCTAGCCACCAAGAAGAAGAAATTACTATACAATTTGTGCAGTTTGACCTAAATGCATGATGATGCATGTTATGCAACATTTACAATGCATGTTACTTATATGATACTAAGAACATGCATTAATAGACATTTTTGGCTATTCAGATATATGCACATCATCCTCCAACCCGGATTATAAGAGCTAGAATATGGGTTGGACCTAACATTCTCCTGCATGTCATACACAACCTCATAGGGTGAGGATGGTGGGAAAGAAGGAGAGAGATCAGAAAAACTGGGATCAAAGGCTCCAGTTTGGAACCCATGAGGTTTCGAGTAATGTTGGCTCATAAGTTGAGCCGCTTCCAGTTGATTCACGAACTCCCGTCTAGTAGGAGCTTGTGAAGAATGGAATCTCAAGTTCTGGTATTGAGTGGATCGAGAAGTATTTGCAGAGTTTCCAACCATCCACTCTTCCATTCTTTTGGTAACCAAGTCCACCTTATCTAGTTTATTACAAATCAATTTCATATTGAATGAATGAGAATCATGGACTTCATTAACATTCAATCTGGGTTGTTAGGATCGGTTAAAAGTATCCATGGAGGCATGATTAATGGAATTTTCACTCATTTCCTCAAACAATTCATGCGCACTATCTGCATCCTTGTTAAGGGAATTGCCTCCATAAGAAGCGTCCATGTAGTTACGGAGTTGCTCAGTCAACCCGTGATAAAAGATCTACACGAGTTACCATTTTAACACCTCGTGGTGTGGACACTTCCGCAATAGATCCTAGAATCACTCCCAAGCACCATGAAGCAGTTCCCTCGGCTGCTAGACGAATGTAGTAATCGCCCATCTCAACACATTGGTACACCTGACTAGAAAGAATTTCTTTAGGAAAGCCGATTTAAGACCATTCCAAGTTGCGATCGACCTTCCAATTGTCTAGTACCAATGTGTGGCCTTATCCCTAAGAGAGTGGGGGAAAAGCCTCATGATCATTTGCTCCTCGTCCACATTTCGTGCTTTGGTGGTCTGGACCAAAGTGTCAAGTCCTCAAAATGCTGAAACGGGTCTTCAGAGCCAAACCCATGGAAATGTTTGATCAGGCTTAACACCTGTGGCTTGATTTCTACGTCTTCGGCTAGAATCTGGACAATGGGATGTTCCCCGTAGTTTGAAGGATCATAAAAATCTTTTAAATGTTAAGTGCCCTGACCATGCATTTGCTTGAACCATTCTTGCATTTGTTGCATTTGTTCCAGTTGCCTTTACAGCATCTCTTGCAGATTCGGAGGCAAAGGAGGTGCTTGATCAGACATGGGATCAATTAGATTGAAATTCAACCTATGCCTCCTTGAATGGTCTAATGGTCCTTCAAAGAAAGGATTCAATGATCTTCTTCCAAGCATAAACTAAAAAGAGGTCAAAAGAACTAGGGATAAGAACCCTGCAGCACAACAAAACAAGCCTATCCTTAAGTTGGGTAGCCTAAGGACCTATGCCTCGAAATAAACTCAAACTACAACATGAATTTTTGTGTTGTCCTTAATCCAAAAGCTGGTTAAGTTGGGATGGTGAGATAGGGGGAGCATGTCCCAAAGGCAGCTAATTATGACAAACCCCTGCCTGCTTAAGTTGTTTGACAATCAAGCCACCCAACTTAACACCTTATGGAGAAAGCAAACGTCACAAATTCGCACCACAGTATGAGAAATATCCTGAAACGGACTGATGAGTCCTAAGGACAATGTCTACTTGATTTTAGATTAGGCCTGGGATAGTAGTGATTTTGAATGTGGTGGGCTCTTAGAATGGGTTGTGCCCTTAATGATTGATTGAATAAGGTCGAGTGCGTGCACAACCAGGGTTTTCAAGCAAGATTATTTGAATCAGTGTCTTTTAGAGTTTAAATCTTGCTTAAGTAGCTTTTAGGGTTGGAATTAAGGTGATTTCAATCAAATTTAGGAGGCACGCCAAGATTTACAAACACGAGTGAAGATATTTTTCCTTTGAAACCAAAATAAAGTGGAGTGCCTTGTTGGACCCTAGTTCCATCTCTCTTCTGTGTTTTGATGTTAACAACAACCATTTTAAGTTCTAATATGTTTATGAAGTAATTTCAGGTCAAAAGAATTTGTGGATGCAAGCAAAAAGATTACACATGAAGGAAGAAGTTTTTGAAGACTTTAGTTTTTATTGTATCTTAGAATTTTTATATGTCTCCAAACAAGTAAAATATATTCTAGGTATTAAAATCAAAGTAGAGATAACTAGGATTCAGAATATCGTTCATTTACTCGGTTCTTAACTCAAAATCGACTCTTTCAAAACAAAGTCGCCTAGAGTAGATTGGATTTCTCAAATTGATCTTTGGTACTTGCTCGGCACAAGTTTGGACCTAAGTTCCAAACTATGAACATCAAGTACTGGTACTCATCATGAGTACCGGTATCAAGTGGTCACAGATTGTGAATTGGGTTTTTGCCTGGACCTTACAAGTACCGGTACTCATCATGAGTACCAGTAAATGAAGATTACAGGACCCAAGTCTATGTGTTACAAGTATCGGTACTCATCATGAGTACCGGTACATGTAGGTCACAGGACCTAAGACTGTGCGTCACAAGTACCGATACTGACAATGAGTACCGGTACCTAGTGATTTGGCTGTACTGACTGTATGTAGTCAGTACCAATACCAAGAGTTTAGTACTAGTACCAACTAATCGTTGTGACCAGTCTGAACGTCTAGTTTGCAATTATTCATAATTCTAATGTTCCTAAAGTACCCCTAACGGCTAGAATTCGTGGGAGAGGTGATTAGTGGTCAATATAAGCACTCTTTGAGTGTCATTTTAGACACATCTCTTAAGAAAAATCATTCTCTTGCCTACACCTTCAATTCTCAATTTTCAAGCTGAAAGAGAGCTTGTTTTGTTGCATACATTTGAAGGCATCTCACCATTTGCAACAAATCATCAAAGGTGATCGTATTTTTCTATAAATAATCATTTGTTTCACACCTTAGTTTTCTTGTTAGATTTGGTTATACATGTTATAAGATATACTCTTGTTGGAGACTTAGGAAATAGTTGTCAGCTTCTATTTACATTTTGCTTATACCTGTATCTTTATCTTTTCTTCATATCTTGTAATTGGGTTGAGGTGACCCGTTAATTACCTCTGATATTAGTAAATTGATTCCCTCTGAGTTGTGGGAATCAGGTTAAAAATCCTAAGTCAAGAGACTTAGGTAGTGGAGTACCCAGGTGAAGGGAACCACTATACATCTTGTGCCTTTGTTTTTGTGGTTTGTTTTGTCTTGCAATCTTTATTTCCCACACTATTCATCCCCCTTCTAGTGTGCTTGTGATTTACAGATCTACAGGTGGTGTCAGAGCGGGTTGGGAAAAGAGGTGATAATTCTCTTTTGCTATGGCATCTCCAGTAAAGCACACCAAAGGACAGTCATCCACATGTCCTCCCTACTTTGATGGAACAGACTATGGATACTGGAAGAGGAGGATGCAAATCTTCCTCAAGGCCATGGATGAGGACACGTGGATGTTTATCCAAGAAAAGTACGTGGATCCAGAGCCACAAGAAAGAGTGGCATGGATGGCAGAACAAAATAGAAGGATCACGGGAAATGTGAAAGCGATGAATGCACTCTATTATGTGTTATCAAGAGAAGAATTTAACCATATCTCCGCATGCGAGTCCACATATGAGATATGGAACACATTGCAAGTCACTTATGAAGGTACAAGTAAAGTTAAAGAAACACATATTTCTATTCTAACAAAAAGCTACGAGTGTTTCAGGATGCAGAAAGGTGAAATAATCAAAGGGATGTACACAAGATTTGGAGAGATTGTTAATCAAATGAAGAATCTTGGAGTTAAGCTGAAGGAGGAACAACTTGTAAGGAAAATCTTAAGATCCCATACAACCGATTGGTCTCCAAAGACCATAGCCATTCAAGAGGCAAAAGATCTTTCTACCCTCTCATTAGATGAGTTAATTGGAAGCCTCATGGCATATGAACTCCAGTTAGAAAATATGAAGAACGTAGAAAAACCCATAAGCAAGAGAAAGGAGCTTGCTTTCAAAGCTTTAAAGGAGGTATCGGACTTTGATGACTCAAATTCCGACGAAGAAGAGGAGCTTGCTCTTCTAACAAGAAGATTCAGAAGATTCATCCAAAAATAAGGTAAGAAAGTCAATAAATTTTCAAATGACATTATTTATTTTGAGTCCAAGAAGAAAGGGCACATACGAAAGATTGTCCAATGATCAGGAAGAAGGAAGAAAAGAAGGACAAAGAACTTGATCAAAAGAAAATGAAGATTTCAAGAAAGACATACAAGGCAACTTGGGATGATAGTGATTCCGACACGGAATCATCTTCTGAAGAATCTGAAGAAACAGAAGTTGCACATCTTTGCTTAATGGCAAATGATGACAACTCAAAAAATGAGGCTGATTCTGAAGTTACCTTTAATGAATTAGTATAATCATATGAAGATTTATATAATAAGGCTAGGATGATTAAAAAGGAAAATAAGGTTTTACGTGATAGTTATAGAACTCTAGAAATAGAGAAATCTTGTTTAGAAATAGAATTAGATATGTCCAAAGAAACTAACAATTAATTACATGCAAAAATAGTAGAATTAGAGGATATTTATGAACACTTTGATGACACTTTGAAAAATCTAATAACAACTAGGCTGAATACGAAATTTTGTAATAATTTAAAAGCTAGGTTCAATAATAAAAAGAACACACAAAATAAATCACATGCACCTAGACATGCATGGATTTATCAAAAGGTCAAGAATCCTAAGAATTATAGATCTAACACTAAAATGATCTATAAACCTAAGGATTTGAAAGGTACTAGCCATCAAGGACCCAAAAGAAAATGGGTACCTAAAATTGATTTAATAAATTGTCTTGCAGGTCAAAAAGGACAAATGGATTCTAGACAGTGGGTGTTCCAAGCACATGACGGGACACTCCGATCTCTTTATCAAATGGACCAAAATCGAAGATTGAGGACACGTCATGTTGGGAGACAACAAACGTTGTCGCATTATTGGTGAAGGTATAATAGGAAACTCTTCTAAGCAGGTACGTAATGTTCTTTTAGTAGAAAACTTAAAACATAACCTGCTTAGTTTTAGTCAAATATGTGATAATGGATGTGATGCTTTGTTCACTAAAGTTGGATTCAAAATATTAAAAGAAGGAACAAATATAGTTTTAATTGAAGGATTTAGATATGAAAATATCTATGCTCTTCATTTTTCAAAAGAGAAGTATGTAAAATGTCTGCTTGCCTCCCATATTGAAGTAGATCTTTGGCACTGTAGGCTAAGTCACATTAATCACAAACATCTTAATAGGTTAGCCAAAAATGAGTTAGTAAGGGGCCTACCTAAACTAACTTATAAGAAGGATGTTTTGTGCAAGTCGTGTGAACTCGGAAAAATGCACAAAACTTCTTTTAAACCTAAAGATTTAGTTTCAACGACACGACCTTTAGAGTTGTTCACCTTGATCTATTTGAACCAACATGATTTGAGTCTAAATGGAACAAAATTTTGCCTAGTTATTGTTGATGACTTCTCTAGGTTCACTTGGGTCATCTTCTTGAAACATAAGGGTGACTCATTTGATTCCTTCCTAGGTCTTACTCGGAGACTTCAAAAGGAAAAATCATCCTCTATTCTTAGACTTAAGACTGATCATGGGGGTGAATTTGAAAATGAAAGATTTTCAAGTTTTTGTGTCAATTCTGGAATAATCCATGAATTTTCATTTCCTCGGGCTCCATCTCAAAATGGTGTTGTAGAGTGCAAGAATCGCACTCTACAAGAATGGCCCGAACTTTGCTCTTGGAGTCTGGGCTTCAAAAATATTTATGGGCAGAAGCCATTAATACGGTATGTTATGTTCTAAATAGAACACTCTTAAGGCCTATTATTAAGAAAACTCCATATGAGCTTTATTATGAGAAGTCTCCTAGGATATCATATTTCAGGGTGTTTGGAAGTAGATGTTATTTATTAAACACCCATGACCGACTTGATAAGTTTGATGCTAAAGGTGATGAAGGCATTTTTATTGGCTATTCAGCAAGAAGCAAAGCTTATCGAGTCTTTAATAAAAGGACTTTTGTCATTGAAGAATCCCTGCATGTTTCATTTGATGAAACAAACTTAGGTGAACCGGAACCAAATCATTTAGATTTTGATGATGAAGATACCCCCTTCATTGATGTATCAAAAATAGAAGATTCACAAAATGTACATGATCTTTCAAAAGAATGGGTACACCATAAGGATCACCCTCAAGAACAGATTATTGGTGATATTGAACAAGGTGTAAAAACCCGATCTCACTTTAGAGCTGATTTTGTCCTTAATGCTTTTGTTTCACAACTTAAACCCAAGAAAGTTGATGAGGCATTAAAGGATGAATCATGGGTTGTAGCTATACAGGAGGAGCTACTCCAATTTACTTGGAACAATGTATGGAACTTGGTACTTGCTCCTGAAGGTAATTCCATCATTGGAACCAAGTGGGTGTTCCGAAATAAATTGGATGAATCTGCTTCAGTGATCAGGAATAAAGCCAGACTTGTAGCTCAAGGCTATAACCAACAGGAGGGTATTGACTTTGATGAGACATATGCTCTTGTAGCTCGCTTGGAGTCCATACGGATGCTGCTTGCCTTTGCAAGTGCAAAGGACTTCAAGTTATACCAAATGGATGTGAAGAGTGCTTTTCTTAATGGTTATATTAAGGAAGAAGTTTATGTTCATCAACCTCCCAGGATCAAGGACCCAACACACCCAGAGCATGTATACAAGCTCAATAAGGTGTTATATGGACTTAAACAAGCTCCCAGGGCCTGGTATGATAGGCTCAGGATCTTTCTTCTTCAGCACGGTTTCATAATTGGAGTTGTTGATTCAACTCTTTTTGTAAAAGAAGAAGGTCATGACATCTTATTGGTTCAAATATATGTCAACGATATTATATTTGGATCAAATAAGGAGTCCCTATGTAAACATTTTTGTGAGACTATGAAGACTGAGTTTGAAATGGGTATGATGGGTGAACTCAGATTCATTTTAGGACTCCAAATTCAACAATTAGACACAGTAATTTACATTAGTCAAACAAAATATGTTCTTGAAATTCTCAAGAAGTTTGACTTTGAAAATGTAAATGGCAAAGAGACTCTAATTGGTCTATCTACTTCTCTTGGTGAAGATTTATCCGGCAAGAGGGTAGATGAAAAGAAATACCGGGGAATGATAGGTTCACTACTATATCTCACAGCTTTTAGACCTGATATTCTTTTTGCTACATGTTTATGCGCGAGATTCCAGTCCGAACCCAAGGAATCTCATTTTAATGCAGTAAAAAGAATATTTAGATACCTAAACAGCACAAAAGACCTTGGTCTTTTCTATCCTAAAGCATAATCTTTAGGTCTATTATGCTATAGTGGTGCAGACTATGCAGGGAGTCGGACGGACTGAAAGAGCACTAGCGGTACATGTCATTTTATTGGATAATCTCTAGTCTCATGGTTCTCTAAGAAATAGACTTGTGTTTCACTTTCTACAACTGAAGTTGATTATATTGCAGCTTCACTTGCTTGCTCTCAGGTCATTTGGATGAGACAGACTTTGTTCAACTTTCGATTATTTTTGCACAATCCAAGATATTATGTGATAATACAAGCGCAATAAATCTATCCAAAAATCCGGTACATCATTCACGTACCAAACATATAGACATTAGACATCATTTCCTTAGAGATAATGTTCTTCAAGGCTCTATTCAATTAGAATTCATTGACACTCAAAACTAATTGGCAGACATCTTTACAAAACCTCTTGCAGTAGAGAGATTCTCTTTATAAGGAGAAAATTAGAACTTTGTACAATAAAAGAGATTCTAATCTTACATTTTGTTTGATATAAACTTTGTTTGTGTTTATGAAAATTCCTAAGGGCTTTTATTCAAATTACACATGCTTACTAAAAGATGGGTAAAATGTAATATTTTCACATGTCTGGAAATACCAAGGTGTTGTTTACAATTTGGTTGCTTAACTTAGGTTGTTGATCACATTATTTTTTCAACACCTAAGTTGTCAATTTTTCTTCTCTCAACCACTTAAGTGGTCATGTGACAAGCACATGACCCATCCCATATAAAAGTGCTCAAGTGCAAACACTTGCCTCATTTCTTCACAACCAAACCCTAGTTCAACCACAACCCCCTCCAAGCCCTTGCCAAGAAGAAGAAGAATCATCTCCAATTTTCATACCCTAGGTACATTCTTCTCTTCTCATCAAATCTTGTTTCCTTGATTTGTTCTATATCATGTTTTTTATTTCTCATCATCATTTCTGCTGCTGCAATACGCTTTTATCAGGTACCAGTTGGTACCAGTACCCATCAACGGTACAGGTACTCGCTGGGCACAGTAGTGCCTGCTTTATAGAGCAGGTACCGGTACTGAAGATGTGTATCGATACTAGCTCATATTTCTGGTTGGGACAGAAAGCAACCAGTTCCGGTACATGCAGGCTTAAATGTGTTGTTACTTGAACACATGATCTTTATCTCTAATTGTATTCCTATTTCTTGTTGTTGTGTGTTTTCAGATGGCACCAAAATCTAAAAGTAAGGGAAAAGCACCTCAAGATGCATTCCACAAGTTTTGCATCAATGAGGATGCTAAATCAAAATTTAATTGGTATAAAGGCCTAAAACTCCATCACTGTAGGCCCATTGAGTGGAAAGATCTTTCTCTACAAATCTATGAGTTCACTACCTATCTTTCCAATCAGCATCTTATGCATTTCTTTGATGAAGCATTTTTTGCTGATGTTCCTAGAGTTTACTTTGACATTAATTGTCTATTTTTTGCTAATCTCCAAGAACAAAAAAATCGAGGCCATCTAGTCTTAACTTCGAAAGTCTTTGGTCAAAAAATCACCATTACTCCTAAATTTTTATCAACCATCACCCAATGCCCTAATGAAGGTCATCCTTTCAACACACTTAAGGAGCAATTTCCTACTCACAAAATTCATTGAACTCTATTGCTTCCTAATTGCCATGGCAAAGCATTAGTTGCTTCCAACATGACTCTTTTTGCTCGTGGTCTTTTCCGTATCTTAGCATGGAATTTAAGGGCTAAAAATTCAGGTTTTCACAAAATTCCCATAGACATTTTACCCTTAACTTATGCTATCATTATTGGATTTTTGGCCAACATGAACATGGTTTTCATTCACTTTCTTAGACCTCATTATCGTGCATCAGCTTTACCTTTGGATATCTTGGTGCTTCACATATTTCATAAAAAAAATTGACCTTTCTAATTTCACTCCTCTTAGAAAAGTGGTTTATTTCAAATGGATCACTCTCCAAGAAATGGGAGTGAAACTCACTAGAGAGGAATCTACTTGTGATGATGAAGAAGATGAAGTTGATCCAAATGCTCAATCTTCTTCTCATCCACCTCCTGAATCATCTTCGGCTTTTGTCCCCATTACCTATCCCTTCTTAGAAGCCAAAACTTCTTGGAAGAACCTATCTCATGAGTCTGGCACCGATCCCTACATGATCAACACTTTCAATTACATTGGCCAAAATTTAACCAATCTGAATTTTTCCTTCCATCACATGGAATGCAAATTTCATGATCTTTCTATGTCTCTTGAGTCTTCCTATGTTGCATCTTCCACTCAACATACCAAACAAAGGAAGCTGACTCAACCAAAAGCACCTCCGAAATACAGCGAAAGAAGACAGAAACCCTTTCAAGATCCATCTTTTGTAGCAGAAAAAGAACCAATTATTAATGAAGATGATGAAGAAGACACAGAAGATGAAGAAAATGTTTCATATGAAGATGACGATGATGATGATGATGACGGCAACGACGACGATGATGATGACGATGGCACCAATGATGATGATGACAATGACGATGATGAGGATGAACAACCACTTATTAGAAAATGTCGTAGAAATTAGTTTAGTTTTTTAAGTATGTAAGCTTTTTGTTGATTGTATGACTCTTAACATTGTTAAATTTCTATGGCTCTTAATATTTATTTTGTGTCATGAACTTTATCATGTTATAAAATTTGATGCATTGTTTGATTATGTATTTATGCTTTGTTATGAAATTTGAACTTTTATGGCATTTGCTCAATTTTTTTGCTTGCTTGACAAAAAGGGGGAGAAATGAAATGGAATGAATGGATACTTCATATCTAAAATAGGGAGAGCTTAGTTTGATGGGGCGGTTGTTTACTCGCTTGTGGAGTTTCTATTCTTCTCTTATTAAGTCTGTTTATTTTTAATATGAGTATCTTATTTGTTTTGTCAACATTAAAAAGGGGGAGATTGTTGGACACTAGTTCCATCTCTCTTCTGTGTTTTGATGTTAACAAAATCATTTTAAGTTCTAATATGTTTATGAAGTAATTTTAGGTCAAAAGAATTTGTGGATGCAAGCAAAAAGATTGTACATGAAGGAAGAAGCTTTTGAAGACTTTAGTTTTTATTGTATCTTAGAATTTTTGTATGTCTCCAAACAAGTAAAACATAATCTAGGTATTAAAATCAAAGTAGAGATAACTAGGATTCAGAATATCATTCATTTACTCAGTTCTTAACTCAAAATCGACTCTTTCAAAACAAAGTCGCCTAGAGTAGATTGGATTTCTCTAATTGATCTTTGGTACTTGCTCTGGACAGGTTTGGACCTAAGTTCCAAACTATGAACATCAAGTACCGGTACTCATCATGAGTACCGGTATCAAGTGGTCACAGTTTGTGAATTGGGATTTTGCCTGGACCTTACAAGTACTGGTACTCAACATGAGTACCGGTACATGAAGATTATAGGACCCAAGTCTGTGTGTTACAAGTACCGGTACTCATCATGAGTACCGGTACATGTAGGTCACAGGACCCAAGACTATGCGTCACAAGTACCAGTACTCACAATGAGTACCGGTACCCAGTGATTTGGCTGTACTGACTGTATGTAGTCAGTACCGGTACCAAGAGTTCAATATTGGTACCAACTAACCATTGTGACCAGTCTGAATGGCTAGTTTGCAAATAATCATAATTCTAATGTTCCTAAAATACCCCTAACGGCTAGAATTCGTGGGAGAGGTGATTAGTGGTATGTTAAGCACTCTTTGAGTGTTGCTTTAGACACATCTCTTGAGAAAAATCATACTCTTGCCTGCACCTTCAATTCTCAATTTTCAAGCTGAAAGAGAGTTTGTTTTGTTGCATACATTTCAAGGCATCTCACCTTTTGCAACAAATCATCAAAGGCGGTCGTATTTTTCTGTAAACAATCATTTGTTTCACGCCTTAGTTTTCTTGTTAGATTTGGTTATACTTGTTATAAGATATATTCTTGTTGGAGACTTAGGAAATAGTTGTAAGCTTCTATTTATATTTTGCTTACACCTATATCTTTATCTTTTCTTCATATCTTGTAATTGGGTTGAGGTAACCCGTTAATTAACTCTGATATTAGTAAATTGATTCCCTCTGAGTTGAGGGAATCAGGTTAAAAATCCTAAGTCAGGAGACTTAGGTAGTGGAGTACCCAGGTGAGGGGAACCACTATACATCTTGTGCCTTTGTTTTTGTGGTTTGTTTTGTCTTGCAATCTTTATTTCCCACACTATTCATCCCCCCTTCTAGTGTGCTTGTGATTTACAAATCCTACATGCCTGGTATTGACCTTAATTGTTAACCCTAATGAGCAAGCTACTTGATGGGTTGTTTTTATGTAAAGTGGTGCGGCGCAAATAACTCAAGCAGTTGGCCTTACTACACCACTGAATTAGGCACATGAATGATTACATAGTCTGATTTCTACTCAATTATGTATCTAGATGTATGTACCAGTTCCAAAGATTGGATTACCGATTGAGTATGAAGAATCAGAAGTTGTGTACCTCTGTGGATATTTTTAGGTTTTCTTTTTTTAAATGGGGGTGAGGTGGGTGGAGGTGAAAATCAAAGCAACCAAACTAATCCTAGGGTTTATGAGAGCACCAAAGTTAATTAGGGTTTGAATTAGGGTGACGGAATGTAATCTATGAGGGGTAAAGAATGGTGGAGCACTTACAGTTGTCCTCAACTACACTTTACTCCTTTCTACCGCTTGAAGATTCTTGATTAGGGTACCTAAATGACAATAGTGAAGAAATAAAAAAGACTTAGAAAGCAATTATGTGTGCAAAATGCGGAAAAGAAATCAAGATCCATTGCCCCCTAGTAACGACACCAAAATGTTTTATTGAAAATTCGTCGCAAAAAGATTTGAGTTTTGAAAACCTGTCATCGTAGTGTAATTTGTGAGAAAATTTGAACAATCAAATAGTTTTTACCAAAACTCAAAAGGAGTCCTAAGTCGAACACAAGGAGGCTACGTTGATTTAAAATCCGCAATTATATTTTTTTTGTTATTTTATTTTAAAGACGAGATAATCACAATGATTCTACTCCACTTGTAATATAAGCACTATAACTTAAAAGAGAGAGAGAGAGAGAAAGAACAACTTTTGTAATCAAAATAATGTTATTACAACTACAACTAGAAAGCAGGAAATCTAATCTACAAAGCAGTAAAGAGAGGGGTAGAGAAGTTATCCTCCTCGACAGTTGCTTGGAGGACGAGCCGGACGGGTGGGGCTTGGAAGAAGGAGAGCGAAGATGGAGGATGGAGAGCGAAGCAAGAAGAATCGGGGGTGAGGCAGGGCATCGTCGTCATGGGATCCACTTTCGAAATGGGGGTGAGAAGACGACCACGGGTGCTCCACGAACAGGGTGAGAAGGGGATGAAATTTTTATTTTTACTCTAGAGGAGCATCCCGAGTTTGGGAAAAGCTTCTTTAGAGCTTACGAGAGGTAGAGAGATGAAGGAAGGGATGAGAAGAATGTGGGGGTCGTAGGGCCTTTTTATAGGTGTAGAGGTTCAAGGCAAATAGGTCATTTTAACATTAAAACATTAAATGCATCAGCCTTTAGTGATTGATATAAATGTCACTAAAGGCTGAACGTCGGTGTAGCATGCACATGTCTGCCCACCTCCTCCCTTTCCTTTGTTTCAACGCTTATCCGCATTCAGACAATCTCAGCTGTCTGATCGCGAGATCGAATGGCTTAGGATCATCCGCATGCATGCCTTCATCACGTGCCTAATGCCTGTGCGTACGATCGCACGTCGAACACCGCGTCAAATCGCACGTGCACAAGCCACGCTTATTCGTGCCACCACGTCTCCTCATACACCGCCGCCCGATCACCCTCCAATGGGTAAAATCGACTGCGCCCTGCCCACGCCCTGCCCATGCCAACGAGCTACGCATGCATTTGAGGTGCATTTTAAACAAGGCATGCGTGCTCATGGCTAGTTGAGGAGAGGAAGTGCAGCAGCGATCCTTGGGTGGTTTAGGCGATTGAGATGGCGTTACGCGGTGCCATCTTGGCCGTCCATCTTCTCTGACTTGTAGATGGTGCCACGAATGTTAGATTAGACCGATTTTCACGTTGTTGGGTTGCGATCATCGACCAAACCCATCTGTGTGGTCAGATTCATCATCTAAGGTACGGATTTACACCACTAACCCCTTGATCTCATATTTTTCTCAGACTGCATCTAATGCTACGGAAGTCCGATCGGGATGATCTTGGAGTCGTTGAACTCCAATCGCCACCCTGATTAGATCCGTATGGTTGGATCGTTAATCTAAGGCCCTGAATAAATATCGTCCTGACCCTGGCCACCAAAAAGAGCAAATTACTGTACAATTTGTACAATTTGACCTAAATACATGATGATGCATGTTATGTAATATTTATAATGCATGATGCTTCTATAACACTAAGAACATGCACAAATAGACATTTTATGCTACTTAGATGCATATACATCAGAAAAAAATCGGTGAATAACATATTGGAGGATTAGGGGTATGAACTATATTTTTTGGCTGAATGTGCTATGCTTTAAAGGTAGCACATTGTTGGGAATGCGTCCCACATTGCAATAGTTCAAACATACACTACATGATTCAAAAAACACAACACATTGTCTTGTGCAGTTATGAAAACATCCTTTTTCTTGACCTTAGAAAATGGAGTGCCTGAAAAATTACTTTAGAAAAAAATTATGCAAATCGCTTTCCCCAGGGATAAATTGGTGCAGATGTGTGTATCTAAATTTAACTTATAAATTTTTCCACACGACATAACATAAAATCCTAAGCCCTAAACTGAACGACTAAACCCAAAAACCATAAACTAAACCTAAACTCTAAATTCTTTACCAAAAACCCAAAATCCTAAAAATAAAATCCTAAATCATAATTCAAAAATCAAAATGCTAAATCGAAAATCGAAACCAAAAATCCTAAATCCAAAACTCAAAACCTATAACCAAAACCTAAAATAAAAAAACGTAAACCTAAACTAAAAACAAAAAACCTAAACTTAAACCCTAAACAGAAAACCTTAAATTGAAATTAAAAACCCTATAACCTATATCTAGAACTCAAAACCTAATACCAAAACCCAAAATAAAAAATCCTAAACCTAACCTTAAACCTTAAACACAAAACCTTAAAACCTAACCTAAAAACAAATAACCATAATCCTAAACACTAAACACAAAATCATAAACCTAAAACGTAAATCCTAATCATGAACCTTAAGCCTATACCTACAAACAAACCATAAGCTAAAAAATTTTAGCAGATCTTCCACTATAATATGGGATTTTTCTCACATCTTGCATACACAAAAGCGCATTGCAACAGATGTGGACACACCCAACAATTACAATGTCACACAAGCATCCAAATTAAATGCAAATTTAATTAAATAGTTTAATGAAACCAAGAGTGGGATCACCCCACAATTAACCACTACATAAGTGTGCACACCTGACAAATAACAATTAGTAATAATTTAACAAAAGCAAATTAATTAAACATTTAACCAAGCATTCAATATAAACCAATAACATGTTAATTGTTTCAATGCAATACAATTAAATTAATCTAAACCTAAGGGGGCAAATTAGGGAGGGAGACGAGGGGGATGGGTCAGGTGGTGGTGGGAGGAGGAGGTGGTGGTGGTGGGGCCTGAGGTGGTGGTGGCATGAGGTGGTGGCAATGGCAGTAGGAGGTGGTGGTGGTGGCAGGAGGTGGTGGTGCTGGTGGCCTAAGGTGGTGGTTGATGACTCTACAAATAATAGCATTAATATCATCAATTAGAGTCAATTTTGAGGGCACATGTGCATGAATATCATGTTATAGTTGGCCTAGGAGCAACACATGCATATTGTGCAATTTCTACATTTAGACTACTTATAATTAATGTTTAATGGCCATGTGTACAAGTGTATATTGAAATAGGCCTCAGATGAGCAATCAAATCACACGAATGTATCCAGATTGACAAACGAAGTCCAATGGCGCTGTTTGGAGTATCGTAGATTGCGTATTTGATAGAAAAAAGTGTCATAGTATAGTCACGAAGTACGATCCAACAAAGATATTGTTTTACAAAAATTATGAGACTTGAGTCCCGGTCGTTCATCTCTGGGAGGCGTTGCTTTCACTTTTGAAATCGATCTTTTTACTACTCTACTTCGTTTAAAGACGCACGCTGGTTTCCAATCTCCTAACTAAAACTTCACCACTTCTGTTATTAACTCGGATCACATGCGCATGCGTCAAGTAAATTATGAAAGTGAACGTGTGAGTTTCTGTGCGCACGATTCTAGTGAGGTGGTGACTATTTATGGAGAAAGCATCTATTGTTAGATTTTCAATATCCTCAGGAAATGACATGCTGGTGCATAATAGATAGATAGTTAAAGAGCAGGCACTTAAATCACGCAAATATGATAATTATTAATCTCGTGGTGATTTCAAACGCATAAAGAGATATATATATATAAATGCATTTTCATTCATTCATTGGGGAGTTGTTTACACAAAGAATCTAGAGGAAAGCTTGTACATAAATGCTTGAAATTAAACCTAGCTACCAGAAAATGATCGTATACAAGAATCGATGGGGGAATTTTGCATGCATCATTGGGGGAGAAATAAGACTACACTACTAAGCAGTAAATAAAAGCAATAAAATTATGAAGAGCATGAATTAAATCTAAAAGAATAAAAGGGCATTCAGGGGTGGTCCCTGATGGCCTTGGAGTGGTCGGGTGGAGAATGAGGGGTGGCCAATGTACCTTAGGCTGACCCTTGGAGAGAGGTAGGGTTGATCCAGCATCCTGACGTGAAGTCCTCCATGATGGTGGTGAGCTCATGGAGGTGGAGTAGCTAACCTAAGTGAAGGTGGGTGTGTATGGAGCTAATGAGGTGAGTGGTGCCAATGGAAGCCAAGGATGTGAATGGGTGTGTTTGGCTACCCATGGGGTCTTTTCTTAGATCCAATGGCTTCTCTCTAGAGAGGTGTGGAACTCTCTAGAGAGATTCCAAGAGTGGCCGGCCACATGGGGTTGGCGGTGGTCTTTGAGATCCAAAAATTGTGGATCTCAATTTGAATCCCTCTTGGTTGCTAAATTTGGCAACCAAGAGGTGGCACCATCTCAAGAGAACTCTAGAGAATTCTAGAGAAGTGTGTGTATGAATGGGTGTGTGTGTGTGTGTGGTCGTGCTCTACATGGCTTGGTGGCTTAGGATAGGTCCTAAGGGGTTTGTGTAGGTGTAGGTCTTGATTTTAGGGTTACAAACCCTAATTGCTAAGGTGAAAATGCAATTAAACTTAACCTAAGTTTAATTGAATGAGTGTGAGCCTAATTGAGGGTGACATAACTCAATTAGGTTGGGTTTAGGTCAATTGGACTCTCACTAAGTCCAATTGAACTTGTGTGGGTTGAGATCTAATCTCAATTGGACTCAATGAGTCCAATTGACCTAGGTGAAGGTAATTGACTTTGATCTAAGTAAATTGGGTTTGGTGAGGACCTAATTAGGTCCTTAGGTAGGTCTAGAGGTGATGTACTAGGGTTAGGACACCTTAGTTTACGTTCCTATGGGGTTGGGATTAGGTCTAGGGAGCTAGAGATCCAAGATCAAGACTTGAATCTCAAAACAAGGACTGGAGACCAGCATCAGACATCCAATAATTGGATCAGATGACTTATACTAAAAAATCAGAAGTCCAGACTTCAGTTCTGGACATCCAATTTGAGTCAGGGGGAAATCAGGGTTCTGTTTTGGGTACTCTACAAAAATTGGACATCTGACAAAGTGTCTGGACGTCCAATAACACTGCAGAAGTGGGTTTGAGGTGTGCGGGAGATGGCTAAGGGTCCTGGACGTCCTATAACTTATCTAGACATCCAGATAAGGGTTAGAACTAGGGTTTTAAGGCTTCCTACGGTGTTGTGACCTAATCTAAGGGTGGCTAAGGCTTGGGGAAGTCTCTAGGCTATCCTAGGGCTAGGATGGACCTAAGCTCTTCACATTTTACTGCTTTATTCCTACTTAATAGAATAGCAAACTTTAACCCCCTTACATTATTGTTCCTATATCTAAACTAAGCTTTCTGCTCCCGCTCTGCTGCAACTCCCATTATTCCTGATCCAGCTTTAGATCTTGCTCCAGATCTGCTTATTGCCTACAATGGACACAATGCACTTAATCATCACATTATAACATTATTTTATGCATAGCTAAGGAAGAGCAGTAAAGATGTAGATAATGCGTATGCATACATGAATTTCCCTAACTTATGCTAAGTTCTAGCTTAATCTATGTCAATTAAGACCTATGATTGCTACTCAATCAGCCGCAAGAATCATCTCTTTCAGAACCCTGTAGCATCTAGTACAAAGGAAAGAAGATAGACAGCCCAGATGGCACCACATGGCATCATCCAGGCCACCCAACACTACCAGCAGCTCAACGCTCCTCAAGTGCACCTTCACCAATCGATCACAGTCATTAGATCTTGATCCAACGGTTGAGAGTGCATGATGGCAATTATAAAAGCTTGACAAAGTAGTGGGCATGGTGTATTGGTTAGCGACACCACCCACAAGCGACAGACGTAGGTTCGATTAGTGATGAGTGCATTTAATCCGCTGAATCTTTCACGGATGAAATTAGGCCATCAGATCTCCATTGGGCAGATGTTGAAGTGGCTACATGGCGCAACATCGCATGCCGGATGTGCACGATGAGCAAAACCGCGATCCCACGTGAGATCATACATGCGGGGGAGGTGCGATCTTAAGCATGTGATGGCAGCGGATGAGGCACGATCTAAGCCCTTCATTTCAAATCGAATAGTTGAGGATGAACGTGCATGGATCGTGGATGGGTGTGTGCAGGTCGTGCGCTATGAGCACGATGGCCCTGAGCCGGCTGTGAGCTAGCACACAGCTATGCACGAGATGGCTGGGACGAGTGCGTGTTTGAATGTGATTTTCATGCCAAATGATTTGGTTCGAGCGTATAAAAGGCCCTATTGACATCTATTTGCAATCAACTCTTCCTATCTTCTACCAAGGAATTTTCCACCACTTTCTAGAGCTCAAGCAAGGTCCTTGGAGTCACCAAGCCACCTACGGAAGCTTCCTCCACCGTCATGGCTGCCTCGACACGCTCCCTCTTCTTGCATTTAGTTTCTAATTTCCTTTAGCTTGTAGTTTGCATTTCTTTAAGCATTCCTCTATTTGTATCTGTAGTACATTTGCTCCATAATTTAGAAAAGTTATTTGGTTTATTCTATGTTGTTTTGGTGCCTTCTGATTAGCCCATAGTTGTGGGCTATTTAAGTATTTAAGTGCCTACACATTAGGTTAATTCTAACATTTATTTAGCATAAATTAGGATGTAAATATATTAATTCATAGTTTTAATTTAATTACATAATCCATACATTGCATTCATATCTTAAGTGCATTTAGAATTAGCTTAGAATAGCATTCATCTAATTAGACAACCAATTAGGTACATTATTTTCATTAACATAGAAGTTGAGGGTCTATATATAAATGACCCTAATATTTTAACATTATTTTCTTTACTCTTCTCCTTGCAGGAACGGCTGGCTGCCGCTCCAACGTCGAACGACCGTAGTGAAGACCCATTCAAGGGGGAGCGGATGTGGTGGATCTGGTCGGGCGGCTGATTTCAAACTTGTGCAGGCCACTACAAAAGGAGGGAGGCAGCTGAGCTTGGGAGGCCTCCACCACCGACCCACCACTGTGTAGAGAGAGAACTTATCTCTTCCACTCCATACTGCCGGCCTCTACTATGGCGGCGAGTCTCCATCACCGTGGGCGTGTGGTGTGACAGGCCACACCGCCATCCGGAGCTCGTCCGCATCACCGTGATCACCTTAGCGTGCATCTCCCTCGCCGTCGTCACCGACCACCACCACCAAGCTACTGATTCAGCCACCCTTTCAGTAACTTAAGACGTCCGGGAAATTTCCCAGACGTCTGAAGCTACCCACTCACCTGCACCCACTCGCCTGCATACCCATCTGAATTCCACCTCCCAATCCAGAGCCATCTCCGTCCTCCCATTTCACTTCCACCGCACACGTCTGAAGTCCGCCCGCTCCTGTAGAACCGTGCACGCCTTCGCCTGCGCCTGCAGCTTGCGTGCCCACGCCAACCGCCAGCAGCTCCTCCAGCCCACGCCCTCCTCAGCCTGCAGCGCACACCTTCCCCGCGCCTGCAGACCCGCATGCCCGCACCAGCAGACCCACACGCCTACGCCTGCACCTTGCGCACCCACGCCAACCGGCAGCAGCTCCTCCAGCCCACGCCCTCCTCAGCCTGCAGCGCACACCTTCCCTGCGCCTGCCTTTGCGAGACCAGCAGCTGCGCCTACAGACCCGTCTGCCCACTCCTGCAGACCCGCCAGCAGTAGCACGCGGCACATCTCACGCCAGCAGGCCGCGCAAGCTCACCGGCCGCAGCACCTCCACCGGAGCTCGTCCGACCACCTCCGGCCGCCGCGCAACTCGCCGCCACCACCGATTCGAAGCCCTCGGTCTAAGGGACCTCCTCCGTGCTTCCCGCGCCCGGCCATCTGCTCCTCGTCGTGCAAGACAAAGGGGAAAATTTCCCCTGTTTTGCTACAGTAAACCATCAATTAGAAATTACATTTTCTGCCATTTTCACATTTTAATGATATTTTATTGATTCTGCATTGCGGAAAATATCCTCTAGTTTCTCATAATTGCCATTTCAGCATTGCTTCTTGCTTAAACCTTAATCTAAAGGCAATCTTGGCTTGATTCTTGTCCAAACTAACTATGAACGAACGTTTTTAATTGGTGCGAATTTTAATACGTCATTGCCTCCCTGTGGATACGACCCGCTCCTCTGTAAGTGGTTATTTCTTCTTAAATATTGATCAGTCATTTTTTCCACCACATTAAACTGCAACCGACTTAAAAGCGAAAGATCGACGAGTCACCTTCCAAATAGTTTTCTACTTAGTTCATATTATGCTATTATGATCATTTCCATTATGCATGATTTCTCCAAAGTGTAGCTAGAGATCTTCACTCTACCAAGAATCATTTTCTAACCCTACGCACACACACACTCTCTCTTTCTCTTTTCATGCAAGCAAGTATAATTAAAATCATAATGTTGAAATAAATTTAGTGACTATAAAATTTGATTTTGTGCTTCCCTATGTTCGACACTCATACACTCACTATTCTATTATCTCATTTAAAGTTGATGTTGTAAGTGCATGCCACAATGAACGAATTATCTTCATGCATTTTTCGATGTCAGTTTTGGCGTTGTTTCCAGGGAGGCAATGGATCTTGTAGTCGCTTTCATACTTCCATTGGGGGTATTCACATTTTCTAACTCATGTTTCTCTCTTTCTATTTCTTGGTTGCAGGAATTCGACACATAGGCGACAGGAGGAGTGCTAACAAAGCGTTTTGGTGCATATTTTGAAATACATCGGATTTCTAGTATAGTTGAGCTAAACCCTCGATCAGACATATTTGTTTTAACGAAACTCGCGTAGAGATTTCTTTTCTTTTATAACTTGAGTCTCGGTCGTTCGTCTCTGGGAGGCATAAGAAACAAGGTTTATATTTGCGATTCATTTATTATCAACCTTCATCTAACCTAATATATATATATATATATATGTTTTGATCTTTTTGCTTTTGTGATCTTTTCGTGCTTTTGATTTTTTATAAGCGAACACAAAACCTAGATCTAAATATGCTAGCAAAAACCTATTCTTAACCTAACTAATGGCAGTGTATTCACAATGATAAATAGAAGCATATCACTACCTATTAAAAAAGAAACTAATCATTCATTAACTAATTATACGAAGTTGCAAAAGTACATAAAAAGAAACTAGAGCCAAGAAAATGCTAGGATCAACCAAAGAGAGGTTATGAAGAAGCCTTCTTGGCCATCCAAGAAGAGAAAGAGAGGGAGGGTGTGGGCTCTTCTTCCAAGGAGAGAGAAGAGGGCACACCCATGAAGAAGAGGAGAAGAGGATGGTGGACCCTTTCTCTTCTAGCCACCCTTGAAGCCTTGAAGGAAAGCACCTTGAAGCTTCACTTGGTCATCCATGGAGGAGCACCTTGGAGGACCTTCTTTAGGCATCCATAGAGGACGTCTTTGAAAGGAGGAGGAAGAGGATGGCCTTGGGTTTTCTGGAGGAGGAAGATGGATCACAAGTTGAGGTGGAAGGGGAGTGAATGTATGACACCTCTTCCCCGTTGGCTTAAATGGGAAGTGGCTTCCTAAAATAGGTAGCCACCTATTTAGGATCTTGGTTTGGTAAGGGTTGACACCTTGTTGGACTTTCCTAAAATAGGTGTGCATGGGATTTATTTTACTAATGTGGGTGATAAATAGTGGGTGGATAGATTAGGAAGGTGTATGTGTGTGTGTGTGATTTTCGTAGACTAAGGTGTGTGGGTTTGTTTGGATTAGGTTGGGTCAACCTAAATTAGGTGAGTGTGGACCTAATTAGGCTTAGGTGAGTCTAATTGGAGAGGAGTAAACTTAATTGGATCTAGGTCGAGTCTAATTAGGTTCTACTAAGCCTAATTAGACTTGTATGGGTAGGTAGGAGTCAATTAGGTCCTCGATGGATCTAACTGGGTTTAGGTGCACCTATTCAACTGTAGATGCACTTAATTAGGTTTGGGCTAGTTCAATTGGGTTGGGGATAGGATAACTAAGGGTATGGATAGTGGGATAGGCTTAGAAGGTCTCTAATTAGGTTTCTTAAGGTGTTTGGTGGGGTTTCTAGGTCAAAAGGGCAAGCTTGGGTTTCTAGCATCAAAAATAGGAACCAGAGAAGACATCTAGACGTCCAGACAAGTGATCAGACGTCTTATACTCCAAAATTGGATGCCTAGAAGTTTGGTTGGATCTCTAATTCTATGTCATTGCAGGTTTTGGCTTCCTGGATTGATTTTCTGTAGAAATCAGATGTCCAACCTAATATCTAGACATCTAGAAATGTGCTGAAGAGTGGGTTTCGGATTTTCTAAGGTAGATTTTGGTTTCTAAGTGTTTGGGAGAGGGATAAGGTGGATAAGAACATTTATAGCGCTATCCATGTTTTGCATTCTAAGGTTATGATGTCCTAAAGGAAGTGGTTTTGGTTTTAGGAAGGTTGTCCTAGGGTTTCAAAGGGTAGGGATAAAGCTATCCTCCTCACTCCTCTTGTCTATATCAGTCTTCTTCTCTCTTTATTGCCTTATTCCACTCTCTCTCACATCCTGGATCACATTAATTCCTATAAATAACAACAAAAACATTAAATAGTAGGATATCTCATCTTATTCTCTATAAAATGATGCAATGCATGATATGAATGCAATATTTACAAATTAAGCAGGTTCAAACATTATTTAGGTTGATTAGTGATGAGTCCATTTTAATGGACTATTGTTGCGCCTAAGTTAACTCTATTCTTACTTTTTATGTTTGTTAATAACCACATTAGGTCATGAAATGATTGCATGCATCATTACTTAAGTCTACATTTATTCTATTGCATTCTATAACTTATTACGTAATTATTTTATATTTCATGCAGGTCTCGTACACAGTGCACCCTATACATCTCCTCCACTTAATCCACTCCATCAGGCTAATTTAAGAGTTAACAAATTATCAGGAAAGTGAGAGAGGAGGAGGATCAATTTTGCAAAAGACTAGGGGGTTGAAATGAATTTCCCCCAACAGACGGCCAGCCTCAACAAACCTCCCTCAACCTCCGACCAGCCTCAATAGACCCAAAATAGCCACCGACCAATTTTAGTAAGGGATTTGAAAATCCCTTGACTTGTGTCGGGGAGGAGATAAAAAAGATCTGAGGGGCCTGGAGGGGAGGAAATGACTGGAAAAGATCCTGCGTGCATCGTGAAGAAGGTGTGCATTGCGGACCCTTTCATCTTCTCCCACTGTGAGCCCTGCAAGCGCGCCTCCAGCTTACCTCACCGCGCCCTCCAAGCGCACGCTTCATCTTCTCCAACTTGCCTCACTGCGCCCTTGCAAGTGCGAAGAGTAGTCACCGTGCACCTCCACACCCTCTCCACATAGCCGCGACCCTTCCATCCTCTCCCACCACACGCCTGCAGCCTACCCCACCGCACACTCACAGCCCAGCAAGCGCACTGCCACAACCTCCACCGCACGCCCGCAGCCAAGCCCTTGCAAGCGCACCACCGCCACAGCCTCCGTGCCCTGCAAGCGCGTGCAGCGCCCTCGTGCACGTGCAGCACCTTCACCGTGCGCACACCCACACCCACTGCAGACCACACACATCTCCTCCTCTTTGTCATCTTCTTCCTCTCTAGCAGCAGGAAGAACCTAAAGTAGCCATCGTAGCCACAGCAGTGCAACACCCTCACCGTACGCAACATCGCAGCCACAGTGTGACTGTGCGTAGTGCCCTCACCGCACAGCCATGCACAGCCCATGCGTGCAGCCATAGCAGCCGTGAATGCCACCCCCCATCATCAGGCCGGCATTCTCCTCTACCGTCCAACCACATCTGACCACCTCAGGCCACCACGTCACCACCATCACGTAGCCCTCGTCGAGACGTGCCTTCCCATAGAGTAGCTTCTCCCACGAAGCCTCCTCGTGCGTGCAAAGAAGAAAGAGGAAGTTTCCTCTATTTTTGCTCACATTAAAAATTACATTGCATGCCATTGTGACTTTAATATTATTATTTTATTCATGCCACATTGCATGGGTGCACTTATAATTTCATGAATTTAATTAACTTGTGTTATGTGCATCATTCAACATTGAAATACAATTTAGATTTGCATGCAATTCAAACTTACATGATATGCCACTACACATGCATCATATGCATACTTATGGGAGCTTGATTCCTGACATGAAAATTGCATAAATAGCCTTGAACTTTTAATGAAATTGCAAGCTCCATTTAGAGTAGCATATTCATCGAATTGAAGTCGCGAAGATGTCTGCAAACATTATAGTCCTCTACTCATGAATTTGTTGGTTCTATTCCTCCCTGTGGATACGACATCCTTTACGTGGTTTAAATTGATATTTATTTTCATCTTTGGTTGAGAGATTTCCACCACATAAATTACAACAGCACATCATTCTTTGCTATTTTAATTAAGCGAAAATCAAATTGCACCATTGCCAGGGAGGTGATGTAAACACATTTACACTACCTAAAATGTCTATTTATGCATGTTCTTAAGGATAGGATTGCATTTCATGATATAAATATTGCATTACATGCATCATCTTGCATTTAGAGTAGTTTGAATAAAATGGAGGTTAATTGTCTCCTTTTATGTGCTTGGATAGGGCAAACATTTTATCGAGGCCTCGATCAAAGATCCAACCGTATGGATGTGATTAGGGCGACGATTGGAGTTCAACGACTCCAAGATCGCCCTAATCAGGCATCTGTAGCATCAGATAGTGACCCAGGAACCCTAGAAGATCAAGGGCCAGGATGGTGTAAATCCGCACTTTAGATGATAAATCCGATCGCACGGATGAATTTGGATTGACGATCGCAGCCCAATGACACAAAAATAGAGTCAATCCGACATCCGTGGCACCATTTACAACTTCCAGAAGATGGACGGCCAAGATAACGCCACGTGGCACCATCTCAGCCACCCAAGCAGCCACTTCATCTTGTGAAGGCCCCACGCCCGATCGCTCTCCGCCATTGGATCTTAATCCAACGGCTGTGGGCGCTCGCTTTTAAAAGCGTGCGCTCGACCATCCGCGCCCCATTGCGCAGTGGTCGAGTGTGCTATCGCGAGCGTCGGGCACGAGTTCGAGCCATGGAGAGGGGGCTGGAAGGCGCGGCGATTGGGCGGGGGTGGAGTGTCAGATGGAGATTGGACGAAAGCGCGTGCCCGATAGCGTCGACGCGCGATTGGACGTGCAATCGGACGCACAATCAGACGCGTGGGGGGCGCGCAACGCAGCGGGCGCGGACGCATCTTAAGCCGTCCGATCTCGCGATCGGACGGCTGAAAAGAGCTGGTCGTGTGTGGACGTTGATGAGCGGGCAGCCGAGGAGGCGCACGTGGGCACGGAAGCTACACCCACGTTGGGGCTTTAGTGACGGATTTATCCGTCACTAAAGACCCCTCATTTACTGTTTTGAAGTTGTAATGTCCATTTTGCCCCCACTCCTTGCAACTATAAAAGGCGACCCCCTCCATACGAAATTCTCATCCCTTCTTTCTCCTCTCTACCCCTCCAAAGCTCAAGAGAAGCTTGTCCCACACCCGGGATGCTTCTCGCGAGATAAAGTCCAATTTTCATTCCCCTTCGGAAGTGAATCCCGCGATGACAACGGCGTGCTACTTCGTTCCCGTTCTTCTGCTTTGTCCTCCTTCATCCTGCTTCATTCTCCTTCATCCAGGCGTCGTCCCGTCTGGCTCGTCCTCCAAGCAACCGTCAAGGAGGATTTCTCTCTCCCTATTCTTTTTACTACTTTCTAGTATAGATTTACTGCTTTCTAAATTAATCTACTCGTCCTCCGAGCGACTGTCGAGGAGGACATTTCTCCCTCCATTCTTTTAATGCTTCCTAGATTAAATTTATCGCTTTCTAGTGTAATTTTTTTATGCATTCTAATTGTAATGAACAGTCTCTTCTATGATAAATTCTTTGTTTATTCTATATCTCATTTTGATTTCCATGTGTAATACTCTCTCTCTCTTACCCTCTCTCTCTCTTTTATTAATTGTAAATAATTAGATAGTTTAAATTGAATTACTTCGTGACAAATAAAAAGAAACACAAAGTTTTCAAATCAAACGTCTGCCTCCCTGTGTTCGACCCGGAATTCTCATTTCGGTATAAATTTTATTTGTTGAACACGAATTCTTCGCTTTCGAACTACAACGACAGGTTTTCCAAAACCAAACACGTAAGCGTAGCTATTCGAAAAATCGTTCAATAAGAGGCAACAGACGCAATAGATTCACTTTATTATTTTTTTAGTATTCTGAGTTGTGCAATTATCTGATCATTCTTTATCTTATTGTGCAAGGAATCTGACGGGGCGATAGGTGCAATAGAGCGGCGACATCAACCTCGAGCTAAGCCACACTAGGAAAAGACGGAGGAGACCTGGATCCTGCTTTCACAGGGGATTCTTCGTCGTCACAAATTTTATTTCTATCTTCTAGCCCTTGTAGTAATCGGAGCTGGATTTTTGGGGGTCTATCCCCACATTCTTTACCTACTAGGGTTTACATTTTTCTGCATGTATGATTCCATTTTCTGCTTGCTTGCCTTTAAAACCAACAAAAGAAAATATCGAGTTACCTGTTTTGGAGATGCATGACCCTAGGTGCGCACATTTAGGGGTGATTGAGCAGCACATTAGATCTCATTATTGCATTGCAAGCATATTGGCACGAAGATTGCTGGAGACAGGTACACCTTTCTAACTTTTGCATCCAGCTCCTGTTCACGCATTTGCATTCAAATTAAAATTCAAGACCACCAAGTTGTTTTAATTTACTAATTCAATGGTCGCCTAACTAAAAGTGGGGCTGATAATCAGATTCAACCTCAAAATCAATTCACATTTGATCTGATTCTAAGGGACTTGTCTGCATTTTCAAACAAAAAAAAAGATTTGCGGTGTGATGCACACTTCTGATACTAAGCACGGACATTAGGCACCACACTAAGGCTCGATCCCTTAAGGCTATAGGCACCGATCACTTTATCAGTGCAAACCCTCCTATCGTGCTTTGTGGTGGTGATGATACTATCTTTTGACCAAGTGTTTTGATACTTCATGGAGGGGGGCGCCCCTTAAAGGAACAAAAGGGTAGTTAAGGGGCACTGCATGCGCATCGCCTCAAAGGAAGGGTTCACCCTACTTGCATCCCTTTGTTCATCCTTCGAGTAACTTCTAACTTGATCACCTGAGAGTATCATCCAAGAAAAGTATAGGTCCTAGGGCACTCAAAGGTTGAATTAAGTCACTTAATTGCAGTGAATAACTTGTTTGGCCATATATATCAACCAATTCTACCTTCGCAACAAAGAAGGTTAAGATTTCAAGTCATCAGCCCTCTTATACCACTTACGTGGGAATGAAGGGATAAGTCTTGACCTTTTGACTTATATTTGGACAGGAGGTTTCACTTACTCAATCAATAAAAACTTGAATTGTGATTGATATTGTATGCTTGGTAGACTCTCTCTTGAGGGCAGTCTAGTGTTTGATCCTGAGCCCGAGGGAATTCTTAGGAGAGCTCACCTAGGAGAGAAAAGAGAAGGCATGGCTGATAGAGGAGCAAATCAACAAAGGACCCTGAGGAACTATTTTATTCCAACTAACCAACCCACACAAGTACTGAGACGACTGGCATGGGATAATCCATATGAGATCAAGAGCAGTACCATATCTTTGTTGCCCTCCTTTTATGGTACTACTAGGGAGGACCCCTACCGGCATTTGGAGGAATTCACCAAGGTGTGTTCCACAGTGAAGCTCTAGGGCTTTACTGATGAAGCCCTGGTGAGGACTCCATTTCCATTCTCCCTAAAGGATAAGGCCAAGCACTGGTATCATACCCTTGATGCAAGGGTAAGTGATTGGGCCATCCTTAAGGAGAATTTTTGAAAAAGTATTTGATTAGCCCATAGTTGTGGGCTATTTAAGTATTTAAGTGCCTAGATATTAGGTTAATTCTAACATTTATTTAACATAAATTAGGATGTAAATAGACTAATTCATATTTTTAATTTAATTACATAATCCATGCATTGCATTCATATTTTAAGTGCATTTAGAATTAGCTTAGAATGGCATTCATCTAATTAGTTAACCAATTAGGTACATTGTTTTCGTTAACATAAAAGTTGAGGGTCTGTATATAAATAACCATAATATTTTAACATTATTTTCTTTATTCTTCTTCTTGCAGGAACGGCTGCATTTCCTTCAGCTACCGCTTCGACGCCACCAGCTGCCGCAATGAAGCTTGCATTCAAGGACAAGCAGAGAATGTGGATCTACTCCCGCCTCTCCGTTCAAATCTATGCAAGCGGCTACAAAAGGAGGAGGGAGCCAGCTGAGCTAGGGAGGCCTCCACCACCGACCCACCACTGTGTAGAGAGATCTTCTCTCTTCCATTCCACACTGCCGGCCTCAACCGTGGCGACGAGTCTCCACCACCGTGGGCGTGTGGTGTGACAGGCCACACCGCCATCCGGAGCTCGTCCGCATTACCGTGACACCTCGCCGTGCACCTTCCTCATCGTCGTCATCAACAACCACCGTTGCTGCAACCATCTTCTCAATCACTTAAGACGTCCAGGAAATTTCCTGGACGTTTGAAGTCCACCCCCCACTCCAGCAGCAACCATCGTCCGCCCACTTCACTTCCAGCATCTGAACCGCAGCTCTCGCCGGCTCACTCCCGCATGCCTCCAGCAGCACGCAAGGCGTGCTCAGCCTACAGCGCCTCATCGCTCACACACGCCCTCAGCGCACCCACCACACCTTCAGCCCACGCTCACAGGCCGCGAGCGCACACCCATGCCTGCAACCTCACCTGCGCTCACCACCAACAGGTCGTGCACGCGCCCACGCCTCCAGCCAGTGCGCAGCAGCGCTTCCCACCAGCAGTCCCGCGTGCACCTGCACCGCCTCCCGCACCTGCACCGCCCCCCACCAGCAGTCCCGCATGCACCGCCCTCCAACAGCATCAGCTGCAGCCACCTCTGCCGAATCTCATCCGGCCGGCTCCAGCCACCGCTCAACATGCCACCACCACCGCTTCGAAGCCCTCGATCCAAGGAACTTCCTCTAAACTTCCCGTGTCCGGCCGTCCACTCCTCGTCGTGCACGGCAAAGGGGAAAAAATCCCCTGTTTTGCTACAGAAACATGGCCATTAGAAATTACATTTTCTGCCATTGTCAATTTTTAATAATATTTTATTGATTCTGCATTGCGACAAATATCCTCTAGTTACTCAGAATTGCTATTTCAGCATGATTTCTTGATTCAACCTTAATCTGAAGGCAATTTTGGCTTGATTCTTGTCCAAACTAACTACGAACCAACGTTTTTAACTAGTGCAAATTTAAATACATCATTTCCTCCCTGTGGATACGACCCACTCTTCTGCGAGTGGTTATTTCTTTTTAAATATTGATTAGTCGATTTTTCCACCACATAAAACTACAATCGACTTTAAAGCGAACAATCGACTCGTCAAATGGCGCCGTTGCCGAGGAGGCAACAGACGCAATAATTTCACCTGATTTTATTTTGATTATTTGTCAATTGCACAGTGATTTGACCATTTATTATTTTCTTTTCTGTGCGAGAAAATTTGTGCAAGAATCAGCTAGTGTGAGAGGCGACCCTTGACGTCGCAAGAGGAGAATTGGACGAGCAATTTTGGAAGGAGGAGAAGGACGAGGGTGCGATGGACATCATTGTATATTTAGTCGCTAGTTTGATTAGAATAGAATTAAGACTTTAGATTTAATTTTTCATTGCATTTTGTTTGAAACCCTTGTTCTGGGGTATATTTTGAGGGTTTGTTCCCCGATTTTGTTTTGGGCCCGTGTTGGGTAATTTTTGGGAGCCTATTCCCTTTTCTTTAGATTTAGGTTTTTAGTTTATTGATTACTTTAATTTGCTTGTGCATAAGTAGTTTAAAAAATTTAATAAAAAATAAAAAAAATGAGCTTCCTGCTAGAAGCTGCCTGCCTTAGGACGAACCATTTAGGTCTGTATGAGCAACCTCTAGATTTACTTCTCTGCATTGCGTGCATTCTTGCATTGTTGATTGCTGGAAGCAAGGTACGCATTCTCTTACTTTGCATCCTATTCTTGATCACGCATTGCATTTGAGATTTAATTCAAAGACCACAAAGTTTGTCTTGAAGTGATCTAACAAGTGGTCACATATATTCGAAAAAAGGACTAATTAAAGGAGGGACATCTAAAAATCAAGGACTTGATTGTAAAACGTGGTGTGCGATTCAAAATTCAAAATCCTTTTGCGGTGAATGCACACTTATATCTGTTGCACCACAACACTCATTTAGACACTCCTAAGTCTTGAAACGACTAGGACAAGAGCCCTCCTACTGTTGGATTCTGAAGTGTTCGGAACTTGAGATCAAAGGTTTTGTAAATCCAAAGAGGGGGATACCCTATCATGGATTTTTGGGGTAGTTGAGAAGCACCGCGAAAGCACAGCTTCAAAGGAAGGCTTAGGGCTACTTGCATCCCTCGATCTTCCGTCTTTGGATTTACTTGACCATTTGAGATTTAGGGAAGAATACCTAATCTCCAACTAGGTCTTTTTAGGCATTTCGAAGGTTGACAATAGGCGCGTAATTGATTGGGAAACTTGTTTTGTCACCTACAATTTGAACTAAAGTCAAAAGCCTAAATTTGTAAAGACCAAGCAAGTCCTTTTGAATTGTGTTTGTAGTGCATGCTTGGTTGGCGTTCTCTTAGGAGACAACTTGTATTTGATCCTGAACCTGAAAGAATCCTAAGAAGAGACCTTCCAAGGGTAGAAATGGCCGGTCAAAGGAGCCTTAAGGAATATTTCATCCCAACCAATCAAGCTGGCCCAGCACTACGTAGACCTGGAGAGGACAATCCGTATGAGATCAAAAGTAGTACTATATCCTTTCTACCCTCCTTTTATGGTACTACTAGGGAAGACCCTTACAGGCATATTGAGGAATTCACCGAGGTCTGTTCCACGGTGAAGCTGTAGGGCGTTACTGATGACGCTCAAATGCGGACCCTCTTTCCCTTCTCCCTAAAAGACAAAGCCAAGTATTGGTATCACACAATTGATAATATAAATACTTGGGATGCCTTGAAGAAGGAGGTTTTGAAGAAGTACTTCCCTATGAGAAAAACCAATCACTTTAGGAGGGAAATTATGAGTTTCGTTCAAAAGTATGGGGAAGCATTCCATGATGCATGGGAGCACTTTAACGATTTGCTAACACTTTGCCCGCATCACCAGGTGCCTAAATGGCAACTAGTTGAAAGGTTCTACACCAGACTTAATGATTCGCATAGGCAAACTATGGATGGTGCCTATGTAGGAACCTTTCTATCTAAAACTGAGGATGAAGCTTGGAACTTATTTGATACTTTGAGTGAGAATTCTATTCACTTGAATTCTGCCTGCATGGATAGAAAGCCCACTCTCATGCAAATAAAGTTGGAGGCGAATGAGGCAAGGGACACCCAGAATTTAGCCTATCAAATTCAATTATTGAATCAAAACATGGAAAGGCTTATGTCGATCCCGAGTTCATTCGTACATAACACCTCCACATCCCAAGCTTCCAAATGCTTAATTTGTCAAGGCAATACACACGCCACTGTGGATTGCCACTTGGCCTCCCAATTCCCTAAGCTTGTACAAGCGGATTTGAATGCCGCTCAAGGGTTCCATCCAAGACCTCATAATGACCCTTTCTCCAACACTTATAATGAGGGATGGAGGAACCACCCAAACTTTTCATGGAGACAAGGAAATGGCTCAAATTCAGGGAATTACAAACCACAATCCTTTTAAAACCATCAAATGAACCAACCTCAGACCTTTGCCCAACCTAAAACCTCTGAGATGGATGAATTGAAGGCGATGTTGAAAACTATGGAAGAAAGTCAAAGTGCCATCATCCAATCTCATGACAAGGCTATACATGAGATGAAATCACAAATTGGACACCTTGTTGAGGTCGTTAGATAGAGGGAGACTGGGAAGCTCCCCAATGCTGTTGAGGAAAATCCTAAAGGAAAAGGGATTGTCTTTAGGGAGCATGCTCAGGCAGTGACTATTCTGAGGAGTGGGAAAGAAATTTCCGAACCCGATGCTCCTATAGTCTCACCCCCTAAAAAACCATCCACCCGACTTTCACCCCCACCGGAGAAGACCTGCCCAAATCTTCTCCGCTTGAAATCACCTCACCGGAAGAAGTTGCCCCCGTTCCACCCCTTACTCGACATGACAACCCTTCCACCCAGAGATCGAGAGTGACTTTTCCAGAGCGCTTATCCACCTCTGGGCAGACTTCTTCTGGCACATCTGGAGCCAAAGATAAGACGAATGAGATTATGGAAACTTTCAAGCAAGTGCAGATTAACCAGCCTTTGCTTGAAGCTATCAGGCAGATTCCGTCTTATGCCCGCTTCTTAAAGGACCTGCGCACGAAAAAGCGACAATCTAGAAAACATGTCCAATCAAAAGTTGTCCTGCCTGATTCTATTAGCTCAATTGTTCAACATGGCACACCCCCGAAACCTAAGGACCCAAGAGCCCCATACATCTCTATAGTTATTGGTGACTTACAAATTGATGAGGCTCTACTTGATATGGGTGCGGGGGTGAACATCCTTCCGAGCTACGTGTATGAACAACTTGGGGGAGGCAATCTAAAGCCTAGCCCTGTAATCCTTCAAGTTGTTGATCGATCACTTAAGATACCACGGGGAATTTTGGAAGATGTCCTCATAAGAGTGGAGGATTTCTTCTTTCCCGTTGACTTCTTAGTTTTGGACACTGACCCTACCAACAAGCCAACTAAACCCTCCATCATTTTGGGTCGCCCCTTCCTTGCAACTTTGCATTATTCAATCAATTGCAATACTACGGCATTGAAAATGGGCTTTGGGAACAGGAGAATCCGACTTAATGTGTTTGATGCTTACAAACAAGCCAGACTTGAGGATTGTTCTCAAGTTGAGGTGATAGATGACCTGATTGAAGAGGCAACTCCTGCAATGTTATGTGATGACCCCCTTCAGCATGTCATGCTAAATGAGCATTCCCATCTCTTGGAGGAATGTGAAGGGGATATACTAGAACTAGAGGAATTGCTAGGAGTTTCTGCTGAGTCTCTTCCCCCATCATTTCCGCCGAAGGTAGATTTGCTACCTGAGATGGGGACATCTATTATGAAACCCTCAACCATACAACCCCCCGACTTTGAGTTGAAACCCCTCCCTGACACTCTCAAGTATGTTTTCCTAGGTGCCAATGATACACTCCCCGTTATCATTTCAGTTGTGCTATCTGAGGCATAGGAGGGAGCCTTGATTGAATGCCTGTCTAGGCACAAGGAAGCTATTGCTTGGAGCATTGCTGACATTAAGGGTATAGACTCTACACTCTGCATGCACCACATTTATACTGATGATTCCATCAAGCCTTTTAGGGACAAGCAGAGACATATGAACCCTAATATGAGGGAGGTTGTAAAAAAGGAAATCCTGAAGTGGTTGGACGTTGGGATGATATACCCCATTGCTGACAGTGAATGGGTCAGTCCCATTCATGTGGTGCCAAAGAAGGCAAGCTTTACTGTGGAACTCAACAACCAAGGTGAACAAGTTGTCACTAGACCATCAACTGGATGGAGGGTCTGTATTGATTACAGCAAGCTGAACACCGCTACCCAGAAGGATCACTTTCCTTTGCCTTTTATTGATAAATTCTCGAAAAATTGGCAGGGAATAAGTATTATTGCTTTCTCGATGGATATTCTGGGTACAATCAGGTGGCAGTCTTTCCTGATGACTAGGAAAAGACGACATTCACGAGTCCTTACGGTACTTTTGCATTCAGGCGTATGCCATTTGGATTATGTAATGCCCCTGTAACTTTCCAGCGGTGTATGATGTCTATCTATTCGGACATGATTGACGAGTGTGTTGAAGTGTTTATGGATGACTTCTCCATTTATGGCTCGTCTTTCGACCAGTGTCTCCTGCACCTGGAGAATGTGTTGAAACGATGTAAGGAGACTGGTTTAGTCCTCAGCTGGGAGAAAAGTCACTTCATGGTACAGAAAGGAATTGTACTTGGGCATGTTGTATCTGAGCAAGGTTTGGAAGTAGATAAAGCCAAGATTGATTCTATTTCCAAACTTCCATTGCCTACGAACGTCAAACAGATTAGATCCTTTCTGGGCCATGCTGGCTTTTATAGGCGCTTTATTAAAAATTTTAGTAAGATTTCTAGGCCACTTTGTGACTTGTTGGCGAAGGAATCTCCCTTCAGTTTTGATTGAAAGTGTGCCGAGGCCTTTCAAACTCTAAAGGAGGCCTTGATCTCTGCGCCTCTTCTCCAAGCTCCTGATTGGACACTCCCATTTGAGCTTATGTGTGATGCTTCGGATTATGCAGTGGGAGCTGTCCTTGGACAAAGGGTTGAGGGATGACCTCATGTGCTGCATTATGCAAGCAAGACTTTAATTGAACCTCAGCAAAACTACACCGTCACTGAAAAAGAATTACTTGCTGTAGTTTTTGCTCTGGAGAAGTTTAGGTCTTATCTACTTGGGTCTAAGGTGGTTATTTTTACTAATCATGCAGCAGTGAAGCGTCTCATTGCTAAGAAAGATTCTAAGCCACGTCTGATTAGGTGGATCCTACTCCTTCAAGAATTTGACTTAGAAATACGTGAAAAGAAAGGAGTAGAAAATGTTGTGGCTAACCGCCTGTCTCGCTTTCCTCTTAATGACTCACTTTCTGAATACATTCGCGAGACATTTCCCGATGAAACTCTGATGGCGGTAACACCAACTTTACCTTAGTATGCAGACACTATAAATTACTTGGTCACTGGACAAACTCCTGGCTCTTGGGATGAGCAAAAAAGAAAGAGATTCATTTCTCAAGCAAGATATTTTCATTGGGAAGAGCCAGAATTATTTAGAATTGGACAAGGCCAAGTATTGAGACATTGTGTGCCTGAAGAGGAACAACAAAGTGTGCTGAGTTTTTGCCATGAACTTCATTGTGGAGGACACTTTGGTGCTAAGAAAACTGCTTTTAAAGTTCTCCAGTCCAATTTTTGGTGGCCTTCCTTATTTAAGGATTCTCATAATTTTGTTAAGGCCTATATTAGATGTCAACGGACTAGAACGATTGGGAAGAAGAATGAAATGCCTCAACATCCTATTCAATCTGTTGAAATTTTTGATGTGTGGGGAATTGACTTTATGGGCCCCTTCCCGTCGTCCCATGGTTTTGAATATATCTTGGTGGCAGTTGATTATGTCTCTAAATGGATAGAGGCCATTCCTACGCCCACAAATGACCACTCTGTGGTCTTGAAATTTGTGAAGGCCAATATCATATCCCATTTCGGCTGCCGCAAGACTATTATAAGTGATGGGGGACCTCATTTCTGAAACCACCACTTCAATCGGTTAATCAAGAATTTGGGAGTGACTCACAAGGTTGCTACCCCTTACCACCCTCAGACAAGTGGCCAGGTTGAAGTATCAAATAGGGAGATAAAAAATATTTTGGAAAAGACCATTAGACCTGATAGGAAAGACTGGCCCCAAAAGCTCGATGATGCTTTGTGGGCTTATCGAACGGCCTATAAGACCTTTGGGTACTTCTCCCTTTCGGATTGTGTATGGAAAAGCGTGCCATTTACCTGTTGAGTTGGAACATAAAGCACTTTGGGCTATTCGAAGTGTTAACATGGATTTAGAAAAGGCAGGTAAGGATGACTTCTAGAATTAAGTGAGCTTGAGGAGCTGAGGAATGATTCTTTTGACACCTCTCAAGCTTATAAAGAAAGAACTAAGGTCTTTCATGATAATTTTATTCTTCGAAAGACCTTTGAGCCCAACCAACAAGTCTGTCTTCTCAATTCCAGACTTAATCTTTTTCCTGGGAAGTTAAAATCTCGTTGGGATGGGCCTTACATAATAACCAAAGTATTTCCTCATGGAGCTGTGGAGATCAAAGATCCTTCCTCTTCAGCAACTCCCTTTATCGTCAACGGTCAACGGTTAAAATCGTACATAACTTTAGATGGCCATCTGGTTGACGAAGTCACTCTTGAGGAGCCTTAGCGCCTACCATTCTCCACCTTATGTAATATCTTCCCTTAGCTATTTTTGTTTTCAATGAGGACATTGTTTAAACCAGGCATGGCGGAGAGGACCTGAGGCATTTTGTTTATAGCATGCATATAAAAAAAAATGAAGAGAGAATGACAAAAAAAAAAAAAGTTTTGAGCTTAACTGGCTAAGTCCTGCATTCTTAAGCAAATCAGAACTCTAAGGTAGACTAAATTAATTCTAGGGTCAAACTTTAAAAGCTAAATGACCTGCTAGCTTTAGACCTTTAGGGTCCTTTGTGGACTTAAAAACTTAAGTAGGAGTTAAGTTGCGGAACATTCCTCAAGAGGTTGAGGAAGGGAAGCTAGGGTTTGAGTTAAAAGGTGGGGTAGTACCTGGAGTCTTATTCTACCTTTTGGTTTACGGGTCCTTGTAACCCAAGCATCCAAATTTCACACACATGGTCTGGTAATTAACTTAATTTCTATCTTTCTGAAAAGAGATTTGGTTCTCTTAGTTTTGACTTAGGAGAGGCTTGAAAACACATTTTGATTAGAAGAGTTCCCGCCGCAGGAGAGGTGGAGTATATACTCACCTTGAGGATGCGATGATAACATATTACCTCCTCTGTGCTTGTCTCTTAGGATATCCATCCTACTGGGGGCATGTAAGAGTATTGTGTGGTTCAGGTACCATGGGCGGCCCTATCTCGAAGTACTGATTGCCATAGGCCTGAATTTGCTTAAGAAATCCATGAGCGATACTATCTCGAAGTGCCGATTGCCAGGAGTTCTTGGGGTCGTTATGGGCGGTGCTATCACGAAGCATCGAAAGCCAGGCACCCTTCGAGGTATGGTAATGGGGACAATGAATCCGACACAGACCGTGTTGATAGCTGATCTAAGGTTAGACTTAGAAGAATCAAACAAACAAAAATATATATATATATAAATTCCTTTAACTCAAATAACTCAGACCAATGCACAGCCACGGATGTTTTAATCTCAGGGATCAATAAACTTTAGGGTAGACTCAGAAATCAGGGAAACTTGTGCCTGCAACTCATCTTTAGCCGACCTAGTCTGTAACTTAGCAACTACTTAGGAACCTTGGGTCTAGAGTCTGAACTTAATATGCTTCTGAAGGAAGACTAAGTGAGTTGACTAGTCTACTTGGAGTGCTAGGTTTCGCTTAATTTTGCTAGGGACTAGCAAAAACTAGGCATGGGGATATTTGATTAGCCCATAGTTGTGGGCTATTTAAGCATTTAAGTGCCTAGACATTAGGTTAATTCTAACATTTATTTAGCATAAATTAGGATGTAAAAAGATTAATTCATATTTTTAATTTAATTACATAATCCATGCATTGCATTCATATTTTAAGTGCATTTATAATTAGCTTAGAATGGCATTCATCTAATTAGTTAACCAATTAGGTACATTATTTTCGTTAACATAAAAGTTAAGGGTCTGTATATAAATAACCATAATATTTTAACATTATTTTCTTTATTCTTCTTCTTGCAGGAACGGCTGCATTTCCTTCGGCTGCCGCTCCAACGCCACCAGCTGCCGCAATGAAGCCTACATTCAAGGATGAGCTAAGAATGTGGATCTGCTCCCGCCTCTCCGTTCAAATCTATGCAAGCGGCTACAAAAGGAGGAGGGAGCCAGCCGAGCAAGGGAGGCCTCCACCACCGACCCACCACTGTGCAGAGAGATCTTCTCTCTTCCATTCCACATCGCCGGCTTCAACCGTGGCAACGAGTCTCCACCACCGTGGGCGTGTGGTGTGACAGGCCACACAGCCATCCGGAGCTTGTCTGCAATACCGTGAGCACCATTCCATGCACCTTCCTCGCTGTCGTCATCAACAACCACCATCGCTGCAATCATTTTCTAAGTCACTTAAGATGTTCGGGAAATTTCCCGGACATCTGAAGTCCACCCCCCACTCCAGTAGCAACCACCGTCCGCCCACTTCACTTCTAGCATCTAAACCGCAGCTCTCACCTGCTCACTCCCGCACGCCTCCAGCCGCACGCAAGGTGTGCTCAGCCTGCAGTGCCTCACCGCTCATGCATGCCCTCAGTGCACCTGTGACACCTTCAGCCCGCGCTCACAGGCCGCGAGCGCACACCCACGCCTGCAACCTTACCCGTGCTCACCACCAACAGGCCACGCGCGTGCCCACACCTCCAACCAGTGCGTAGCAGCGCCTCCTGCCAGCAGTCCCGCGCCTGCAGCGCCCCTCCCGCCAGCAGTCCCGCCCCTGCAGTGCCCCCCATCAGCAGTCCCGCGTGCACCGCCTGCCAACAGTAGCTGCAGCCACCTCCACCGGAGCTCGTCTGGCCGGCTCCGGCCGCCGCTCGACATGTCGCCACCACCGCTTCGAAGCCCTTGATCCAAGGAACTTCCTCTGAGCTTCCCACGTCCGGCCGTCCACTCCTAGTAGCGTACGGCAAAGGGGAAAAAATCCCCTATTTTGCTACAGTAACATGGCCATTAAAAATTACATTTTCTACCATTGTCAATTTTTAATAATATTTTATTGATTCTGCATTGCGACAAATATCCTCTAGTTACTCAGAATTACTATTTCAGCATGATTTCTTGATTCAACCTTAATCTGAAGGCAATTTTGGCTTGATTCTTGTCCAAACTAACTACGAACCAACGTTTTTAACTGGTGCAAATTTAAATACGTCATTGCCTCCCTGTGGATAAGGCCCGCTCTTCTGCAAGTGGTTATTTCTTTTTAAATATTGATTAGTCGATTTTTCCACCACATAAAACTACAAACGACTTTAAAGCGAACAATCGACTCGTCAGTATTTTCCTATGAGTAAGACCAACCATTACAGAAGAGAGATTATGGGTTTTACTCAACAGGAAGGGGAGCAATTTCATGAGACTTGGGAGCACTTTAATGACCTTCTTAGGTTATGCCCCCACCATCAGGTGCCAAGATGGCAGTTGGTCGAAAGGTTCTATAATGGATTATCTGAAAGGCATAGGCAAACCATCAATGCAGCCTATGCAAGAACCTTCATGACCAGAACTAGGGATTAACCCTGGGCATTATTTGAAACATTAAGCGACAACTCCATACATTTGTCCTCTACCTATTAAGAAAGAAAACCATCAATCTTACAGAGGAAGATAGAGGCCCATGAAGCTGGGGCTTCTCAGGATTGGGCTTATCAGATTCAATTATTGAATAAAAACTTTCATAGGCTTTTAACAAACCCTGGCATGAACCCGCAAGCAGCCTCTATCTTTCATGCTTCAAGAGAATGCTCCATTTGCCAAAGCACAACGCATGCCACTGCGGAGTGCCATCAGGAAAATCAATTCCCTAAGTTAATTCAGGTCAACTTGAATGTGGCCTAAGGTTTCCACCCTCCTCGCAATAACCCTTATTCCAATACCTATAATCCGGGGTGGCAGAACCATCCAAACTTCTCTTGGAAGCAAGGTGATGCTTCTAACTCAGGGAATATAAGACCCTTACCTCCCCAACACATATACCAACCATCTTATGAAAACCCTTCTCAGAATAAGCCCTCTGAGATGGATGAACTTAAAGCCATGATGAAAGCGATGGAAGAGCATCAAAATATCGTCATCCAATCTCAGAATAAGATGATTACTGATATGCAATCCCAAATTGGTCATCTTATAGAGGTAGTTAAGAAACGTGATCCGTGGAAGCTACCTAGCTCTTCTGAGGAGAACCCTAAGGGCAAGGGGGTCTTATTTAGGGAGCACACCCAAGCGATGACCATGCTGAGGAGTGGAAAGAAGATTGACAAGCCTGATAACACACCTACAGTTACGTCTCAGAATTCCCCTTCTACACTTGACCTGACTTCCGTCTCCACAGAGGAAGAGCCACATTGCTCTCCCTCGCACAAAATCACCCACAATGAGGATGTCGTCCTTCCACCACCTCTCTCCCGCCATGATGACCCCTCTACCCAGAAACTGAGGGTGACCTTTCCAGAGTGCCTATCTCCTCCTAAGGAATCTTCTGTTGGCTTGCCTAGTGCCAAGGATAGGATAGAGGAGATTATGGACACTTTTAGGAAAGTCTAGATTAACTTGCCTCTATTGGAAGCTATCAAAAAGATCCTGTCGTATGCCAAGTTTTTGAAAGACCTGTGCACCCAAAAGCACTGATCTAGGAAACAGGTCCAAACCAAGGTCATCCTGCTTGACCATGTTAGCTCGGTTCTCCAACATGGAACACCCCCCAAAATGAAAGACCTAGGGACCCCGTATATTTCAGTGGTTATAGGTAACCAACACATTGACGAGGCTTTGCTCGATTTGGGTGTAGCGGTGAACATTTTACTGAGCTCTATCTATGACCTTTTGGGAAGAGGCAAGCTAAAGCCTAGTGCAGTCATCCTCCAGGTCATAGATAGATCACTTAAGACACCACGGGGATTGCTGGAAGATGTCCTTATGAGAGTGGAGGACTTCTTCTTCCCTTTTGACTTTCTAGTGCTTGATACTGACCCATCTAATAAGCCCACAAAGCTGTCCATAATTCTAGGATGCCCCTTCTTGGCCATAACCAATGCCTCTATCAATTGTAGATCTAGGGCACTTAAAATGGGCTTTGGGAACAAGAAGATCCTATTGAATTTTTTGATACTCACGGGCAATCCGGATTTGAAGATTGTTCTCAGATTGAGGTCGTTGATGAAATAATTGAAGAGACTACTCCAGCACTCCTTTGTAGAGATCCCCTTCAAAAGGTCATATCTAAGGACCATCCTCCGATTATTAAAGAAACTAAAAGGGAAATGCCCGAATTAGAAGAGTTGCTGGGGATACACATTGAGTCTCTGTCCCCACCCTGGACCGTGAAGGTAGATCCGCTACCTGAGGTGGGGGCATCTCAACTTAAACCCTCAATCGAAAAGGCTCCTGAGTTGAAGTTGAAGCCCCTCCCGAGCACATTGAAATATGCTTTCCTTGGCCCTAATGACACGCTCCCCATTATTATCTTGTTTGCATTATCTGAATTGTAGGAGGGAGCTCCACTTGAGTGTTTACAAAGGCACAAGGAAGCAATTGCCTGGTCAATTGTTGACATTAAGGGTGTTGATCCCTCTCTTTGCATGCATCATATATACACAGACGAGTCCATGAAACCTTTCCAAGACATGTAGAGAAGCTCAACCCAAATATGCAGGAGGTTGTTAAAAAGGAGATTCTGAAATGGCTAGATGCAAGGATTATCTATCCCATTTCATATAGTAAATGGGTCAGTCCTATTCATGTAGTACCCAAAAAGGCAGGAATCACTGTGGAGGAGAATGACCAAGGAGAGCTGGTGACCACTAGACCCACAACTGGTTGGGCATTCTGCATTGATTACCACCGTTTGAACATGGCTACCCAGAAAGACCATTTCCTTTTACTGTTTATCGATCAAATTTTGGAATGAATGGCGGGGAACAAGTACTTTTGTTTTCTTGATGGGTACTCTGGGTATAATTAGCTAGTCATTTTTCCTGACGATCAGGAGCATACCACCTTCACGAGTCTGTATGGCACATTTGCGTTCCGCCGAATGCCATTCGAGTTATGTAATGCTCCTGCCACTTTCCAACATTGTATGATGGCTATCTTTTTTGATATGATCGACGAGTTCATTGAAATTTTCATGGATGACTTCTCCATTTATGGCTAATCGTTTGACCTATACCTTTCGCACCTTGATAAAGTCTTAACCCGTTGCGAAGAGGCAAAGCTGGTGCTTAGTTGGGAGAAAAGCCACTTTATGGTCCAGCAGGGCATTGTGTTAGGGCATATAGTTTTCGAGAGAGGATTAGAGGTGGACACCACAAAAATTGATTCCATCCTATACTTCCATTGCCCACCAATGTTCATCAAGTTAGATCTTTCCTTGGCCATGCTGGATTTTATAGGTGCTTCATTAGAGATTTCAATAAAATCTCTAAACCACTCTTTGACCTGTTAGCGAAGGATTCTCCTTCAATTTTGATGATAGATGTGGCGAGGCTTTCCAAGTCTTGAAGAAAAACCTTATTAGAGCACCGATTCTCCAAGCACAAGATTGGACCCTCCCATTTGAGCTAATGTGCGATGCTTCTGATTTTGTAGTGGGAGTGGTCTTAGGTCAAAGGGTTGATGGCAAACCTCATGTGCTGCATTATGCCAGCAAGACCCTTACGGATCCTCAACAAAACTACACGGTCACTGAAAAGGAACTTCTTGCTGTAGTATTTGCCTTGGAAAAGTTTCGATCTTATCTTTTGGGATCCAAGGTTGTGGTGTTCACTGATCATTCTGCCTTAAAGCATCTTCGTGCTAAAAAGGACACCAAACCTTGCCTAATTTGTTGGATTCTGCTACTCCAAGAATTTGACCAGGAAATTAAAGATAAAAAAGGAGCTGAGAATGTGGTAGCAGATCATCTGTCTGGGATCCCTATTGAGGCATCAAACCCTGCTGGTAGTATTCAAGAGACTTTCTCTGATGAGTCTCTGATGGCTGTGGAGGCTAAAACTCCTTGGTTCGCTGACATAGTGAACTATCTAGTCATGGCATTACCCCCAGTACTTGGGACAATCAGAAGTGAGACAGGTTTCTTGCTAATGCTAAATTTTATCTCTGGGAGGAACCTGAGTTTTTTAGAGTAGGCCTTGACCAGCTTTTTCGCCATTCCGTCCCTGATGAAGAACAAAGAAGTGTTCTGAGTTTCTGCCGTGACCTCTCTTGTGGGGGACATTTTAGTGGGAAGAAGACTGCCCATAAGGTTCTTCAGTCTGGCTTTTGGTGGCCCACATTATTCCGAGATGCACATACGTATGTGGGCGCATGTCTACGTTGCTAGCAGACGGGAACCATTGGAAAAAGCGATGAGATGCCCCAGCAACCTATCCTCCTTGTTGATATCTTTGATATTTGGGGCATCGACTTCAGAGGTCCCTTTCTTGTGTCCTTCGGATATGAGTACATCCTTGTGGCTGTAGACTATGTATCAAAATGGATAGGAGCCATACCCACACGAACCAATGACCATTCCGTGGTCTTGGGCTTTGTTAAGGCTAATATCATTTCTCAGTACAGGTGCCCAGGGACGATCATAAGTGATGGAGGACCTCACTTCAAGAATGTACACTTCACAAGACTACTCCAAAATTTAGGAGTCAACCACATGATAGCCATACGTTACCATCCCCAAACGAGTAGACAAGTTGAAGTGTCTAATAGGGAGATTAAGCAAATTTTAGAAAAAACTGTCAGGCCCAATAGAAAGGATTGGTCTAAAAAATTAAATGATACTCTTTGGGCCTACAGAACCATGTATAAGACTCCCTTAGGCATGTCTCCTTTCCATCTTTTCTACGGAAAAGCATGCCACCTTCCCGTTGAAATCCAACATAAAGCCTATTGGGCTATTAAAAACGTTAACTTGAATCTGGATAAAGAGGGAAAGGCACGTATGTTAGAGTTAAGTGAGCTTAAGGAGCTTCCTAATGAAGCCTATGAAACTTCTCAAGCTTACAAGAAACGTACAAAGGTCTTCCACGATAAGCACATCATTAGAATGACTTTTGAGCCCAACCAGTGGGTCTGGCTTTTCAATTCCAGACTTAAATTATTTCCTAGAAAGCCCAAGTCCTACTGGGATGGGCCATACGTTGTTATCAATACTTTCCCTCATGGAGCTGTAGAAATTTGGAACAGTACTTCAAGTGCGAGCTTTAAGGTAAATGGCCAGTGACTTAAACGTTATTATATTACTCTTTCAGATGGCCAGGTTTTGGATGCACTTCAGCTTGAGGAGCCTTAGCTCCTCCCACTCTCCTCCTTAATTGATATTCTTCTTTGTGTACATTTTTCCAATGAGGACATTGTCAGTCATAGGCATGGGGGGGTATAACCTAAGAATGTTTATAGCATTTATAAATAGTTGCATACATTTAGGATAAAGAAGAAAGAAACTCTTATTTTCTTGAGCTGAATTCGTTAGTCCCTAGCAAAATATCTTTGTCATAGATGTGTCATTAAAGAATTTTCTTCTTAAATTGTTTCTTAGGTTTAGAATCCAGTACATTTACTTCACTTGCATGTAGACTGGGTAATGGATCCTTGAAGAAAACTAATAAGCATTTTTAGTGTACTGAACCCTTGGACAGTTAATAGGGAGTCAGGCGTACTATCTTCTAGTAGATCCACCCCATATTTGTGAGAAGAAAGTAGAGATTACTAGTGCGCTAAGTCTAGTACAAGGAATCTTAAGTTTTGGACAATTAGATGATGATACTTCAGAGTTAGGCATAGTTTTCGCTCTCTGTTCCTGTGTGCGTACTTTGTGTGAACTCTTGAGAGTCACCAAATAAGGCAGATACACAGAGATTGAGTCTTAATAAAGCTATGACTATGGTGGATGGTTACGATCGTCCTTCATAGAGTCCTCGGCTGAAGGAGGGTAATAGTGTCAAAGGTCAGAAATACGCCTGTCCTATCCATTCCTTCCCGGTGCCGAGAATAGGCACTTCCACCAAATAAGCCACACAATATCCTCTTAACCATCATCATCCCTAGTAATGCCTCATAAATAAAAGTCTATGTCATGTTATGTTGATTTATAAAGGAAGAAAAAGAAAAAAAAAAGAGAAGAAACAATTATATCAATCTTAAAAAAAAAAGAGAAGAAGAAAAGAGAGAGAGAAAAGAGAAAGAAAAGAATCCAAGTTTGTAATTTTATCTTTGTAACATTATTTCTGAGGCAACAAAAACACCCATCGCGATCCACCAAATATGACCCATACCTACCTTTCAGTATTTCTGATCTCCTGAATACTGGCTGAGGACTCCAACTTAGTTGTAGAGTTATTAGGACTTTAATTGAAGTGTGAATGCCATGTGAGGCAACCAAATAGTGAATACACTTACTAAATCTGGCGAGATTTGTGATCTCAGAAAGAAAAGAAAGAAAAGAGTGAGCACCAAGGATCATCAAGAGAGCATAGTTGTTTAGCCTCTCTCTAAGTTAATTTGTTTAATAGTCTAGAGATCTAAAGTCTGTAGTACTAGATTACATGTAGCACCAGATGAGTGTGTGCCACCAAATACGTATCCATTCAACTCGATATCTCCTACCTAAGCCTAAAGCCGGGGTCAATTTACATATTATTTTATGCTTTATCCCCGAGGGAAGTAGTTGCCTATCCTGATAGAAATATTTACTAAGGGATAAGTAGGAACTACAAATGTAAGTTGGTTATTTTCACTTGGATCCGTTACCTAGGCTATTATCACTTCACATTTATGTGGATCTCTAAAGTTTTGAAATAAGAAAAGAAGAAATCTTCTGATTACTTCTATTATTTTTCATTTTTGCTAGGGACTAGAAAATCTTAGGGATGAGGGTATTTGATGAATCCATTTTAATGGACTATTGTTACACCTAAGTTAACTCTATTCTTACATTTTATGTCTGTTAATAACCACATTAGGCCATAAAATGATTTCATGCATCATTACTTAAGCTTACATTTATTCTATTGCATTATATAACTCATTATGTAATCATTTTTATTTCATGCCGGTCTCGCACAAAGTGCACCCTATGCATCTCCACTTAATCCACTCCATCAGGTTAATTTAAGAGTTAACAAATAAATGGGAAAGCGAGAGAGGAGGATAAATTTTGCAAAAGACCAGGGGGGTGAAATGAATTTCCCCCAACAAACGACCAGCCTCAACAAAGCCTCCCTCAACCTCCGGTTGGCCTCAACAGACAAAACAACCGCCGGCCAATTTTAGTAAGGGATTTGAAAATCCCTTGACTTGCATCGAGGAGATAAAAGAGAAGATCTGAGGGGCCTGGAGGGGAGGAAACGACTGGAAAAGATCCTGTGTGCACCGTGAAGAAGGCGTGCACTGTGGACCCTTTCATCTTCTCCCACCGCGCACCTTGCAAGTGCACCACCAGCCTACCTCACTGTGCCCTCCAAGCATGTGCTTCATCTTCTCCAGCCTGCCTCACCGTGCCCCTGCAAGTACGAATAGCAGTCATCACGTGCCTCCACCACCCTCTACATGTAGCCGCGGCCATTCCATCCTCTCTAACCACACGCCCACAGCCTGCCCCACCGCACACCCGCAACCCTACAAGCGCACTACAACCTCTACCGCTCGCCTGCAGCCAAGCCCTTACAAGCATGCCACCGCCACAGCCTGCGTGCCCTGCAAGCGAGCGTAGCGCCCTCTCGCACACGCAACACCTTCACCATGCACGCACCCTCATGCACTGGATACCAAAGTAGCCACGCAACCACAGCAGTGCAGTGCCCCCACCGTGCACATGATCGTAGCCATAGCACGGACGTGCATAGTGCCCTCACCGTGCAGCGATGCACAGCTCGTGTGCGTAGCCACAGTAGCCATGAATGCCACCTGCCGTCATCATGTCGACGTTCTCCTCTGCCATCCGGCCACGTCCAACCACCTCCGGCCACCGCATCACCACCATCACATAGCCCTCGTCGAGACGTGCCTTCCCGCAGAGTAGCTACTCCCATGAAGCCTCCTCACGCACCAAAGAAGAGAGAGGAAGTTTCCTCTATTTTTGCTCACATTAAAAATTACATTGCATGCCATTGTGACTTTAATATTATTATTTTATTCAAGCCACATTGCATGGGTGCACTTATAATTTCATGAATTTACTTAACTTGTGTTATGTGCACCATTCAACATTGAAATTCAATTTAGATTTGCATGCAATTCAAACTTACATGATATGCCACTACACATGCATCATATACATACTTATGGGAGCTTGATTCCTGACATGAAAATTGCATAAATAGCCTTGAACTTTTAATGAAATTGCAAGATCTATTTAGAGTAGCATATTCATCGAATTGAAGTCGTGAAGATGTCTGCAAACATTATAATCCTCTACTCGTGAATTTATTGGTTCTATTCCCCCCTGTGGATATGACATCCTTTATGTGGTTTAAATTGATATTTATTTTAATCTTTGATTGAGAGATTTCCACCACATAAATTACAACGACACATCATTCTATTGCTATTTTAAGTAAGCGAAACTCTCTCTATCAATTAGGACTTATGGTTGCTACGTGATTGCTTGTGTTTCGCGTGCTTGAAATTGGGGTTACGAGTAACCCATCATCGTAGTTGCAAAACTCGTGATCAAATATAATTTATACTGAAACTCCAAGGGAGTCCTAGGTCGAACACAAGTAGGCAACATTTACTTTGAATGAAAACCACGCTGCGATTTGTTTCTTTTTGATGTTTTGTGGTTTTGTTACGTTTTTGTGTTTTTGAAATTAAATGACAAGCAATCACAAGAAAGAGATAGAATCGAATTTGATATATTGCGTGAATGTCAATTACAATAATCTAGAAAACATAAAAAAAGGGAAAGGTAAGAAGAAATCTTTGGAAGCGGCTGTTCGACGAGACGACGGTGCTTGGCAGAAGCTTGGATGAAGGAGTTGGGAAGTAGGATGATAGAGGTGAGAAGCGGGAGGACATTGGGTAGAGGAAGGCTTCAGCACAGCTCCAGAATGGAGGTGAGAAGGTGAAGATGATCTGCTACTGGAATGAAGGTGGAAGGACAGCTCCAAGGTGACCTATGAATGGGGATGGCAAGTTGGAGGACTATTTGGTAGGGTAGAGTCTTGTTACACTAACAAACACCTTGGGAGCTCTAGAGCAAGATCTAATAGAGTGTTGGTAGGCTTGTTAGAGCTTGGGAGTAGGTAGGAGTAGGGTAGGTAGAGATGGCTTGGAAGGTAGGGGGTGTTGGTCCTTTTATAGTAGATGTAAAGAGGCTGGAATAGGCATGGGACCATTGGTGACCTCCAAGTCGCCGCTGTAAGTGTCGCTATAGGCAGCTCACACCTGCTCACACTCACAGCTGGCCTTGCTAGCGTACGCACAATTAGTAACGGCTGTAAGCATCGTTGTATGTCAGCGAGGCTGTCGTTGAAGGCTGGCGCCAACTGAGCACACACCCACCCAAGCGAGCTACGCTGCCCCGCCTCATGCGTGCAGAAGCCCTGCTAGCGTGTGCGCGTGCACTGCTTAGTGCTGTGCTGTTGCTGCTGCTGTATGCACGCACGTCCAATTGACGAAGGGGGGTGCTGCAGGTCTCAAACCTGTGTCTTGCATCTGTAGAGAAGGTGCCTCACCATTTGGCCAAGGCGCACACTTGGCCAAGTGTAAAGCTTGCTAACGCGTAGTTCAGGCCACCCTCAGCCGTTGGATTGAGATCTAATGCTTGAGATCCCTCCATGTGGTAGGCTTGAGGATGTGCCGGCTTAGGTGGGGTAGCCTGGATGGCACCACATGGCCCCATCTGGGCCGTCCGTCTTCTTCTTCTTGCGGAGGGTACTACAGAGCTCCAATCGGGGTGATTCTCATGACGACGGACTGCGATCGTCGCTCTAAATCCATCCATATGGTCGGATTCTTCATCCGAAGCCCGTAAAGATATCGCCCTACCTCCTGGACATGTAAAATGACGGAATCAATGTACATAATATACAACTATCCTAAATGCCATGTGATGGATGTTATATAGTATTTATAACATGGTATGCAATGCTAAGCCAAGGAACTATCATAAATAAGCATTTTATCATGAATTCATGTGTGTCTATTGACGAGTCGATTTCCCGCTATGCGTTGTAGTATTTAAGTGGTGGAAAAATTGACTAATCGACAATAAAAATAACCACTCACAGAAGAGCAGGTCATGTCCATAGGGAAGCAATTATGCAATAAACTCTCAATTATTTCGTATTCATTTGATTAAGTGTGAAATCCCCAGTCAAATCTGACATAAAATGCGATGGAAAGAAGATTCACAATAACTCAAAAATGTAAGGGTATATGTGCAATTTTCCCTCACTGAAATCTTCAATAAATATATGATGATTTTATGTAATTTTCAATTAACATATACTTGAGAAAATTGGTGCGCATGTTAATCCCAAAACCAATCTTGAAACATGTGAATATCAATAACGTGTAATTATCAAAAAGCATGAGTGTGCATTCACAATGTTGCCACAATAAAATAATCATAAATGAAAATTAATTTCTGGTGGAAATGGCATTAGATGTAATTTTTAATTGAAGGTAAAATAGAGCTTTCACTCTCTCTCCTCCTCGTGAGAGAGAGAGCACCGGTGACGGAGCTGCTATGGGGTAAGGTTGACCGATGTGTGGGGATCACGATGACGGTGACAGAACGGCGAGAGGTGGTCGGCGATGGTCGGCGGGTGGAGGTGAGCCTCCGGGCTATTGGAGGAGAAGGTGAGCGGTGTAGGAGGCGGGTGCTGGCGCCTACAGGAGACGCAGCGCTTGCGGTGCTTGAGAGGGGCACGCGGAGGTGTGCGTGGCCTGGTAAGGGCACGCAAGGTGGAGTGGCATGAGTGCTGGAGTGCCTGCGGGTGCAGCCAGAGGGTGAAGGCAGGTGGATGCTTGCAGGAGCTTTCAGGGGCATAGGTGAGGCAAGGTGGGTGCATGCAGGTGCGGTGCGGTGCCTGCAAGCCTGGTAGGGGTGCGGGTGAGCTGTGCACCTGAAGGCGGGCGTTGGTGGCAGGCAGAGCGCCTGCGGGCACTGCAGAAGGGTACGTGCCTACTTGCGTGGGTGGCAAGGGTGGAGCGATGCCTGCAGGTGCGGCTGGAGAGGGAAGCTTGGTGTGCAATGCCTGTGGAGGGGGGGCGCTGTGCGGTGGAGAGGGTGCGATGCCTACAGCTGGAAGGTGATTTGGCGCGGAAATGTGAGGGCGGTGAGGCTATGTAGCGCCTGCGGGCTGGTTGGGGGGAGCGATGGGCGGTGTGGCTGTGCAGCGCCTGCGGAGGGGGGGCACTGGAAGATGAAGCAACTGCAGGCGCGGGCACTGGTTGAAGGGCGGGTTAGGGTGTTTGGTGCACAATGCACGCGGTGGAACAATTCCCCGCAGGGGGGAATATGCCGATCCCCCTCTCTCCTTTGCCCCTCCTCCTCTTAACTCCTCTCCCCCATGGCAATTAGGGGATTTTCAAATCCCTTTTCTAATTTTGCCAGGAGACTGTTGGGGTGGTGTTATTGAGGTTGGCGGCTGTTGATGGTGGCTGGAGCATGGGGAAAAATGCCGCCGATTGTTTGTTGTGGAAATTTACTCCCCAACTCTTTATTTTTTTCTAAATATCATTCCTGCACATAAAAATAACAAAATCATTACATATTAAGTTATAGATTGTTATAAACTTAAATCATGATACATACAAATATTCTACAACTTTATGTAGTTATTAACAAGCCTAAATGGTAAGATTAAAGTTACTTAGGTGTAATACAAGTCCATTAAAATGGATTCATCAAATACCCCCAAGCCTAAGATTTGCTAGTCCCTAGCAAAAATAAAAAATAATAGAAGTAATCAGAAGATTTCTTCTTTTCTTAATTCAAAACTTTAGAGATCCAGACAAATGTGACGTGATAATAAAATGGATTCATCAAATACCCCCATGCCTAAGATTTGCTAGTCCCTAGCAAAAATATAAAATAATAGAAGTAATCAGAAGATTTCTTTTCTTAATTCAAAACTTTAGAGATCCAGACAAATGTGACGTGATAATAGCCTAAGTAACAAATCCAAGTGAAAAAGACAATTCGCATTGGAAGTTCGTACTTCACCCTTGGTAAATATTGCTGTCGGGATAGGCAACTACTTCCCTCGGGGATAAAGCAGAGAATAATGTGTAATTTGACCCCGACGTTTGGCTTTGGTAGGCGATATCGAGTTTAATGGATTTGTATTTGGTGGCACACACTCATCTGGTGCCACATAAAGTCTAGTACTGCAGACTCTAGATCTCTAGACTATTACACAAGTCAACTATGAGAGAGGCTACACAATTGTGCTCTCTTGATGTTCCTGGGCACTCCCTCTTTTCTTTCTTTCTGAGATCACAAATCTCACCAGATTTAGAAATTGTACTCACTATTTGGTGCCCTCACATGGCATCCACACTTCAATTAAAGCCCTAATAACTCTACAACTAAGTTAGAGCCTCAACCAGTATTCGGGCGATCAGAAATACTAAAAGGTAGGTATGGGTCATATTTGGTGGAACGCGATAGGTGTTCTGTTGCCTCAGAAATATTGTTACTTTATAATTTGGACCCTCTTTTTTTTTGTAATATAAATATTTCTTCTTTTTCTGTTTCTTCTTTTTCTCCTTTTCTTTTTTCTCTCTCTTTTTTTTTAATATAAATCAACATAATACGACACAGACTTTTATTTATGAGGCATTATCGGGATGATGATGGTCAAGAGGATATTGTGTGGCTTATTTGGTGGAAGTGCATATTCTCGACATCGGGAAGGAATAGATAGGACAAGCGTATTTCTGACCTTTAACACTATTACCCTCCTTCAGCCGAGGACTCTATGAAGGACGGTCGTAACCATCGACCATAGTTATAGCTTTATTAAGACTCACTCTCTGTGTATCTGCCTTATTTGGTTACTCTCAAGAATTCACACAAAGTACGCATACAGGAACAGAGAGTGAAAACTACGCCTAACTCTGAAGTATCATCATCTAATTATCCAAAACTTAAGAGTCCTTGCACTAGACTTAGCGCACCAGTAATCTCTACTTTCTTCTCACAAATATGAGGTGAATCTACAAGAAGATAGTATGCCTGACTCCCTATGAACTATCCAAGGGTTCAGTGGACTACAAGTGCTTATTGGTTTTCCTCAAGGATCCATTACCTAGTCTACGTGCACGTGAAATAAATGTACTAGATTCTAAACTTAAGAAATAATTCCGGAAGAAAAACCTCCAATGACAAAGGTATTTTGCTAGGGCTAACCCAATCAGCTGAAGAAAAGATGATTCTTTTTTTTTTATATGCTGACCTAAATTCATGAATACTTCCTAAAATGCAAATACACCCCCCTATGCCTAAATCCTACAATGTCTCCATTGTAAAATTAAAACAGGAGGAGAAAGGAAAAGCATCACCTGACACGGTGTTATTCCGACTGCTGGGTTGCCTCCCAATAAGCACTGCATTTTCTATCAACAGCCAGATTTAGAAGGAACCTATAAGTCTGGTTCCAAATAGAAAAAGTTAGGCCCTAAAAATATGCGTAACAGTGCGGGCCTAGAAAATAGGTAGCCACGGATGTTGGTGAGCTGATGATGCAACGTAATACTAGATGCTCGCCAGAAGATATGAAAGCGAAGAACCTCATTGGCTACCTTGGGAGGTCTAGGAATAATAAACGGAATAAGTGGAGGGTAACACGGATCCCTAAAAGATATACACATTATTAGTTCTAACCATTGAATGGTAAGAGTAAAAGTACAAGCATCAATCCACACTCGCCATTCTACTTGAGGATGTACTGGCCTGATATGTTCCCCAGAAAGAATGTATATGAGCAGAGATCTGAACCAAGGATCGGTTAGGGAGTATAAGGGTTGTTTGTAGTGTTGGAAGGTAATGGTTAAGTCCAATGAGGGCTTAGTCGGTGTTAGGTCTAATTCCAACAATGATTCAGATTATGTATACTCCCTAACAGTTGTAGACAACTACATATTACCCTGCCTAACATTAATGATCAGAGTCATATTTGAATCAAGTGTAGACTCCAAATTACAACTCTTTGATGGCAGGGTCAAAATATCTGAATCATTATTATTAAGCTCAACCCCGAATTCGTTTGGTTCACTCAAATATTTGTCGAGGTGTATATGTGATTCATTAGGAGTTGGATCAATATCCTCAATTATTTCTAAAGGAGGATCAGTCTTAATATTTTGGAGCAAGCCTATATCACTGAATTCGTTATTATTCTTGGGGTATAAATCCTCAATTGACGTGTTTAGTCTCCGAGAGTCTCCCATAGACTTCTCATTATTTTGTTTGTCCTCCTCTAATATCAACTCCTATTTTTATGGAAGATGAATCTCAAAAGAAAGGAGGAATCTGGATTTAATCATAATATCTCTATCCTCTGGAGGTAAATCCTCAAATGATAAATAATCCCCCTGTGATTCACTCCAGATTTTCAGTCCAGGTTCCTCTATTGGGGCATCCTCATTTTCTGAATTAGACTCTTCATATCCCTGAGACCAAAATTGATCTAATTCATCCTCCATTCCGTTACAGTCACCTTCATTGGGTGCATTTAAATCCTCAGGATACTGAATGATAGGTGTTGATTCCCTAAGTGGAGGGTCAGGAGTAGGCTCACTAAGGGTAGAATGAGATTTCACCAAATAATCAATAGGGGAAGTGATAGGAACAATACAACCTTGACCTAGTTTGGTAGGGGTAAAGAGAATACTGTCATTGGGGTCAAGGTCCCCAAGAGGTACCATCTTCCCTTGCTTTTGACTCCAATATAGTTCAGGTGGATAATCACTATGATCGTTGTCCTCTAGTGGCCATGTCTCATTGGGAGAGTCTAAGTGATAGCTACATAAAATTGGATCCCTATTATCATTAGGTTCCTTAGAATTATTTTCATGACTATGGTCGTATGGGTAGGGATCAGAATTATTGGGAAGCGTGTAGCTAAGTTATGTTATTTCTTCATTTAGCTGTTGACTATTCCTCAACATCTCTCCCAATGATTCCATCATTTCCTTTTGCTGTTTTTGCATTTCTATCATAAAAAAGGAGAGGCTACTACTATCAGGTTGGGGAGGATAGTCAATTTCAGGCTTTGGTTGCCTAGGGGTATTGGTCCAACCTCGATACGGAAAATCATGAAGGGTGGGAGGGTTGGGTGCTTGCATGGAACTAGGAATTTCAGGGTTGGGAAGTCCATCTCCTAGGCTCTGCTCAAAAGTAGGAGTTATTAAGCCAGTACTCCCAGGATATGAATAAGAATGATCCCATGAATTGTCAATGTACCCATCAAAGGATGGATACGCTCGGGGAAAGGGATCCTGATTAAAAGATGGTGTTGAGGTGGTCTCGATCGTGTTTTAACAATTAGTTACGTCGTAGTATACGTGATCAAGCGTTGTCAACAAATAAAAATTCATTACTCGAAAACCTAAGTATCCGAGGTCAAACACAGGGAGCAATTGGAATTTATTACTAATCTCAAGAATGTAATTGAACACTTTAATTGCTCAAAACTTAATTCAAATATAAATGCATGAGTTTGAAAAGTAATTGTGGCAAAAAGAAGAATTTAGATGTCTAATCATGGGATCAGATGTCTTAAAAGATGTTTCCCTTCTCTTATTCTTCTTCTGATTTTCTTCCTTTCTTCTTCTTTATGCTTCTTTTTTCTTCTCTGCAGTTTCTTTCTCTCTACAGGTCTCCTTCTTCTTCCTTGGCTCTGCTTCCTTGGTTCTGTTTTCCTTTGCTTTTAGTTCCTCTTCTTGTCTTTACCTTTCTCTATCTCTTCTTTCTTCTTTAGTTCTTCTCTTTTTCCTTCGCCTCTTCCTTTCCTTCTCTTTTTCCTCTGCAATGCTTCCTTCCTTCTTCTTCTTTTCCTTTGCTAGCAGCAGCTAAGCGTTAGCTTCTTTTCTCCTGTCTGCCTTCCCTGCACAAATCACAGAGGAGCAAAACCTATCCCTCTACCCACACCCGCGCATCTCTATCTCTCTGTAAACCACTCATCAGCATGCTCTCCCAGAGCAGGGTAAACGGGTCGTATCGCGCGCCCGGGTCTAGGCACACCGACGTGAGGGCGGTGCGCGAGGAGTGCTCAAGGTAGTGTCGGGTCGGGTCGCCAAATCCGTGTGGTGAAGTCACGGGCGAGGTGGTGAGAATAGGTGAGGAACCTCACCCCATGTGCGTTCTGAGGCAACAAGGCTATAACATAGAAATATTATAAATCACTCCAGCACTTTGTGACTTAACGATGTGGGACTAATGTTCCACCTCTATTTCGCACGTGCCCACAGGAGTCCGTCCTTCAATTGCCACTACTGTAGACTTTGCAGTGCCTCTTGCTAGAACAGAAGTCTTCGCGATACCTCCCCAGGCTAGCTGGACCTGGAGCCCTGAAGAATTGTAGCCTAGAGCAAGCGAGAAGCTTCTTCAAGTCACTGCTAATGGTGGCCAGGGCGTGAAACCTATCGCACACGAAAAGAGCCTTGCAGCTTAATCAGATCATCGAGGGACCTTCGCCATGTCACAGCGAAGGTGAGGAGCTAGGTGGCAGGTAGTGGGGTGGCCTAGGCTTGCGTGACTAGGTCACCCTGTGGCCGGATGGATGGGTGTGATCGGGGGGCTGTTGGGTAGGTGTAGAGGGACTATCGATGGGCGGAGGTTATTCAGTGAGGTGAGGCAGAGGTTATGCGATGGTCGGTGAGGCGTGTGGGGCTGTGGAGCGATGGGAGCGTCTCACCAGAGGGTGGCCGGAGATGAGGAAGGTGGTGGTGAATAGCGGCAGTCGAGGGGCGTTTGATGAAATAAAATGAGGGAAATGAAAGAGGGGATAGAGAAGAATAGTTTTAACCTAACTAAAGGAATGAAGGGGACGAGAAGGCGGTCGGCAATACCTGCTGTCGCTGGAGAAGAAAGCATCCAGTGGAGGAAGACGGCGGCGACGACGGGGCTAGGGCTGCTCGCGCGGGTGTTGCGCGATGTAGAGGAGGATGAGGAGGGAGACTTTGCCACTGGTTTTGTGGCAGTGTGACGAGGAAGAGGAGGGGGCTCGCCGGAGCTCGCTGGACCCCTTGGCCGGAAAACGAGAGGAATTTGAGGTGGAATTCTAGCCAAGTCGAGCTGAGGAGGTGCGACCGGAGTTAGCGTTTAATTTATAGCTGCTGACCGTGCTTCTTGTGCACGGAGGGCACATCTTCTGCCACTGACGTCTCGCTGGAGATGGAAGGAGTTAGATACCCAAATCTCTCGTGCGTTCGCACGAGAGATTGGGTGCAAATCAGGGGCTATGATCGGGCACAGATGAAAGGGGATTCCTTAGAGAATCTCCCTTTCAATTCTGGGAGGAGATCTCTGAGGGATCAGAGAGTATTCCCTCTCTAATCCTCGCCAGAGCAGGATCTCTCCCCAATAATGGTGGAGGGACCTACTTGTAATATTGGAGAGAAAGATAGGGGGTTTATGTGATGGCTTTCAAAAGATAGGGACCAAAATGAGATTGGGTATACTAAATTGCAAAGTAGGTCAAGATGACCTCCCCTTAGGTCCAAATTTTGGTATAAACCTAATTTGGACCTAAGGAATCCAATGGTGAAATTGGATTTTAGGTTTGACCATGTTTGACTAGACATTTTGCTTAAAAGCCCAAATTAGGTCAATTGATGAGTTAGGACCATAATCTAGGTCAAAGTAGGTTCCAAAGGCCAAATTGAATGTTCTAAATCCTAGGGGATATTTTTCCATGATTTGTAGAGGTTTACTTGATTTTTATCTTGATCGAAACCTTGTTGAATTAAGAAGGTCTGTTTTAGGGTTAAAAGATGTCATTTAATTCCTGGATTACATATGAACCAATTTCTAATTGAATCAACCCACTTTTTATTTCATTTAGACCATTTGACCTATGTTTTGCCTCTGAGAAATCCCACTTATGTACTGCATTGGTAAAATTGCAGTTTAACCTTTATTTCATATTTTCTTCTCAGAACACTTATTCCTTCAATTAGGCCCTCTTCTAGGTTATGTTGGAGCTTTTATTCTCTTTATTGGGTAAAAATGAGCTAATTATGGCTCATGATGATGCACTCATCATACCCCCTTGCCTAGCTTTTGCTAGTCCTTTAGCAAAATTTTAGGGTTTTAACTTCTGTTCTAGACCCTGAGTGTCTGTCATCAATTATGATAAGTGCTTCTCTTTTTCTTTTGTGATTAGGTCAGAATGCTGACAATAGGCCTTGAGGTACTCAAGTACCAACCAAAATCCAGACCTGACCCGCTTTAGCCTCAATCTTCCGCAAAGGTTTTTAAGGCCCACAGAAACTAACTTAGGGTTTGTTGGACTCTGCGGTTAAAGCACCCGTGCTTGAGATATTTTTAGCCTAGGTTCAGTTTGTAGTGCATTTTTGTAAGAGAGAAACAGAAGATTTATTTGTTTGGAGAGCTTTCTTTCTCTTTTCCTTTTATTTCTAGCTTCGGATTAGCTTCTCAACACGGTCTGTATCAGATTCCTCGTCCCCATCATCAATCCTCAAGGGCCCCTGGCTATCGAGATTTCAAGATAATCCCACCCATGGCAACCCCCAGAACCCTGGCTTTTGAGATTTCGAGATAATCCTGCCCATGACGTTCCGTGGCCGAATTCAGACCCTGGCAATCGACATTTCATAATAATGCCGCCCATGGCATCTGAACCAGCAGAGTCCTTACATGCCCCTAGTAGGATATTTAAATATCCTAAGAGACAAGCACCGAGGAGAGGATATGTTGTTACACATCTTTGAGGAGAATTTCCCACCTCTCCACTCTGGGAACTTGTCCAAATCAACTTGTGTTGATCGACTACTCCTAATCTAGGTGACTTTTCAGAACATTAAACGCTTTGCGTGATTTGGATATTTATGCGCACTGAACCAGACTGTGTGTGAATTGGAGTGCTTAGGTTACCGAATCCCGCAATTCGAAGGTCAGTTAATGAGGTCGAATACTTCCTAAGCCTTAGACCTAATACTTAAGCTTCGCATTTTCCCCAACCTCTTAAGGATTATCTAGATCTTAGCGGATACGTGAATTTTTAAGCTAAAGAATCTAGCCCAAGAGGCCTAAGATCAGCATTCTTGCTAATCACTTGTTATGTCACCTTAGCACTTTTCTTTTTCTCTTTTCTTGATCTCGTCTAGAACTTCAGTTAATCCCTTAATCTTTTACTAATGACTATTTCTTTTTCTTTTTCATTTTGTGCTCCTTTTTGTGATTTTTTTATGCTTTTTCTCCTCCTTATGATTATGTGGCTCACAAAATTTCCTCCCTCCATTTTTTTGTTCTTTTTCATAATTTTTCAATTTTTTTGTGTTTTTGACATATGTGAATTTTTTTTGTGTGAGAATCCTTCTGATTTTTTCTTGGTTCTGTATATATGCACTTTATCACCCCCCCATGCCTAAGTTTTGCAATCTCCTCATTGTAAACAGAGGGTGTGAAATAGTGTTGAGGTCAGGGACTTAGAACAGGATACATCAGGTGGGTGAACGGGTCGAAAATGACTGATGCGAACGATTTCAAGCTCTGGTACGTGTACCAGAGGTGGGATCAACTATCTAAGGCTGAACTCAAGGTGCAATGGACGTGGAGTACAGACGGATAATCAGACGGGTCTCTATTTTTTGGAATGACGGGTTGCCTCCCGTTAAGCGTTAACTTTGTTGCCTTCAGCCGAGCGGAAAATGGGGTGAAGAGGGAGTGGTCAAATCAGTGGAATTTTGTAAAACAAGCACCTTGATTAAGAGCCTGGTTGGTCCAACCAGGTCCTTGTTAAGATCAGTAGGCTGATGATGCAACCCAAACCCAATAAGTCTGGTGGGTTGATATATGTAGATCAACAGATGCGGAACCCACCATATGCAATGTGATTCAGATGGATATGGAAGTGAAAACCTGGGTTTAGGCCGAGTCGAATCAGCCTGGTCAGAGTAGGGTTATGAAAAATAGTCAATGTATGGTGTGGAAACCCTACAGGGGTGATCAAAGAATGATGGCTCCTGATTTTTGGTCTGATCAATACCCGATACTGGTATAGATATGGAGTTGAATCATCTGCAAATGGCTCAGTGAGAGGTGAATCAGAATAGAAATTGAGTCTGGTTGCAGGTCAGGGTAGAGAACGGGTTTTGATTGATTCTGTATATGTGGAGCAGGTGGCTTCAAAAAGAATTGGCTTGTTATAATCAGGAAGTAAATTTTCTTCGATGTTATGGTCAGATTCGAAATCATCGGAGAGTTTGCGAAAATCAAAATCTGAATGAGATTAAAGATCATGAGTTCCACCACCATAGAATAAATCATATGTTGTAGATTCAGCAGCCTGACTGGGATCTAGCCTTAATGTTAATTCTGAGCTTAAAAAGGTATCCTTATCTGGTAGAGGCTCAAGTTCTAAGCTAGTAGGGTAAACCCAATTGAAACCCCACTCGTCCAACTCCTCAGTTTCTGTATCGTAGATTGGCGTGACTTCCGAAAAATCAATTAGTTCCTCTAAGGATGTTGGCGAGGGATATTCATCAAATAGAGGCCCAAAATCATATTCTTCATTAAAAGATTGATCTTGCTCATATGGGGCCTTGAAATCTTCCCAATAGGTTTCAGATCTAGATTCTGGGCTTAGGATGTGGGTTGAATTACTAGAATCTAGGTCTGAATAACCTTCGAGGGTCACCTTATCAGAATAAGGGATGGAATTTACATCCTCGAGAGGTTTAGTTCTACTCTCATACTTGCAGGAGTTTTGGGATTCTAAGCCTGGTGATTCGTTGTCTAGAGTGGGCTCAACATTATGTTTTCCTGCATTTGGAGCTTCCCAACCTTCTTCAATATCGGGCACATTATACTCCATCTGGGTTGGGAATCCACAACCATTTTGTGCCTCCAACCAGAGATCAGATTGATCCTCGATGTTGTCCCAAGATAGTTCATCCTCTGCTTGCTGTATATACGGGTACTTCTGATCGATAATTTGTTTTACTAATCTCATTATCTCTTCCCATTTTTCAAGACTATCTTGGTGTTGCTTCCAAAGTCGAGGATTTGTCATACATTGAAGGTATTCAAGATTGTGCAATTTTTCTATCTCAATGTATCCAGTAATGAGCAAGTCACGGGTTGATCCTTTTGTGGCTCCTGCCAGCAGTACTTGGGCACAAGTTATGATAAAGGTTGTGGTTGTTGGGACATCAACTTGAATGTTTTCTATTGGTGTTGAGGTTTTGTCTTCTTTTTCATAGAATTTCAAGGCATCCTCAATCATTCTATCTCTCATGGATCTCCGATATTCAGGTTTCATAAATGGTAGTCCTAAGTGGTTTGGCAGCATATTTGGATCAGGTTGTGGAATCAAGATGTAGAATCGGAGTTTGAATCAAGATGTAGAATCAAGTTATGAAGTGATTAGATCTGAATAATGAGTCCCACTAAAAATGTGTGTGTGCTCTAAAGAGAAAAGATGAGGGACTGGAGATGTTTTTGACCCAATCAAGACACCCAATGACGTTTGGATGACTATGGAGGTTCGGGGCGGATGGTACCCCTGGATCAGAAGATCGTCCACCTGAGAATTACCTGGGCAGCCAGAGAGGGAGAGTCCCAAAAAGACCCCTACATGGTAGAGCGTCCCCACGGGTTACAGCGTTTCCCCCACCCGACCTCTCTTGTCACTGAGATTCCAGGTAGACCAGAATGGGGACCTTGACCTCTTAAGTCTACCACCTTTACTTCAAAGGTACTTTAGGGTCCTCACTTGAACTTTAGATGTTTGATGTTGTGACCTAATTTAGAGGTTGGTTAACCCAAGGGGTCAACTTCACCTGACCTGTCCTATAGATTGCAGAATGATTCTAGGTTTAGAGCCTAGTGATCACCCTGATTTGACTCCCAGTTTATTAGGTCCAAGATTTTAAGATTCAAGTGATTTTAGAGCTTTTTTTAGGGTTTGTCTTGTTAAGATCTCCTCAATCAAGGGCTTGGGTAGCACACTGATGCGGGAGGGTTCATTTCCTTTTATACAGGCATGTGTGACTAGTACTCCAAGACCCTACTGTAGAAACCCTAATTTGGTTCTATTTTGAATCCTCTTTTTCTTTTTGAAAAGGTCCTCTTTGGACTGAAAAACAAGAAGTGTGTTGTCCGCAGAGATTAAACGTGATTTCTATTAGGCACATGAATTTGTGGGATAGAGTCTAAAAAAATCGCTCCAACTTCATGAAGATTTGAAAAAATTTTCGCAAAATCAGGAAACGTTTGCCTTAAAGATGGTGATTACTATAGAAAGAAGGCAATTGATTCCCAAATTAATTTCATCCTTTTGTCTTTCAAAGCTTAGGGGATAGTTTAAGGAAGAAAAGAAATTACCTACCCTAGAGTGGTTGACTTGCGGGAGGGATTTTCTTGTGAAATACCTGCAAGATCAAAACAAAGCAAAGTAGGGCAAGTTAGTGTTCAATATGATAAAAAGAATGTAGAGACTAGTGATAAACTGCGCATTGCTCCCCAGCAACGGCGCCAAAATGTTGAGGTGGTCTCGATCGTGTTTTAGCAATTAGTTACGTTGTAGTATAGGTGATCAAGCATTGTCAACAAATAAAAGTTTATTACTCGAAAACCTAAGTATCCGAGGTCGAACACAGGGAGCAATTGGAATTTATTACTAATCTCAAGAATGTAACTGAACACTTTAATTACTCAAAACCTAATTCAAATATAAATGCAAGAGTTTGAAAAGTAATTGTGGCAAAAAGAAAAATTTGGACGTCTGATCATGGGATCAGACGTCTTAAAAGATGTTTCCCTTCTCTTATTCTTCTTCTTTATGCTTCTTCTTTCTTCTCTGCAGTTTCTTTCTCTCTACAGGTCTTCTTCTTCTTTCTTGGCTCTGCTTCCTTGGTTGTGTTTTCCTTTGCCTTCAGTTCCTCTTCTTGCCTTTACCTTTCTCTATCTCTTCTTTCTTCTTTGGTTCTTCTTCTCTTTTTCCTTTGCCTCTTCCTTTCCTTCTCTTTTTCCTCTGCAATGGCTTCCTTCCTTCTTCTTCTTTTCCTTTGCTAGCAACGGCTAAGTGTTAGCTTCTTTTCTCCTGTCTGCCTTCCCTGCACAAATCACAGTGGAGAAAAACCTATCCCTCTACCCACACCCACGTGTCTCTCTCTGTAAACCACTCATCAGCACGCTCTCCCAGAGCAGGGTAAACGGGTCGGATCGCGTGCCCGGGTCCAGGCGCACCGGCATGAGGGTGGCGTGTGAGGAGTGCCTAGGGTAGTGTCGGGTCGGGTCGCCAGATCAGTGTGGTGAAGTCATGGATGAGGTGGTGGGAATAGGTGTGGGACCTCACCCCATGTGCTTTCAGAGGCAATGAGGCTATAATACAAAAACATTATAAATCACTCCAGTGCTTTGTGAATTAACGATGTGGGACTAATGTTCCACCTCTATTTCACGCGTGCCCATAGGAGTCCGTCCTTCAATTGCCACTACTGTAGACTTTGTAGCACCTCTTGCTGGAACAGAAGTTTTCGCGATACCTCCCTAAGCTAGCTGGACCTAGAGCCCTGAAGAATTGCAGCCTAGAGCAAGCGAGAAGCTTCTTCAAGTCACCGCTAATAGCGGCCGGGGCGTGAAACCTGTTGGACACGAAAAGAGCCTCGTGGCTTAATTAGATCACTGGGAGACCTTCATCGTGTCATGGCGAAGGTGAGGAGCTAGGTGGCAGGCCGCGGGGTGGCCTAGGCATGCGTGCCTAGGTTGCCCTGTGGCCGGTTGGATGGTTGTGATCGGGGGGCTGTTGGGTAGGTGTAGAGGGACTATGGATGAGCGGAGGTTATTCAATGAGGTGAGACGGAGGTTATCCGATGGTCGGTGAGGCATGTGGGGCTGCGGAGCGATGGGAGTGTCTCGCCGGAGGGTGGCCGTTGATGAGGAAGGTGGCGGTGAACAGCGGCGGTCGAGGGGCGTTTGATGAAATAAAATGAGGGAAATGAAAGAGGGGATAGAGAAGAATAGTTTTAACCTAACTAAAGGGATGAAGGGGACGAGAAGGCGGCTGGTAGTACCTGCTGTCGCTGAACGAGAAAGCATCCAGTGGAGGAAGACGGCGGTGACGATGGGGCTAGGGCAGCTCGCGCAGGTGTTGCGCGACGTGGAGGAGGATGAGGAGGACGACTCTACCACTGGTTTTGTGCCAGAGCGACAAGGAAGAGGAGGGGGGCTCGCCGAAGCTCGCTGGACCCCTTGGTAGGAAAAGAAGGAGAGGAATTTGAGGTGGAATTCCAGCCAAGTCGAGCTGAGGAGGTGCGGCTGGAGTTAGGGTTTAATTTATAGGTGCCGACCATCCTTCTGGTGCGTGGAGGGCACGTCTTATGCCACCGACGTCTCATCGGAGATGGAAGGTAGTTAGATACCCAAATCTCTCGTGTGTTCGCACGAGAGATTGGGTGCAAATCAGGGGTTTTGATCGGGCTAAGATGGAAGGGGATTGCTCAGAGAATCTCCCTTCCAATTCTAGGAGGAGATCTCTGACGGATCAGAGAGTATTCCCTCTCTAATCCTTGTCGGAGCAGGATCTCTCCCCAATAATGGCGGAGGGACCTGCTTGTAAGATTGGAGAGAAAGATAGGGGGGTGTATGTGATGGTTTTCAAAAGATAGGGACCAAAATGAGATTGGGTGTACTAAATTGCAAAGTAGGTCAAGATGACCTCCCCTTAGGTCCAAATTTTGGTACAAATCTAATTTGGACCTAAGGAATCCAATGGTGAAGTTGGATTTTAGGTTTGACAATGTTTGACTAGACATTTTACGTAAAAACCCAAATTAGGTTAATTAATGAGTTAGGACCCTAAGCTAGGTCAAACTAGGTTCCAAAGGCCAAATTGAATGCTCTAAGCCCTAGGGGATATTTTTCCATGATTTTTAGATGGTTTAATTGATTTTTATCTTGACCGAAACCTTGTTGAATTAAGCAGGTCTGTTTTAGGTTTACAAGATGTCATTTAATTCCTGGATTGCATACGAACCCATTTCTGATTGAATCAACCCACTTTTTATCTCATTTAGACCATTTGACCTATGTTTTGCCTCTGAGAAATCCCATTTATGTACTGCAATGGTAAAATTACAGTTTTAACATTTATTTCATGTTTTCTTCTCAGAACACTTATTCCTTCAATTAGGCCCTCTTCTAGGTTATGTAGGAGCTTTTATTCTCTTTATTAGGCAAAAATGAGCTAGTTATGGCTCATGATGAGGCTCTCATCAGATGGGAAGTATTGACTCTGATAATCTAAAGGATAGGTGTAAGGGTAATCCATTTCTTTATGCAAAACAGTTTTAACTCTCTTAGGATTTAGAAGAAATCAGAATACAAGCAAAAACTCCCTAGAGAGTTCTACTGTCAAAGAAAATGCAAATTCAAAGGGATCTATTTTTAGTAGATTGTATGTCTTAGAATTAAATGTTCAATTGGTGGCCAAACATGTTTTGCAAAAGATTACGCTTCCTAGGCCAACCTTCGCTGGTGCCTATAACCTACTCTCAAGGGATGGAAGTTTCGAATCGAGCCCACACATGAGGAACCGAAGTAACGTGGTGGATAGGCTTGTTGATTTCTGACTAACTTCTCTTGCGGTGCAAAAGAGGAGAGGTAGAAATTTATCTAGTGACCTTATGTGTGAGGTGCATAGTGTCTCAAGTGTGCAAACATACGATCGTGTTTTGATTTTTGAAATTTTGCAAACAGGATCCTTTTGCGCACAATTTTAAGTCCCAGATTTTAAGGTCCAACCTCTTAGCAGTCTGAATTTTTAAAGTGACCACTAAATTAATTTGATTCAAGCACTTTAGTGGTCTTAGATTTAGGTTCAATGCATATGCATGATAGGTAATTGATGCTCAAGGGAAGACGTACCTTGCTCCAGCTTTCTTCGTGCAATGTATGAATGTAATGTAATAAAAATAAACTGGATGCTGCTCATTCAGTCCTAGATGGTCGTCCTATAGATATGCAGCTTCTAGCAGGCAGTTCAATTTTTATTTATTTATTTATTTATTATTATTATTTTTTTAATAATAATAACAAATTGAACTAATCTACTAACTAACCGAAATGCAGTTCAAATAATCCTATAATCTAAATAAATGGGAACACGCTCCCAAAAATATGCTCCCGCATACAGGAGCAATAAGAAATAAAGTGGCACTGGGAACACATTCCCAAAAATATCCGACAAGGGTCGAAAAGACAGAAATTAAATTCTAATGTCTATCTAAACTAAATCTAACTAAGATCTACTGATTAAATTAGAAATAAGCTTCTCTGTAAGCCTATGTCCGTGGGATCAAGGCCCACGTGTTCCTGTTGCCATCCTCCAAGTGGCATCAAGGTCCACCAAAAAGATTGTCTCCACCGTACGTGTTGTTCAGGGTCAATGTCGTCGCTTTGCTGCACCTGTCACCATGTCAGATTCATCGCACAATAATAAAAATGATCAGATGATTGTGCAACTCAGAATATTAAAAAAAAATAATAACATGAATCTATTGTATCTGTTGCCTCCCCGGCAACAGCGCCATTTTGACGAGTCGATTTTCTGCTATCCGTTGTAGTATTTAAGTGGTGGAAAAATTGACTAATCATCAATAAAAATAACCACTTACAGAAGAGCAGGTCGTGTCCACAAGGAGGCAATTATGAAATAAACTCTCGATTATTTCGTATTCTTTCGGTTAAGTGCGAAATCCCTAGTCAAATATGACATAAAATGCGATGGAAAGAAGATTCATAATAACTCAAAAATATAAGGGTATATGTGCAATTTTCCCTCACCGAAATCTTCAATAAATATATGATGATTTTATGTAATTTTCAATTGACATATACTAGAGAAAATTGGTGCACATGTTAATCCCAAAACCAATCTTCAAACAGGTGTATCAATAACGTGTAATTATCAGAAAGCATGAGTGTGCATTCGCAATTTTGCCATAATAAAATAATCATAAATGAATATTAATTTCTGGTGGTAATGGCAATAGATGTAATTTTTAATTGAAGGTAAAACAGAGCTTTCACTCTCTCTCCTCCTCGCGAGAGAGAGAGAGCACCGGCGACGGAGCTGCTATGAGGGAAGGTTGACCGACGCGTGGGGATCACGATGATGGTGACAGAACAGCGAGAGGTGGCCGTCGGGCGGAGATGAGTCTCCAGGCTATTGGAGGAGAAGGTGAGCGGAGTAGGAGACGGGCGCTGCCGCCTGCAAGAGACACAGTGCCTGCGGTGCCTGAGAGGGGCGCGCGGAGGTGTGCGCGACCTGGCGGGGGCACGGAAGGTGGAGTGGTGTCAGCACTGGAGTGCCTGTGAGTGCGGCTAGAGGGTGAAGGCGGGTGGACGCCTGTAGGCGCCTGCAGGGGTGCGGGTGAGCGATGCGTCTAAAGGCGGGCGCTGGTGGTAGGCAGAGCACCTGCGGGCACTGCAGAAGGGTGCGCACCTGCGTGCACGGGTGGTGAGGGTGGAGCAGTGCCTGCAGGTGCGACTGGAGAGGGAAGCTTAGTGTGCAGCGCCTGTGAAGGGGGGGGGCGTTGTGCGGTGGAGAGGGTGTGACGCCTGCGGCTGGAAGGTGATTTGGTGCGAACACGTGAGGGCGGTGAGGCTGTGCAGCGCCTGCAGGCTAGTTGGAGGGCGCGGTGGGCGGTGTGGCTGTGCAGTGCCTGCGGAGGGGGGCGTTGGAAGATGAAGCAACTACAGATGCGGGCATAGGCTGAAGGGCAGGATGGGGTGCTTGGTGCATAGTGCACGCGGTGGAGCAATTCCCCGCAGGGGGAAGATGCCAATCCCCCTCTCTCCTTTGCCCCCCCTCCTCTTAACTCTCCCCCACGCCAATTAAGGGATTTTCAAATCCCTTTTCTAATTTTGGCAGGAGACTGTTCGGGAAGTGTTATTGAGGCCGGCGACTGTTGAGGGTGGCTGGAGGATGGGGAAAAATGCCGCCGTTTGTTTGTTGGGGAAATTTACTCCCCAACTCCTTATTTTTTTCTAAATATCATTCCTGCACATAAAAATAACAAAATTATTACATATTAAGTTATAGAATGTTATAAGCTTAAATAATGATGCATACAAATATTCTACAACTTAATGTAGTTATTAACAAATCTAAAAGGTAAGATTAAAGTTACTTAGGCATAATACAAGTCCATTAAAATGGATTCACCATTTATCACTGCATAATCATGCCCCCTTGCCTAAACTTTGCTAAAGCACCATTGTCCTAAGCCTAAGTAAAATTGATTAGACATTGGCCCTAAGGACTGGTTTGCTCATCAGGATCCAAATTGAGGTTGTTCATGATTAACTTGCTTATACTAGTCAATCGGATGTCTAGCTAGGGGAGTAGTGTCAAAAGACCGTAGCTGGGGGGTACACTAGGAACTGGAGTCGCAAGCCAAAGGAAGAAGCTTCTCCCTAGTCCCTCCTAACTAGTTGGATTGCCTAAATATAAGTAGAGTAAATCATCCATAATCTTAGGACAAATTCTGAGAGTCTATAGACCTTTAGGCTACCCAACCTAAGGATAGTCTTGTATGTGTGTGCTGCAGGGCTCCTTCTCTTCCCCATCCTTTCGACTTCCTTCTAGTGTATGCTTGGAAGGAGGTCATTGAACCCTAGATTGGAAGGACCTTTAGGCCATTCCCAAAGGTGGAGGTTGAGCTATAGCCAAGCAGATCCCATGGCTAATCAACAACCACCTCCTTGCCCCTGAACCAATAGGAGTTGATTCAGAGGTAGTTGGAAGAATTGTAGTAGATGCAGCAATGGTTCCAACAAATGAATGGTCAGGGCACTCGGCCCTTGAAGGATTTCTATGATCCTTCAAACTATGGGGAATGTCCCGACATCATGATTCCCCCTGGAGACATAGAAATCAAGCCCCAAGTCTTAAGTTTGATTAAGCATTTCCATGGGCTTGGCTCGGAGGACACATTCCAGCACTTAGAGGATCTATCCACTTTGGTTCAGACCACCAAAGCAAGGAATGTGAACGAAGAGCAAATGATCATGAGGCTCTTTCCCTACTCTCTCAGGGATAAGGCTGCACATTGGTACCGGACCATCGGAAGGCCGATAGAAGCATGGGTTGCTCTTAAGTCGGCCTTCTAAAGAAATTCTTCCCAATCGGATGGAGCAATGCCTTGCGACGAGCAATTACCACTTTTGCCCAGTGGCCGTGCGAACCGTTTCATCGTGCCTGGGAGCGATTCTAGGAACTTTTGAGGAAGTGTCCACACCACGAAGTGCCGAAATGGCAACTCATGCAGATTTTCTATCACGAGTTGGTTGAACAACTCCGTAATCACATGGATGCCTCTTGCGAAGGTAATTTCCTCAATAGGGATGTAGATAGCGCATACAACCTATTTAAGGAAATGAGCGAGAACTCAATTAATCATGTGGATGCCTCCATGGATGCAATCAATTGGTCCCAACAACCCAAGTCAAATGCTAATGAGACAGAATTCTCATTCATTTGACATGGAATTGATTTGTAATAAGCTTGGTAAAATGGACTTGGTTGCTGGTAAGATAGTTTTCACTTTCGAATAATATGATTAAGATGATTTGTCATTTTAGTATCAAAGTGGTGGAAAATCGCTTAATAAAACAATTAAAATAAACCACTCGAGAGAGCGGGTCGTATCCACAGGGAGGCAATGGCCTATTTAAACTTGCATAGGTTATAAACAAATGTTCACTATTTATTTCCCCCAAAAAAAATCAAGTTAAAATCCCCTTTAGATTAGGTTAATCTATGACATGATATGCTGAAATAATAATCATGCAAAAGAGGAGGGCCTTCTTTATAAAATGACTACCATTATAATAACAATAACCTAAAATTTATTGAATCCACAATGGCATTGCAATGTAAAAACAAAAACAAGGGAAAACGTTTCCTTGCCATGAGCACACACAAGGGTTGATGGCTGGAGGGGAGGAGCTCACCGGAGGGAGAAGGAGCCACGCTGCTTCAAATGGTGGTGGTCTCATGGAAAATGGCGGTTGGAGCCGACAGCGGGGCGGAAAGGAGTGGTCGGCGATGGTTGTTGCTGCTACTGGTGTAGCAGTTCAACGCATGGCTGGAGGAGAGGAAGAGCGTAGGGGGATGCGCTCGTGCAGTGTGGCACACTTTGCATGCGGGTGGAGCGGCTGGAGAGCACGCGGGCTGAGCTACTGGAGGGCACTCGGGCGGAGGTGCGGACGCGTGTAGAGGACGCTTGGTGTGTGCAGCAGGAGGTGAGGCACACCAAGGGGAGGAACGTGCGTGCTAGAAGTGGAGGGCAACTATTGCGGGTGTGCGGCAGGGGCACTCACGATCCTACTGCTGCAGGCAAAGGTGCAGCAAGGGAGGTGTAGGTGGAGGTGCGGTGCTCTCTGCATGTGGGCGGGGCGGCTGGAGGACATACAGGCTATGCTGTAGGAGGTGACTACACGCGATGGAGCTAAAGGGCGGTGCTGCACATGGTGCATGCAGTAGGAGATGAGGCATGGGGATGGTGCGGGTGGTTGAAGTGCTGATGAAGAAGAAGCACGGTGATGCAGGGACTCTGATTGGCAGTGTGGGCTGTCACACCATACGCCCATAATGGTGGAGTTGCACCCCCGCAGTTGAGGCCAGTGGTGAGGAGCGGATAAGAAACTAGGTTCTCTACACTGTGAGGAAAGGGGTGGTGGCCTCCTTTGAATGGCAGCCATTCCTCCTCCTTTGTAGCCACAACTACAAAGATTTTGAAATTCAAATAGGCCACCATCAAGTGAATGCGTAGGAGGAGGAGGACGCGGAGACGGAGCGATTATCTTGCAAAAAGGAGAAGAAGAAAAATATTAAAATAATTAGGATTATTTATACATAACTCCTTAACTTCTATGTTAATTAAAACAAAGTATGTAATGCACCTAATTAATTAACTAATCAAATGTATGCAATCCTAGGTTAATTCTAAACGCATTTGGATATGGATGCCACACATGAATTATGCACTTAAGCTAAAAATATGAATTAATTTAATTACATCCTAATGTATGATATCTAAATGTTAAAATTAACTTAATGTCGAGGCACTTAAATACTTAAATAGCCCACAAATATGGGCTAATCAATTGCTAAAAGAATGGAAGAATGGATGTCTGGGAATCCAGGAAACACTCTTACACCTACTCAATCCTAGAATTTAGGATTCCATTCCTCATGAGCTCCCACAGGGCAGGAGCTTGTGAACCACCTTGAATCGGCTCAACCTATGAGCCAAGATTTCTTGGAACCTTATGGGTTCCAAACTACAGCCTTTGATCCCAGCTTTTCTGATCCTTCCTTTTCTCCATCCTCGTCCTGTGAGGATGCATATGCAATGCAGAAGAATGTTAGGACCAACCCATATTCCAACAATTATAACCCGGGTTGGAGGAACTACCCTAACGTCTCCTGGAAAAGTCAAGGGCAACAAACCCAAACTCGACTCGGCAACTATGCATCTCAAAGACCTATGGGTCAGGGTTAAGTATACACCCAGTTTCCCTCAAGACCGGTTACTTAGCCATCTTGGAATAACAAACAATTTGCAGCGTAGGCTGATTTAAATTGGCAGATGGTGGAAATGAAAGGGCCCATGCTTCATCTTATGCAGCAAATGAAGACATCATTGGATAACTTATAATTCGAGTTAATTGCTAACACTCGACAACGTGGATCTCTACCATCCCAACCTATACCCAACCCACGCAATGTTCAAAATCAGGGCAATAGAGCCCAAGGGTATGGGGAATCAAAGGGATCCACACGCACATGCTCAGGTGGTTGAGTAGGGTCCCCCCTCCTCTTCTTTTTCTAGTTACATGACCAATCAAGGCCCTTCAATCTTCACTAACCCACCTCAAGACCCAAACCCATATGCCTCTACAAACTCCGTCGCCATGAGAAGTGGAAAGCAAACCCAAAATCCTGAATTACCTTCTAGATGCCAAAACCTTGGGGAGCTTGAGAGAGAGAAGGAGGAGATTGAAAAAGACACTAGAGCCCAGGGATCGGAAATTGAAAATACCACCCATATCACATTACCTAAAGCCCTATTGGAAGCCAAGAAGAAGAAAACCTTAGATTGCAACAAGGAGCTCCTGAATTTATTCAAGAGCGTAGAGATCAATATTCCTCTCATCGATGTTATTAAGCACATCCTGGCTTACACTAAATTTATGAAAGAAATATGTACCCAAAAGCGTAAGCCGGGAGAACCCACTCTGAGGAAGGTGATTCTCTCTGAGCAGGCAAGTTATGTCATCCTACATCACTTTCCTCAAATGAAGAAAGATCCTGGTGCCCCCTTGATTTCATTCATTATTGGGGAATACACTTTCGATAGGGCATTGTTGGATCTAGGTGCATCCATCAACCTAATTCTAACTTCTCTTTACGAGAGGTTTGGATTGGGCAAACTTTGGCCAACCTCAGTAACGCTACAATTAACAGACCGCTCAGTCACCACACCAAAGGGCGTTATTGAGGATGTAATTGTCAAGGTCAAGGATTTCTATTTTCCTATAGATTTCCTAGTCCTTGACATGGATGTACCTAACGACTTGAGGAACAAGCCCATCATTCTAGGGCACCCATTCCTGGTTACCACCAAGGCCGACATAAATTGTGAGAGTGGTAGTATGGAGATCGCCTTTGGGGATAAGAAGCTAGCTCTTGATATTTTTAAGGTGATAAGAGGATTTGAGGATTGTGGATTCATTGAGGAGCTCGAGGATCATGATTTTGAGACTTGTATGATGATCAGTGCACTCAAGGACTTCACCAACTTCAGTGAGCCCAACCCACAACCCTCCATGGCAGAACTGCCACATTCCGAAGAGGCTGTTGATTTTGTTCATTCCCAGCCTCTTCCACTAGATCGTCCTAATGAATCTTCATCGACGTCCTCCCTACCTTCTATACTAAACCCACCTTAGCTTGAATTGAAACCATTGCCTAAAAATTTGAAATACAAGTTCTTAGGACCTGAGAACACACTCCCTATGATTATTAGTACTGATTTAACTAAGGAGCAAGAATTGAGGTTGATTAAGGTCCTTCAGAACAATAAGGAGGCAATTGGTTGGACCATCGACGACCTTAGGGGGATCGAGCCATCTTATTGCAATCATCGTATTTTCATGGAAGATGGATCCCGCCCTTCTCACGAAATGCAAAGGAGACTAAACCCGAATATGCGAGAAGTGGTCAAGAAGGAGATAATCAAGTTGCTCCATGCTAGAATTATATACCCAATCTCGGATAGTCTGTGGGTTAGCCCCGTTCATATTGTACCCAAGAAAGTAGGAATAACAGTTACGACTAACGAGAAAGGGGAAACCTTCACCATTTGTTCAGCTTCTGTTTGGAGAGCCTATATTGACTATAGGAAGATAAACATAGCCACCAAAAAGGATCACTTTCCCTTGCCATTCATCGATCAAATCCTAGAAAGGTTAGCTGGGCAAAAATACTTTTGCTTCCTGGGCGGTTATTCGGGATATAACCAAGTCCCTATCCATTCTGAAGACTAGGAGAAGACAACTTTCACATGTCCCTACGGAACCTTTGCATTCCGTAGAATGTCGTTCGGGCTTTGCAATGCACCTACAACTTTTCAAAGGTGCAAGCTAGCCATCTTATCTGACATGGTGGGAGACTGTCTTGAGGTGTTCATGGATGATTTCTCCATTTTTGGAGATTCTTTTGAGTCCTACCTAGATAACTTGGAATTGATCCTCCAGAGATGCATCAAGACTCAGCTGGTCCTTAGCTGGGAAAAGAGCCATTTTATGACTCGGGAAGGCATTGTCCTAGGTCATGTGATCTCTAATCGGGGTATTAAGGTTGATAAGGCTAAGGTGGATGCTATCTCTAGACTTCCTCCACCAACATCTGTGAAACAGGTCCGCTTTTTCCTTGGGCATGTGGGTTTTTATAGAAGATTCATCAAGGACTTCTCAAAGGTTGCTCGACCCTTAAGTAACCTTCTAGCCAATGACACACCGTTCGAGTTTGATGAATCATGCTGTAAAGCATTTAATTTGTTAAAAATGGTAGTCACCTATGTCGTGGTGTTGTAACTATCGATCTGGACAGCCCCATTTGAGATTATAGCTGATGCATCTGATTATGATGTCGGGGCTGTCTTCGGTCAGAAGATTGAGAAAAAGCACTCTGTGATTTACTACACTAGCAGGACTCTTGATGAGGCCTAAAGGAACTACACCATTATTGAAAAAGAATTACTAGCTGCAGTTTTCACTTTAGAAAATTTCAGGGCTTATCTTTTAGGCTCTTGTAATTATTTACACTGACCACTTGACCTTGAAACATCTCTTCGCCAAAAAGGATGCGAAGCCCTGGCTTATTCGTTGGATTCTGTTACTTCAAGAATTTGATCTTGAAATCAGGGATAAAGTCGAGGCACAAAATGTAGTGGCGGAGCACCTCTCGAGAATCCTAATTGATTCTCCAATCTAGATATCCCTATTTCAGATACTTTTCTTGATGTGACTATCCTTACAATCTCGGGTATCTGAACCCCCTAGTTTGCGGATATTGTCAATTATTTGGCCATTCGTCAAATCTCCCAGGATTGGACCAAACAATAATAGGACAAACTTGTGTCTGAGGCCAAATATTCTTTTTGGGACGATCCTGAGTTGTACCGCATCAACGCAGACTGGATTATTCGTTGATGCGTTGCGAAAATTGAGTTCCATAGTATACTTGAGTTCTGCCATACATCTGCGTGTGGTGGACACCTTTCAAGGAAAAAGACGGCAGCAAAAATCTTGCAATCTGGATTCTATTGGCCATCATTATTTAAGGATGCCTAGGAATTCTCAAAGTTGTGCACTCGATGCTAGACACTTGGGAACATGGTTAAGAGAGATATGATGCTCCTAAACCCAATACTTTTCGTCAAAATTTTTGACATTTGGGGCATCGATTTCATGGGACCTTTTCCTCCTTCATTTGGACAACAGTATACTCTAGTCGCTATTGATTACGTGTCCAAATGGATTGAGGCAATCCCTACCTGGACCAATGACCACAAGGTGGTCATCGATTTTGTGAAGAAGAATATCCTCTGTCGGTTCGGGATTCCTCAGGCGATTATCAGTGATGGTGGCACGCATTTCACTCATGCCCAGTTTCTGAATTTATGGGGAAATACGAGGTGAATCATCGGATTTCCACACCCTACCACGCTCAGACAGAAGGACAGGCCGAGGTCTCCAATCGGGAGATCAAAAACATTTTGCAGAAAATGGTAAGGCCAGATAGGAAGGATTGGACACAAAAGCTAGATGATGCTCTTTGGGCCTACCGTACGGCATACAAAACACCTATCGGTATGTCTCCATTCCATCTGGTGTTTGGTAAGGCGTGTCACTTACCCATAGAGGTAGAACATCGGGCATTTTGGGCCATTAGAAAATGTAATTTTGACCTAGAGTTGGTCGGGAAGACCAGGAAACTCCAACTATCTGAATTGGAGGAGCTTAGAAATGATGCTTACGAAAATGCCAGAATCTATAAGGCAAGGACCAAAGCTCTCCATGACCAGATGATTTCACATAAGAGCTTTGAGTCGAAACAAAAGGTTTGGCTTTTCAATTCTTGACTAAAACTCTTCCCCTGTAAGCTTAGGTCCAAGTGGGACGACCCATTCATTATTGAGTGGATTTTCCCTAACGGGGCTGTCAAAATCTCTGACCCAAAGACAGGTAATTTCATCAAGGTCAACAGGCGGCATCTCAAATCCATGTGCTCACTGAGCCCATCTCAGACAAGGTTGCTCTTACCTTGCCCTAACCACTGCTGGCTGATCATCACCTAGCTAAAGGCACTAAACTCAGCACGTGCAAAGACTATCCCGAGCTAACCAGATTCTCACAGAAACCAGGTGCTATTCTTCCACTTCTCTCTTACATGCTTTCATTGTTAACAATGAGGACATTGCATTAGCTAAGCATGGGGGGGTGGATATTTCTTATGAATCTTTTTGTTAGCCATAACAGTAATTTCCTATTTTTCATCTTAAAAAAAAAAAAACGAAAAAAAAAGGGAGATGAGAACTTAGGCATTAGGAGTTCCAAACTTTAGGAATTGATACTTTGGAACCTCAATACTTAGACTCTTTAGGTCTTTGGGCTTAATTAGCCCAGGTGTCCACTTGAATGTGGACTTAGTCTCGAGTCCTCGCTAACTCAAATTCATCCTTAATCTAGTAAATAAATTGGGGTGATAACTATACGACTTATCAACCCGCCCTCTGATTTGAGGGGACTTTAAGCCTAAGCATCTACACACATTTTGCATTGACTCACTTTTCGAGGATTTCTTCTGGAATTGGGTAGCTAATGAACTATCTAGGGTGGTATGGTTGGCAAGCGTCGATGGTAACAGCTCATCGGTCGGTTGTCCAGAGCCCAGCCACAAGACCATTTTCTTCATACTACTGCCTTTAGGTAAATCTTAAATCAGGGAAGCTACCTACTTAATAAAAAAAGAAAAAAAAAAGAAAAGACAAAAAAGAAAAAGGAGAAAATAAAAACAATAATAAACAAATAAAACCACACTTCACCACACGAGTATGTGATTAGCCCATAGTTGTGGGCTATTTAAGTATTTAAGTGCCTAGACATTAGGTTAATTCTAACATTTATTTAGCATAAATTAGGATGTAAATAGATTAATTCATATTTTTAATTTAATTACATATTCCATGCATTGCATTCATATTTTAAATGCATTTAGAATTAGCTTAAAATGACATTCATTTAATTAGTTAACCAATTAGGTACATTATTTTAGTTAACATAAAAGTTGAGGGTTTGTATATAAATAACCATAATATTTTAATAATATCCTTTATTCTTCTTCTTCTCAGCAATGGCTCGGCTGCCGCTGCAATGCCTCTGGCTGCACTAAAGCACATTCATGGATCAGCGGAGAAGGTGGATCTGCTCCTGCCTCTCCATTCAAATTCGTGAAGTCAGCTACAAAAAGAGGAGAGAGGCTGCCGAGCGGGGAAGTCCTCCACCATGGACCCACCACTGTGTAGAGAGTTCTTCTCTTCCATTCCACACCGCCGACCTCAATCGCAGCGACGACCCTCCACCACTGTGGGCGTGTGGTGTGACAGGCCTCACCGCCATCCGGAGGTCGTCCGCATTATCGTGAGCACCTCGCCGTGCACCCCCTCGCCGTCGTCATCAACAACCACCGTCGCTGCAATCATCTCCTCAGTCACTTAAGACGTCCGGGAAATTTCTCGGACGTATGAAGCCACCCCCCACTCCAGCAGCAACCACCCTCGCCCTCTTCACCTCCATCACCTGAACCGCAACCCTCGCCCGCTCACTCCACGTCCTCCCGCACGCACTCCAGCCACACCCGCTTCATCTGCGCCTCACCGGTCAAGGCCACATCACATCTCCCGCGCACACAGTAGCGGGCCCAACTGCTCCAGCACCACCCCCGCGCCTGCAGCCTTCATTCGTATGCCCTCCAGCCTCTGAAGCCCACACGCGCACCGCTTGCCAACAGCGCGTGCAATTAGCCAACGTGCAGCACCGACTGCAGTGCTCAACCACACGTAGCAACAGAGCTGGCAGAGCAGCCCGCCTCCCATGCCTGCAGCGCCTCACGCCACCCGCACGCCTGCAGCAGTCCTCCCGCGTCCTCCAGCGTGCGCATGCCTGCAGCGCCTCCCGCCAACAGACCGCGCGCACCGCCCGCCAACAGCTGCTACAGCACCACTTGCAGCCACCTCCGCTGGAGCTCCGTCAGTCCGGCTCTGGCCACCGCGCAACATGCCGCCACCACCTGTTCGAAGCCCTCAGTCCAAGGAACTTCCTCCGAGCTTCCCTCGTCCGGCTGTCCACTCCTCGTCGTGCACGGCCAAGGGGAATAAATCCCCTGTTTTGCTACAGTAACATGGCCATTAATAATTACATTTTCAGCCATTGTCAATTTCTAATGATATTTTATTGATTCTACATTGCGACAAATATCCTCTAGTTATTCAGAATTGCTATTTCAGCATGATTTCTTGATTCAACCTTAATCTGAAGGAAATTTTGGCTTGATTCTTGTCCAAACTAACTACGAACAAACGTTTTTAATCGGTGCGAATTTAAATACGTCATTGCCTCCCTGTGGATATGACCCGCTCTTCTACTAGTGGTTATTTCTTTTTAAATATTGATTAGTCGATTTTTCAACCACATAAAACTGCAAACGACTTAAAAGCGAACAATCGACACGTCAAATGACGTTGTTGCCGGGGAGGCAACAGACGCAATAATTTCACCTAATTTTATTTTGATTATTTGTCAATTGCACAGTGATTTGACCATTTATTATTTTCTCTTCTAATTTTTGCAAGAATCAGCCTTTGTGAGAGGCGACCCTTGACATCGCCAGAGGAGAATTGGACGAGCTATTTTGAAAAGGAGAAGGATGAGGATGCGACGGAAATCATTGTATATTTAGTCGCTAGTTTGATTAGAATAGAATTTAGACTTTAGATTTAATTTTTCATTGCATTTTGTTTGAAACCCTTGTTCTGGGGTATATTTTGAGGGGTTTGTTTCCCAATTTTGTTTTGGGCCCATGTTGGATAATTTTTGGGAGCCTGTTCCCTTTTCTTTAGATTTAGGTTTTTAGTTTATTGATTACTTTTATTTGCTTGCGCATAAGTAGTTTAAAAAAAATAATAGAAAAAAAAAGAGCTATCTGCTAGAAGCTACCTGCCCTAGGACGAACCATTTAGGTTTGTATGAGTAGCCTCTAGATTTATTTCTCTGCATTGCGTGCATTCTTGCATTGTTGATTGCTGGAAGCAAGGTATGCATTCTCTTACTTTGCATCCTATTCTTGATCACGCATTGCATTTGGATTTAATTCAAAGACCACAAAATTTGTCTTGAAGCGATCTAACAAGTGGTCACACATATTCGACAAAAAGGACTAATTAAAGGAGGGATACCTAAAAATCAAGGACTTGATTGTAAAAAGTGTTGTGCGATTCAAAATTCAAAATCCTTTTGCGGTGAATGCACACTTATATCTGTTGCACCACAGCACTCATTTAGACACTCCTAAGTCTTGAAACGACTAGGACAAGAGCCCTCCTACTGTTGGATTCTGAAGTGTTCGGAACTTGAGATCAAAGGTTTTGTAAATCCAAAGAGGGGGAGACCCTATCATGGATTTTTGGGGGTAGTTGAGAAGCACCGCAAAAGCACAGCTTCAAAGGAAGGCTTAGGCCTACTTGCATCCCTCGATCTTCTGTCTTTGGATTTACTTAACCATTTGAGATTTAGGGAAGAAAACCTAAGCTCCAACTAGGTCTTCTTAGGCGAGCCGTAGGTCAACAATAGGCACGTAAAGTGATTGAACAAATTGTATTGTCACTTTCAATCTGACTTAAAATCAAAAGCCTAAATTGGGAAAGACCTAAAAGGTCCTTTTTGAATTGTGTTTTGTTTGGGGAATTCTGATTGAGGTGTGAGTTAGAATGGACCACATTGATTTTCATCCTTTCACATCTTGCCCACACCCTCACCCCCACTCTGCATCCTTCGATCCTAGACGCCGAGATGGTACATCCCTTGATGGACATAATGACAATCATTGGGATCCGTTTTACTCCTATTATAGGAGTATTGGCCTAGTTAAGCCCCAAATGAGTGAGCAGAACCTAGGAGCAGGATTTGCTTTGCCCAATATCCCACATACCATAGAAATACCCAACCCAACCTCCCTAAAAAATTATAATGGTTGGACAAACACTCCTGGGTACTATAAGCTTGAGCCTGACTTCTCTCATGATAGAAATGACCTCTCCTCTTTGAAGATGGAAATACAGAAAATGCAAAACGAAATGATTGAATTGTTAGGAGAATCTTCGAGAGCAGGCCAACAAGAAAGAGATGAAATTATCCACCCAATCTACCCCATTGAGGATGACGTACACCCCTCTACAATAGATGCATCTCCCATGGGAGAGCTACACTTTAAGTTGGAGGGAAATTCTGGGGAGAATAGCTACTTTTCGAGGATCGATTTTGAAACCTCCACATTAGATGACACTTCCTTGAGAGATCCACACCTTAGGTGGGAGGAAGATACACATGAAAGTAGCTATGCATTGGATGAAGAAAGGTGGCAACCCGAGGAAGATGATGATAAGGTTGAGTATCCACTTGAATTATATTGGAGTCAAAAGAAGGGAATGATGGTACCATTGGAAGACCTCGACCCAGATGATAGTATTTTTGTGACATTTGATAAAGTGGGTCAAAGTCAAGTTGTTAATCCTACCCTCCCTTCTGATCACGTTATGGAACTCAAACCCACCCTTAGGGAACCTAACCCTAAAGAAATTGACCTATCTGAGGAGTCTGATGTTACCAGTGTAAACCATTTACCTCAGATAGAGCACCCTAGGGGATCTGCTGAGATATTAAATGATTCTAGACCTCGGGTACATGATGAATTGTGTGATGAGGAGGAAGACGAATTATATGAGGAACCTACATTCAAGATTTGGGGTGACACTAAGGGTGATTATGTCTTATTTCAAGAGTTAGCCCCTGAGGATGTCACAAATTTGACCAAATTAGGTTTCCTTAGCATACCCATTGATGATATTTCTCCTCATGATGAAATGATGGAAAATTTGGAAGCAATTTCTAAGATTTATGTGGATTCACATATAGACTCCGGGAAGATTTGAGTAAAGAACAAAAACCCGAGGATGACATTGATAGGATAATCCCTAGATCTGTTGCTTCCAACCTGCCTTCATTCATTTCGAAGTCACCCTCTGATTCGCTTATATCTGAAAGCAAAATTGTGACTCCTGATGAAGAGCAGGAAGATACATGTGATGGTGCAAGGAATGCTAGGGATGAAATTGAGGATTTAGAAAGAGTGTTTGGGATGGACACCGAGCTGATTAAACCCAACCTAGATCTTATGGCCATCCCGCAACCTCGTAACTTGGACACCCTAGATGATCCTTGCCTTAGAAAATTGCTCACTTTTGTTCTGACTAGGGGGCTTAATAGACCAATATTTCCCGTAATGGATTATCGGGTATGGATTGATGATTTCTTTAGTCAGTCCATTACCCTGGGGGCTTATCTTTGCACCATTCCTTCCCCATACCTTTTGGAGGATCCTTGTCATCCTCCCCCTACCCCTTTGGAGGTTGTTATACCTGTTTATCCTTTAGAACCTCCTTTGGTGACCTGGGAATATTTCATTCCCATCTTAGTTGGGCGAGCATTTGCTATCGAGATTCATCATCAGCTTGCCAACATCCTAGGTTACCTATTTTCTAGGCCAACATTGCTTTGCTCATTTTTAGGGCCTATTTCTATAATTCTTGAACCTAATTTGCAAGTTCTTTGGCTATTCAGCCCAGCTCTGACCCAGGTAATATCCTTTTATGCAATGAGGACATTGCAGAATTTAGGCATGGGGGGGGTATACTTGGGGATATACATAGCATAGTGCATTCATACCTTTGCATATAAAAATAAAATAAAATAAAAAAATAAGAAAACAAAATAAAAAAAAAAGTTTTGAGCTTAACTGGCTAAGTCCTGCATTTTTAAGTAAATCAGAACTCTAGGGTAGACTAAATTAATTCTAGGGTCAAACTTTAGAAGCTAAATGAGCTGCTAGCTTTAGACCTTTAGGGTCCTTTGTGGACTTAAAAACTTAAGTAGGAGTTAAGTTGCGGAACATTCCTCAAGAGGTTGAGGAAGGGAAGCTAGGGTTTGAGTTAAAAGGTGGGGTAGTACCTGGAGTCTTATTCTACCTTTTGGTTTACGGGTCCTTGTAACCCAAGCATCCAAATTTCACACACATGGTCTGGTAATTAACTTAATTTCTATCTTTCTGAAAAGAGATTTGGTTCTCTTAGTTTTGACTTAGGAGAGGCTTGAAAACACATTTTGATTGGAAGAGTTCCCGCCGCAGGAGAGGTGGAGTATATACTCACCTTGAGGATGCGATGATAACATATTACCTCCTCTGTGCTTGTCTCTTAGGATATCCATCCTACTGGAGGCATGTAAGAGTATTGTGTGGTTCAGGTACCATGGGCGGCACTATCTCGAAGTACTGATTGCCATAGGCCTGAATTTGCTTAAGAAATCCATGAGCGATACTATCTCGAAGTGCCGATTGCCAGGAGTTCTTGGGGTCGTTATGGGCGGTGCTATCTCGAAGCATCGAAAGCCAGGCACCCTTCGAGGTATGGTAATGGGGACAATGAATCTGACACAGACCGTGTTGATAGCTAATCTAAGGTTAGACTTAGAAGAATCAAACAAACAAAAAAATATATATATATAAATTCCTTTAACTCAAATAACTCAGACCAATGCACAGCCACGGATGTTTTAATCTCAGGGATCAATAAACTTTAGGGTAGACTCAGAAATCAGGGAAACTTGTGCCTGCAACTCATCTTTAGCCGACCTAGTCTGTAACTTAGCAACTACTTAGGAACCTTGGGTCTAGAGTCTGAACTTAATATGCTTCTGAAGGAAGACTAAGTGAGTTGACTAGTCTACTTGGAGTGCTAGGTTTCGCTTAATTTTGCTAGGGACTAGCAAAAACTAGGCATGGGGGTATTTGATTAGCCCATAGTTGTGGGCTATTTAAGTATTTAAGTGCCTAGACATTAGGTTAATTCTAACATTTATTTAGCATAAATTAGGATGTAAATAGATTAATTCATATTTTTAATTTAATTACATAATCCATGCATTGCATTCATATTTTAAATGCATTTAGAATTAGCTTAGAATGGCATTCATTTAATGAGTTAACCAATTAGGTACATTGTTTTAGTTAACATAAAAGTTGAGGGTTTGTATATAAATAATCATAATATTTTAATAATATCCTTTATTCTTCTTCTTCTCAGCAACGGCTCGGCTGCCACTACAATGCCTCCGGCTACACTAAAGCGCATTCATGGATCACCGGAGAAGGTGGATCTGCTCCCGCCTCTCCATTCAAATTCGTGAAGTCAGCTACAAAAAGAGGAGAGAGGCTGTCGAGCCGGGAAGGCCTCCACCACCGACCCACCACTGTGCAGAGAGTTCTCTTCCATTCCACACCACCAGCCTCAACCGCGGCGACGACCCTCCCCCACCGTGGGTGTGTGGTGTGACAAGCCTCACCGCCATCCGGAGGTCATCCGCATTATCGTGAGCACCTCGCCGTGCACCTCCCTCGCCGTCGTCATCAACAACCACCATCGCTGCAATCATCTTCTCAGTCACTTAAGACGTCTGGGAAATTTCCCGAACGTCTGAAGCCACCCCCCACTCCAGCAGCAACCACCCTCGCCCACTTCACCTCCAGCACCTGAACCGTAGCCCTCGCCCGCTCACTCCACGTTTGCCCGCACGCCCTCCAGCCGCACGCAAGGCGGGCACAGCCTGCAGCCGCACCCGCTTCTTCTGCGCCTCACCGCTCACGCCCGCATAACATCTCCCACGCACACAGCAGCGGGCCCGGCTGCTCCAGGACCACCCCCACGCCTGCAGCCTTCATCCATATGCCCTCCAACCTCTGAAGCCCATGCGTGCACCGCTCGCCAACAGCGCGTGCAACCAAGCCAACGTGCAGCGCCGGCTGCAGCGCTCAACCGCACTCAGCAGCAGAGCCGGCAAAGCAGCCCACCTCCTGCGCCTGTAGCGCCTCACGCCACCCGCACGCCTGCAATAGTCCTCCCGCGTCCTCCGACGCACGCATGCCTACAGTGCCTCCGGCCAACAGACCGCACGCACCGCCCACCAACAGCAGTTGCAGCACCGCTTGCAGCCACCTTCGCCGGAGCTCCGTCCGGCTGGCTCTGGTCACTGTGCGACACGCCGCCACCACCGCTTCGAAGCCCTCGGTCCAAGGAACTTCCTCCGAGCTTCCCGCATCCGGCCGTCCACTCCTCGTCGCACACGGCCAAGGGGAATAAATCCCCTGTTTTGCTATAGTAACATGGCCATTAATAATTACATTTTCTTCCATTGCCAATTTTTAATGATATTTTATTGATTCTGCATTGCGACAAATATCCTCTAGTTATTCAGAATTGCTATTTCAGCATGATTTCTTGATTCAACCTTAATCTGAAGGCAATTTTGGCTTGATTCTTGTCCTAACTACGAATAAACGTTTTTAACCAGTGCAAATTTAAATACGTCGTTGCCTCCCTGTGGATACGACTCGCTCTTCTGTGAGTGGTTATTTCTTTTTAGATATTGATTAGTTGATTTTTCCACCACATAAAACTACAAACGACTTTAAAGCGAACAATCGACACGTCAGTATGGTTCGCAAGTTGCCATGGGTAACAGCTCATTGGCCGGTTGTCCAAAGCCCAGCTCGCAAAAATGCAAAATAATTCCCAAAACTCTTAAGGAAGAAGCAGGGAAGTAGCATAAATTGGGGAGATATACACTAGGTTCGCCCTTGTGTTGATCGCGTAAATAAAAGAAGTAGGGAGAAAGCTACCGTTCGAAAAGATAAACCTCTAGGAAACGTCACCTAGGGTCGTAGAGACCCGAAGTCCATTTTAACAGCCACCTAGTGAGTCTTTCACTTTTTCTACTAGATGCTTGGCACTTAGAGTCCTTTTCAAGTCCTGGGTGGGTCGGGTAGCCGTAGAAAGTTATCCCAGAAATCTCAAACTCTAAAAGTTCAAAAAAAAAAGAAAAGAAGAAAAGAAAATTATGTATCTTCACTTTTCAAATAAGGAGAAGGCTTGGGCGGTCTGCATTCTGGTAGACACCCGGACACTGTTGAGTTTTTGTAATTAGGTCTTGGGTTGAGATTTTCTAAAGCAATTGACGAATTTTGCCTAAATAATCAAATCCTGATTCTACTTTTATACATGGCATTTAGGTTAATTTTGCTAGGGACTAGCAAAGAGTATGCATGGGGGTATGATAAACACACATGAATTCATGATAAAATGCTTATTTATTATAATTCCAAGGCTTAGCATTGCATATCATGTTATAAAAACTGCATTGCATCCATTGCATGGCATTTAGGATAGTTGTATATTATGTATATTAATTCCTCCATTTTACATGGCCAGGAGGTAGTGAGATATCTTTACAGGCTTTGGATGAAGAATCTTATCATACGGATGAATCCGGAGCGGCGATTGCAGTCTGTCAATGCGAAAATCACCTTGATCAGAGCTCTGTAGCACCCTCTAAAAGAAGATGAAGACAGACAACCCAAGTGGCACCACGTGGCACCATCTAGACACCCCCTACTTGAGCCATCGTGCTACCTCAAGTAAGGATGCACCTCGACCGTTATATCTTCATCCAATAGCCAAGGAGCATGCGACTGTAATGCCCTCCACTCGACAAAGCGTCGCTTTGGCATAACAGTGAAGACAAGTGCTCTCAAACAACGAGTGCGAGTTCGAGTAGCGATTCGCCGCACCTGATACAGTGACAACTACAATAGGGTCGCTCGATCATGATCGAGCGGTTGAGATTTTCCACTCGCGATCTGACGCCACCCATTGATGCGACGACACACGCCAAATCTCACGCGCACCATCTGGGGCATGCATTTAACACGAGCAGGAGCGACGCCCGCAGTTCGATCCTCACAATCGTGCGAAGCGAGCGATTCAAATCAAAGTGCTCGCGATCTGCAGGCGAGCCTCAGCTGTGCGATGCCTCATCCGACGATTGCCAATGCACGTGCCAATGATGTAGATTTCAAATGGTTGCGAGCATGTGTCCTCTCGCGATCACAGCCGTCTGCACCTGATCCAACGGTTGATGATCGCCGTGCCCTACGACAGCTGTAGCCAAGCATCCAAGCGCCTGCCAAGGCATGTGAATGCTTTAGCGACATCTCTGGCGGGTCTTTAGTGACGTCTTAAATGTCACTAAAGGCCCGTGCATGCAAACCACCTCCATTCCACCACTATATAAACACCCCTACACCCCCCATTCCAAACCATCTCAACCTACTCTACTCCCACCTACTCCTAAGCTCTAGTAGCCTACCAAATCTCCATTAGAGCTTACTCTCAAGCTCCAAAGGCCCCCTATTAGTGTAGCATTCCTTTATCCCACTAAATGTTCATCCCTCATCCCATCACCTTAATAGGTCGCCTTGGAGTCGTCCTCCCACCTGCATTCCGGTTGCAGCTCATCTTCGCCTCCCCACCTCCATTCAAGAAACTTGGTGAAGCATTCCTCTACCCGGCATCCTCCTACATCTCACCTCCATTGTCCCGCTCCTCAACTCCTTCGTCCAAGCTTCCGCCAAGTGCCGTCGTCTCATCGAATAGTCGATTCGGGAGATTCCTTCTCACCCCCATCTCTTTTATGCTTTCATAGATTATTGTAATAAACATTTATGCAATATATCATATTTGATTCCATCTCTCTTATGAATTTATTCTACTTCTCTTTTTATTTCAAAAACACAAAAAAATAACAAAACCTCAAAATACCAAAAAGAAACAAAACGAAGCATGGTTTTCATGCAAAGCAAACGTCACCTCCCTATGTTCGACTCGGGACTCCCTTGGAGTTACGGTAAAATTGTAATTGAGAATGAGTTTTGCGACTATGACGATGGGTTCCTCCAAACCCTGATTTCTACCATGCGAAACACGCTAATCACGGAGTAAATGGGTAGAAATACCCTAGAATAGCTCTTGAATTTTTCATTCCACTTATTCCAATACTTAAGAAGTAAAATAAATACGCAGGAAAATATGTTAAATATGCTATGTATAAGTGCTGAGTTTAATGCCTCCAGCTAGGCGTAAACTTGAAAAGGATATGACAATACAGTATTGAGAATGGTGAGTAAAATGATATGAATTTTAATCTGATTCACCAACAGCGGGCCGCAAATGCGGACCAACTATCCATAAATTCTAAGCCCAAAAAATAAAAAATTATGTAGATGGGGCCTGGGATTATCTGCAGCCAAGTGCTATGGTAGAAATACAGATAAATATGAGTGCCTAGAAGAAATGAAGATGAAGGCATCCCAAAGAGGAGATGGAGAATGTGGGTGGTTAGGGTATGAGAGGAATCATGTGGAGTAAAATCATTTGGGTCCTGATAATGGTGATGAATGGAAGGCATGACCTAAATGTGTGGTCAAATTTGGAAATCAGGGTCCAATGTTCAGTCTCTATCTCTACCAAAGATGTTTGAGTATCATCTTTTTCTTTCTCCTCTTCCAAATTATTCAATTCCAATTCCTAATTATCACATGATTCAGCAAAATGTTTAGCTTCCTTCGATAACTCATCATATGTAATCCCCAATAGTCTTTCAATCTCTTGAATATCCTTTTCATAAGGGGATATTTCCTCTTGCTCACTTTGATGGAATTGGGCATTAGATTCATTAATGAGTCCCTCCATGAAAGTAGAATAGGCTGAATCATTGATTGAGGGGTCGTTAAAGTCTTTTTGATTTTGTTGCTTCGTGTATGTGATCATTTGAATCAACTCATCATATTCTCTTGCACTAGCTTCTTTTATTTCATGAACCATTTTGATCAATTGAGGAATCTGGGATTCATTACAAAGGGTAGGGGTTCGAATTGGGCTAGGTCAATCAAGATAGTCAACCATGCTATCAAAGATTTGATCCTGTATTGAGGGTGACTCTTGGGATTTAGTAGATTCTTGATTCGGGTCATGTGCTCCTACCCAGGTGTCAATTGACATGGTTTTTTCGGAATCAACCTTCGAATCACTTTCTGTATCATCCAAAAAATACCTTGACTTTATTTTCTTAGAGGTTGCATAAATATCAAAGTGAATCTTCTCATTCCCGCTACTCATTTCCATAAATCCTAAGTAACAGTCAATCCGTGCATTGGCCGTAGCCAAGAAAGGGTGACCTAGAATAATGGGTGAATCACTTAGCTTCTCCAGTATATCCATGTCCAAAACAATAAAATCAATAAGAAAGCTAAGATCTTGCACTTTAATGATCACATCATGAACTACCCCCTTAGGTGTACTAATGGAGCCATCTGCCATTTTAATGGTGACAGGTATGTGGTGCAGATCTCCAAGTCTGGTGCGGTCAAAAAGAGCGAAAGGAATCAAGCTGATGGAAGACCCTAGATCCACAAGGGCTCTATTAAAGGTGAATCCCTTGATGGAACAAGATATGAACGATTTTCTAGGATCAGTCTTTTTAGGTGGTAGAGTGCTAGAAACAAATGTATTTATGTTAGCAGATAAAACCACCTCTTTAGATGTGCAAGTCTTTTTCTTTTCTTGTGACTCTATCTTTAAGGTCCCAGTAAAGGGTAAATAGGTCAAATCAAATTCAGGAGCCTTTTTCTTTTTGTTGTCCCTAGATTATGAGTCAGAGCTGAATGCAGGTTTGGTCTTAAGATTTCTAGGTGAGATCGAATCAGATCATTTAGGTGGGCTCCTAGCTTTTCTCTTTCTTTTAGAAGCCAAAGAATTGGCACTTGCACAATGTCACATATGATAAATTGGAGAAGGGGTCGGATGAATAGGTGAAGAATTGGAGTGTGCATATGGGGATAGAATGACTCCTGAAGTCTCTTGATTTGATCCCGTTGAGATTGCACATGATTTTCCAAATTAGTTAGCCTTTCTTCATTTTTCTTGTCAAAGTCCAACAAAAGGTTCATGATATCCTCAAGGGTGGTTGTGGGTTAGGTTGGACTAGATGGTTGCCCTAAAGTGGATTGAGTGGAGTACTGGGCTGGCCTAGATTGATCTTGAGTTTGATATTTTCTCTGTGGAGGCCATGAATGATCAGGATTGTCTCTCCACTCAGGGTTATAGGAATCAGAATATGAATCAAAGTGTGTCTCACCCTAATTGGGGCTAACTATAGAGGGAGTTGATTGAGAACCTAATGTGTAGTCTTGTACTTGTGATCCATTGTTCCAATTCTTAAGTGATATATCATCAAGTTCAAGGGTATCAAAAATGGTGCATTCCCTAACGATCTACCCAAATCATGAAGTAGGCCCACAGGTGCATTTTGGGTTGGTTGAGTCCAAGATGCCTCCCCAGGATAGCAAGAGTCAGTAGAGTAGTTAGTGGATCCAAATTATTGGTCACCAGATCCACTAGGTTGGCTACTCTAGGATTCTTGTACCTGGGAGGAGTGATAAGATGGAGATTATGCATGGCATTGTCTAATTTGCTCTATGAGCTTGGCACATCGATCCTCTAAGCTCTTGTTAAACACTTCAAATTTAGCAACTATGGCCTTCAATCGGTTCTAATCTAGATAAGGATCGGATCCATGAGGTTCAAGTTCTAAATAAGATGGGGGATAAGGAGCATGAGAATAATCATATCCCAGCTGCTGAGGATGAGTCTCCCAACCAGGGGTAGTTGGAATCATGGCTGGTTAGGAGAGGGAGAACCTTGAGGGTAAGAAGAATGATATGGGTTCATGGATCTTCAAGAAACGAAGAGGATAGAGATAAGGGAAGGTGATAAGCGGTGGATTCGCATGTAAAGGGTTCGGGTTTGGAAAACCCATCGTCATAATTCGATTCGTGAGAAAATCCGTTGATCAGATAAAATTTATAATTGAAACTTGAAAAGTGAATTGAAACTTGAAAAGTGAGTCCTGGGTCGAACATGAGGAAGCAAATGTTTCGTTTTGGAAAATCCGCATTTTGCTTTTATTTGTTTTTGTTATTTTTGTCTTTTCTAACTCTTTTGGTATTTTTAGCAAGCAAGAGATTAAGTCGATGAATTCTTATCTAACAAATCTACTTGCAAAATATAAGAGAGAGTGACACAGAGAGAGAGAAACAATCATATATTTAGAAACAAATGTTTGTTATAACTAGGAAAGTGGGAAATCTATACTATGAAAGTAATAAAGATAGACATAGGTGAGAGAAATCCACCTCGATGGTTGCTTAGAGGACGACTCGCTCTGACGACACCTGGAGGAAGGTGGTGAGGAGTGAGACGAACGAGGATGGAGCCAGAGGACAGAGGGAGGGGCAGGATGGTGTCGTGACGAGGATCTTCTTCTTGAAGGGAGGTAAGAGGACGACCTTGGGATGCTCCACGAAGGGGAATGAGAGGAGGGAAAATATTTGAATCTACTCTAGAGGAGCATCCCAAGCTTGGGACAAGCTCTCTCTAGAGCCTTGGAGGTGGTGAAAGGAAGAAAGGAAGAGATGAAGAAGAATGGGAGGGGTAGGGGTCCTTTTATAGTGGAGGAAAGAATCAAATTCATATAGAAAACATTTAGTGACGGTCATAAACGTCACTGAAGATCCATCGCAACCGTCACTAAAGATTTCATGCCAACCCTCTCCCCCGCTGGCACCCGCATTACCCACCTCTACTGCCGCACCGCTGGCACGCCCTCCATGTGCCCTTGTTGCACACGCACGCACGCTACGCTCCTCACGCCCGTGCGCACTACTACTGCTACTGCTATGCTACTGCACCTGTGTGCGTGCATGCCTCCGCGAGTGCGTGCGCACCTGTGCTACTATGCTCGTGTGGTGGAGTGTGCATGTGCATGGGCGGCCTAGGTTGCGCCACATGGCACGATCTGGGTTTCCCATCTTCTTTTCGTTGTAGGGGCTGCTACAAAGGTCGAATTGAGTCGATTTTCATGCCATTAGGCTAAGATCGTCGATCCAAATCCATCCACGCAGTCGGATTTGTTGTTTGAAGCTTCAAATTACATCACCTAGTTCCTTGGCCATTGATCTTCCTCGGACTACATGTGGTGCTACGGGAACTCCAATCACGACGATTTCGGAGGTGTTGGACTCCGATCATCGTCTTGATCAAATCCATACAGTCGAATCATCAATCCAAGGCTCAAAAATAAATCTCCTTCTCTCCTAACCACAAAAAGATGCAATTTACCTAAAATATACAGAACTACTCAAAATGTAGAATGATGCATGCTATGTAATATTTATAATATGGAATGCAAATCTAAGCCTAGTGATGTAAACACATTTACACTACTTAAGATGTCTATTTATGCATGCTCTTAAGCATAGTATTGCATTTCATGATATAAATATTGCATAACATGCATCATCTTGCATTTAGAGTAGTTTGAATAAAATGGAGGTTAATTGTCTCCTTTTATGTGCTTGGATAGGGCAAACATTTTATCTGGGCCTCGAATCGAAGATCCAACCGTATGGATGTGATCAGGGTAACGATTGGAGTTCAACGACTCCAAGATCGCCCTAATCAGGCATCCATAGCATCAGATAGTGATCGGGGAACCCTAGAAGATCAAGGGCCAGGATGGTGTTAATCCACAACTCAAATGACAAATCTGACTGCACGGATGAATTCGGATCGACGATCGCAGCGCAACGACGCAAAAATCGAGTCAATCCGACATCCGTGGCACCATCTACAACATCCAGAAGATGGACGGCCAAGATGGCGCCACGTGGTGCCATCTCAGCCGCCCAAACGGCCGCATACAATCTCTGAAGTCCCCACATCCGCTCTCTCTCCACCGTTGGATCTCGATCCAACGGCTGTGGACAGCCACGTCTAAAAGCGTCCGCTCGACCATCCGCGCCTCGTAGTGCAGCAGTCGAGGGTGCTATCGCGAGCTGCAGCCGCGAGTTCGAGCCATAGCGAAGGGGAGAAAGGTGTGAGCGAGCGAGCACGGGCGGGCGTTGGATTGTCATCGGGCGGCTCAGATCCACCAATAGCGTTCACGCGCTATTGTACGCGCGACGAGGACGCGCCATCGTACACATTGGGCGGGCGTGCAGCAGTGAGCGAAGATGCATCTTAAGCCGTCCGATCTCGCGATCGGACGGCTGTAGATGAAAGAACGTGGGTGAGCGTTGAGAAAGAGTGCAGCTGAGGAGGCGCGCGTGGGTGCGGGTGCTATGGCCACGTTAGGGCTATAGTGACGGTTTTATCCGTCACTAAAGACCCCTCATTTATTATTTTAAAGATGTAATGACCAATTTGCCCCCACTCCTTGCAATTATAAAAGGAGACCCCCTCCACATGAAATTCTCATCCCTTCCTTCTCTTCTCTACCTCTCCAAAGCTCAAGAGAAGCTTGTCCCACACCCGGGATGCTTCTCGCGAGATAAAGTCCAAATTTTCCTCCCCCTTCGGAAGTGGATCCCACGACGACAGCAATGTGCTGCTCTGTTCTCGTTCTTCTTCTTCGTCCTCCTTCGTCCTGCTTCGTCCTCCTTCATCCAGGCGTCATCCCGTCCGACTCGTCCTCCAAGCGACCGTCGAGGAGGATTTCTCTCCCCCTATTCTTTTTACTGCTTCCTAGTGTAGATTTACTACTTTCTAGAGTAGTTCTGCTCGTCCTCCAAGCGATCGTCGAGGAGGACATTTCTCCCTACATTCTTTTAATACTTTCTAGAGTAAATTTATCACTTTCTAGTGCAATTGTGTTATGCTTTCTAGTTGTAATGAACAATCTCCTTAATGATAAATTCCCTATTTATTCTACATCTCATTTTTTATTTCTATGTGTAATATTCTCTCTCTCTCTTACCCTCTCTTTCTCTTCTATTTATTGTAAATAATTAGATAATTTTAAATTGAATTACTTCGTGACAAATAAAAAGAAATGCGTAGTTTTTAAATCAAACATCCGCCTCCCTGTGTTCGACCCGGAATTTTCATTTCGGTATAAATTTTATTTGTTGAACATGAATTCTTTGCTTTCAGGCTACAACGGCAGGTTTTCCAAAACCAAACATGTTAGCGCAGCAATTCGTGAGTTCAACACCTAGGAACATGAATAAATAGGCATTTCAACCTAAATGGATGTGTATACATCATACCCCCATGCTTATCTTTTGTTAGTCCCTAGAAAAATTAAACTACATGCTATGTATAAAAATAGAATTTGAACTCAATCGGTTAGGCCTAAGTCATTTACTAACAATAGAAAATTTCAACTAAGGTCCTAAATTATGAAAACTCAATAGTAACCAGGTGTCTGCTAAAATGCAAACCACCCAAGTCCTCACCTTATTTGAAAAGGGAAGATACATTTTTATTTTTTTTCTTTTCTAATTTTTTTAGACTTTTGGAGTTTGAGAGTTTCGGGATAACTTTTTACGGCTACCCAACCCGCCCAAGACTCGAAAAGGACTCTAAGTGCTAAGCATCTTCTGAAAGGGTGATAGACTCACTAAGTGGCCACTAAAATGGACTTCAGGTTTCTACGACCCCAAGATGACCTTAAGAGTTTCTACCTAAAGGTTTATCTTTTCGAACAGTAGCATTTTCCCTACTTTATTTTTTATGGGGTCAACACAACGGCGAACCCAGTGCATATCTCCCCGGTTTATTCTACTTCCCCGCTTCTTCCCTAAGTGTTTTGGGAATTATTATGCATTTTTGTGAGCTGGGCTCTGGACAACTGGCCAATGGGTTGTTACCCACGGCATCTTGATAGCCATACTCACGCGGTGAAGTGTGGTTTTATTTTTTTTATTTTTTTCTTTTTATTCTAAGTATTTCTTTTTTTCTCTCTATTATTTTTTTCTAAGTAGGTGGCCTTCCTAATCTAAGATTTACCTAGAGGCATCAGGAAGAGAATGGTCGTGTGGCTGGGCTCTGGACAACCGGTCGATGAGCTGTTACCACTGATAACTTACCAGCCAAACCACCCTAGATGGTTCATTAGTTACCCAATTTCTAAAGAAACCACCGAAAAGTGAGTCAGTGCAAACAGTGTGTAGATGCTTAGGCTTAAAGTCCCCTCAAATCAGAGGGCAGGTTGATAAGTCGTATACTTATCACCCCAATTTATTGACTAATTTAAAATAGAATTACTTTGTGAGGAGTTAAGACAGTCCACATTCGAGTGGACACCCGGGCTAATTAAACTCGAGACCTGAAGAGTCTAAGTGTTTAGGTCCTCTCATATTATTTCCTAAAGTTAATAACGCCTAATGTCTAAGTTCTCTTCTATTAATTCTATTTTTTTTCCCTTTTTTTGTCCTTTTGAATATTCAATTAAAAAAATAAAATAAAAGAAATTCTACAGAGCTAACTAAATAATTTCTGGATTAAGTATTCCCCCCCCATGCCTAAATGATGTAATGTCCTCATTGTAGAAATAAAGACATGAAACAGGTGGAATAACAAAATATCACCTGAGTTTCGTGACAATCCGGTCAGCTCCGCAGAGAACGTGAAATATACACACGTGCTAAATTTATTGCATTCAGCTAGGCATGAAATACATACAAGGAAGAAATTGAGAATTCGCAAGTGCAGGTCAGAATCAAAATAAAAATATTGATCACAGGACTTGCCAGTAGGTGTCCACAAATGTGGACCAAATTGTGGTGTAGACCCATGCCCCAAGGTCGATTAATTCTAAGGTTCTGGATGAAAATCACCCAGAACCAAAGATTGTTGTATTTGCAGGGTCGGGCTTATGGTTTGGTGGTGTGCAACCTAAGACTAAAGTGTCAGACAAAAGGTAGATTTAATTTACAAGGTTCAGATGTCCACTTAAAATTCAGCTCAGAAAGATAGTCAATAATTCCGAGCTTAGGCTGCAAGTCAAATATATCGCAAGGGTCCTGGTAGAAAGTAGGTTGTTTCAGGTCAACAGGAACCCTTAGATCCAAAATCATAGTTCCCTCAGAATTAACCTCCCAGATTTTCATTTCCACATTTCTATCCTCCAACATTAAGTGTTCAGGTTCCGAGGCCTCTAGCATATCATTCACCCCATATGATTTTCCCAATTCCAGAAATCATGGATTAATCAGAATTGACTTGGGTACAACAATCTCAAAAGTATGATCATTCAGCTCTTCAGGGTGTGGTTGAAGATTAGGGCTACCGATTGGATCATCTATTATATTAGGATCAGTATCCTCCATGTCAACCCCAATCGGATCACAATCTTCAATAATCGAATATCAAATGGTTCATCTTTCTCCTCGAGCCCATTAGTCTCACTAAAATCATTCTCCTTAAGCTCCAGTGAGACTTCACTAAGAGATTCCTCACCCTCAGGATCAAAGAATTCATGATCCTCATTTATATATGTCTCAAAATCATATGTCATTTCATGGTCCATGAACACATATTTTTATTCATTACCTGGCTCTAGGATCTCAGGTGAGAAACTCGGTTCATCCTCAATGGGTTGCTCTAGCCCAACCTGGTCATCCCTAGTCTCAGAACATGTATCCCTCCCGATAGTCGCCTGAGCAGGTTCAAACATTAGCTCTCCTAAAGGGGGTTTATCTTGAGAATCATCCCAAGATTAGACTAGGGCAACCACAAATTTCATCCTCAACCTTGACAATTTCCTAAGTAAAAACTCACCCAGGCCCCTATCCCTGACATTTTGGAGCAAGTCCAATAAAGATTTATTCAGCTCATCAATCATTTTTATCATAGGCTCCAATGCTTCAGTGAATGGTGTTGGCTGGGCTTCTAAAGATCGTATGGTGTTCCTCAAGTTACCTAACAGGCTGTCTTGGAGCTGGTTCACCTAAATCGAATGGTTCGGTTCAAGTTTAGGTAGGTTTGGGTTAAATCTAGGGGAGTCAAGATATTAAGGTTCAAAGAATAGTGGCAACCTATATTTAGTGAAATACTGGGGAGGGTAAGTGTTATTAATGTGAACACCATCATGAGCTATAACTAGCTCATTTTGACCCAATTAAGTCAATAAATGCTCCTACATAACTGCCAGAGAACCATAACTCACTGTATAACCATTCTGAGAGAAAAATAAGAAACTAGGGTTAAAATAGTAATTTTACTAGCTTATCGTAAGTGTAGTACACCCACGGGTTTTCTCAAGAGCTGAATAAAGGCCAAATGGTCTTAATAGGATAACAAGTGGGTTAGATCAGATAGAAAAGGGTTTACATATGTTTTAAGAATTGACTTTTGAAACCTTAAAAATAAACCCACTTAATTAGCCAAGGTTCTAGTCAGGATGAAATTCACCTAAACCCTCTAAAATTCATAGAAAAATATTCTCTAGGGTTTGGTACCTTCAATTTGGCCATCAGAATCCATCTTGACCAAAAATGGAGCCTCAGACAAATATTTGCCCTAATTTGGGCTTTTGCATAAATTATCCAATCAAACATGATCAAAACCAAAATCCAACTTCACCATTGTACTCCTTAGGTACAAATTAGGTTTGTACCAAAATTTGGACCTAAGATGAGCTTATCTTGACCTAGTTTGCAAAATGGTCCTGTGTAATTACATTTATACCCCCAACTTTCGAAAACCCTTGCATTTAGCCACCTAACGTCTTCTTAGTCTTCACAATAAGGTCCCTCCACCATTATCACAGAGAAATCCTTCTCCAGCGACATTTGATTGAAGAGAACTCTATTCAATCATTCCCTTCCAAAATTGGAAGGGAGATTCTTTGAGGAGTCATCTTCAATCTAAACCCGTCCATGTGCTCCGAATCTTTCCCAATCTCTCATGCGAACGCATGAGAGATTTGGGTCTCAAGAATTAACCAAATCCGGTGACCTTTCAAGATTGGGAAGCTTGCTTCCAAAGCTCTAACCGCCCCTAGAACCCTTTATAAGGACCCTCAGAGCTCGCTGATCTTCTCACGCTTGAAATCGGCCTTGAGTCCCCACAATTCCTCTCTCTCTTTCATGAACGAAGGTGATCCCCTCTACCTTTCCTCATCGTCCTTCCAAAATACCAGTGGTGGATTTCTCTTCCTCGCTTCCATCCGCCTCTTGCCATACTAGCAGACTCCCTTTCCTCCTTCACCCTCACCGTTTCTACCTCATCGGAGCCGCCTTCGTCTCTGGAGTCGGCAACACCACATCCGACGCCATCTCTACCCCACTTCGTCCACCTACCTCCTAGCTAAGCTCCTTATCTCCCCTACTTTCTTCTCCTCTCTTTATTTTCCAAATCCGACCACCGACGATCCTTCTCAACTCTTTCTCTTCCATCTCCGGCCATCCCCTCCAGCGAGACCATCCCACCTCCACAGACCACCAAATCCCTCGCCAATAAGCCTACGACCACCGCCTCACCTCTCTACTCATTTCCCCTCTCTTTATTCACCTCTCCACTCACTCACACGCACCTTCGAACACACCCACCCTCACGCACGTAGTTCAACCTCGCCACGCACTCACAGACATCCACACCCCACACAAACACCCCCATCACGTTCGCTGTGCTCCGGCAACCCTCCTTGAGCGTTCTGACATGGCTAAAAGGCCATTTTGTTGATTTCAAGAACTCAACCTTGCCACCATTGGCGTGCAAGCTTCAAGCTTACTTGAAGCTCGCTCCAGGTGCTTTGGTCCCAGGTCTCTACTCCAGGTCACGCGGAATCGACCCTCAAACACATCCCAGCAGTCAATTGAAGATGCAAGCCTCACAAGCTGAGGCAATTGAAGGGAGACCCCCTGCTGCAGACACGCGAAGGAGGGGGGTGCAGATAGTCCCACATCGAAAAGTGCTGAAGCCATGCGACCACATAAATTGATTTTGTTCTGGTAGTAGTTCGCCTCAGTTCACGGGGTGAGGTCCCTCTTACCCGCTCACTAGGCCTCATCCGGGACACGTACCCGTGGATCTGGTTTGACCCAATAACCTAACCTGCACTCCTAGCTCGTTACTGCACGCCGGTGAGCCTGGACTCGAGTATGCGCCTGAATCTGACAAATCAATTACCTATGGCTCTGGGAGAGCAGATCCTAAGAGAGAAATAAAGCGGAGAGTTGCACGGGTAGGGGGAGGGTTTTGCTACAGGGACATTCAACTGACACTTAGCCAGATTCAGAAGAGGAAAACCAGATAAGGAAGAAGAAAAGAAGAAGGAGCAAAGTGGAGATAGGGAAGGGCCAAAGAAGAAGAAGGCTTGGAGAGGAAGAGAAGGTCATAGCTGAGAAAGCAGAGAAAGAAGAAGAGGCAGGTTTAAAGAAAGAGAAGCTGAAGAGGAAAGGAAGAATCAAAGAAAGGAAGCGCAAAGACAGTGTCAGAGATAGGAAGAAGAAGCAGCATATTAGCTGACAACTTTAAGTCGTCTGATTTCCAAATCAGGTGACAGATTTGAGCTTTCATTTCATACATATACATTGAGTTCCTTAGTTGACATTTTAGAAGTATTTGGTGATCTAAATCATCATTTTACTCCCATCTTTTTGCACATTGATACTGATATTATTGTAAATTCTTTTAGTTTGAATTGTGATCTTGATTTCTAAGTCCCATATTGCTCCCTATTTTCGACCTCGAAATCTTTTCAAGTAAGAAAAATCTATTTGTTTTCAAAGCGATTTTGACGATATTACAATGCTTTATTTTAAACTCGATTTTGCCGCACTAACAGTTATAATCAGCATATCCTTCATGGTTGTAGATATGGTTAGGTTGATCATCAAAGGGTGGAGATCTATAATCATTGTAGCTCTAGGAAGGATAGTAATCATAGTCTTATTATCCAGGGTTAGACCTGGACACTGAGGTCCGGATTCATATCCCCAATTAAAGTTGTCCTGGCAAAGCGATGGGTAGTCATAAGTAAAGTCAGGATAGTAATCAACTTTGGGATAAGTGTTGGTAGGAAGGTAGGATGAGAAATGAATGTAAGATGTGGAAGGATACATGGTAGAATAGGAGGGAAATCAGAAGAGAGAAAGGAGCCCTGCAATATAAGCAATTAACCCTATCCTTAGGTGGGTTAGCATAAAGACCTACAGACTCCCAGGACCTGTCTTGAGATTATAAATGATTTGGTCTACTTCTATCCAATCAATCCAACCAGTTAGAGGGAGGGGTTGGGGAGAAGGTTCTTCCTTTGCCTTACGCCTCCATTTCCTAGCGTACCCTCTAGTCGCGGTTGTTTGACGCTACTCCCTTAGCTAGACATCAAATGGACTAGTAGAAGGAGATTAATCGAAAAAAAATCTCAATCTTAGCCCCAAAGAGCGAATCAGTCCTTAAGGCCAATGTCTACTCAGTTTTAATTAAGCTTGGATGATTGTGCTCTTGGAATGTGATGGGCCCTTTAGATGGGTTGTGCCCTTAATGATCAATTCAAATGTGTGTATGTGCACAACCAGGGTTTGCAAACAAGCTTATTTGATGATGTGTCTTTTAGGGTTTAACCTTGTTTAGTAGCTTTTAGGGTTTAATCTTAGGTGTATTCAATCAAATTCAAGAGAACACTCCAAGTTTTGAAAGCACTGGTGATGATATATTCCTTTAGAAATCAAAAAATAATGTAGAGTGCCTAGTTCAGCACTAAAGATTAACCCAAAGTGGCAAGCTACTGATGAATGACTTTTATCTTCAGTGGTGCAGTCCAAATAGCTCAATCAATTAGCCCGCTGCATTACTTAGTTAAGGAACACAGATGTTTAACCTATTTAGATTTCTACTCACTTATGTGTATTGAGTTGAAGTGTACTGAGTCCATAGGTAGTGGAATCAAAGTGGGTGTTTAATGTGTGTACCGGGTTGCACCATTGAAGTGTACCAGGTAGAGTGAATCAAACTAGAATGGTGTGCCTTAAGTCGAAAGTTGTGGGTGTTTAATGTGTCACTTTTAGTAAATCCCATAAGAGAAGAGTATTTTTTTTTATATATACGGGGATGAGATGGGTGGAGGTGCCTAGGGTTTATAAAAAGCACGTAAGTTGATTTGGGTTTGAGTTATTAGTGTGGTGAAATGAAATCTAGGGTGGGGGTGGTGGGGGAAAACTTACAAATGTCTCTACCCTCACATTACTCCAATCTACTACCTTCGGCTCCTCGACCAGGCTCCTGCAAGATAATAAATCGAAGAAGAAAGATAGGTTAGAAAAATATGTAAGTAATGCAGGAAAATGTGAGAAAACCAAAGAGTGTTGCCTCCCCGGCAACGGTGCCAAAATGATAAATGGCGGATGCACACGTAAAGGGTTCCAGTTTGGAAAACTCGTCGTTGTAGTTCGATTCGTGAGAAAATCCGTCGATCAAATAAAATTTATAATCGAAACTCGAAAAGTGAGTCCTGGGTCGAACACGGGGTGGCGAACGTTTGGTTTTGAAAAATCCACGTTTCACTTTTATTTGTTTTTGTTGTTTTTTGTCTTTTCTAATTTTTTTGGTATTTCTAGCAAGCAAGAGATTAGATCAATGAATTCTTATCTAAAAAATCTACTTGAAAAATATAATAGAGAGACAGAGAGAGAGAAACAGTCATATATTTCGAAACAAATGTTTGTTACAACTAGGAAAGTAGGAAATCTATACTACGAAAGTAATAAAGATAGATATAGTTGAGATAAATCCCCCTCGACGGTCGCTTGGAGGACGACTCACTCTGACGTCACCTGAAGGAAGGTGGTGAGTAGCGAGATGAACAAGGACAGAGCTGGAGGACGGATGGCGAGGCAGGACGGCATCGTAGCGAGGATCTTCTTCCCGAAGGGAGGTGAGAGATGGCTGCGGGATGCTCAACGGAGGGGGATCAAAGGAGGGAAAATATTTGATTCTACTCTAGAGGAGCATCTCAGGCTCGGGACAAGCTCTCTTTAGAGCCTTGGAGAAGGTGAGAGGAAGAAAGGAAGAGATGAAGAAGAATGGGAGGGGTAGGGGTCCTTTTATTATGGAGGAAAGAATCAAATTCGTATACAGGACATTTAGTGATGGTCATAAACGTTGCTAAAGATTCACTGCAAACGTCGTTGAAGATCCTGTGCCAACCCTCGCCCTCGCTGGCATGCGCATCACGTGCCTCTGTTGCAGCACCAATGCCGTGCGCTCCACGCGCCCTTGTCCTGCGTGCACGCTCACTACAAGCCTACTCGCCTTACGCACGCCTGCCGACGCTACTGTTGCTACTGCTACGCTGCCTTGCGGGATGCGCTACTACACATACGTGCGTGCATGCCTCCACGCATGTGCGCACACCCCTGCTGCTGTGCACATGCAGTGGCACGTGCGTGTGCATGGGGGGCCTGGGTTGCACCATGTGGCGTGATCTAGGCCATCCATCTTCTTTCCATTATAGGGGCTGCTACAGAGGTTGGATTGAGTCAATTTTCACACTGTTAGGCTACGATCGTCGACTTGAATCCATCCGCGTGGTTAGGTTTGTTGTTTAAAGCTTTGAATTATGTCACCTAGTCCCTTGGCCATTGATCTTCCTCAAACTGCATATGGTGCTACGGGACTCCGATCAAGGAGATTTCGGAGGTGTTGGACTCCGATCATTGTCCTGATCAGATCCGTATGGTCAGATCAACAATCCGAGGCTTTGAAATAAATTTCCTTCTCTCCGACCATAAAAAGGATGTAATTAACCTAAAATATACACAACTATTCTAAATGTAGAATGATGCATGCTATGCAATATTTATAATATGGAATGCAAATCTAAGCCTAGGAACATGCATAAATAGGCATTTCAACATAAATAGATGCGTCTACATCAGAAGGTCTTCCATAGGAAGACACAACCAGCTACAAGGGGCTGGTGAAAACAAGGTAAAGGCCTAGAATGAGAGAATGTCCCAAATCAAGCAAGCAAGCTAGCCCTAAATTGTATACCCTAAATGGACCAAAACCTGGCACCCTGAAATGGGCTTAGGTTAAACCAACCCTTGAATTACTTGGCTAGCCAGAAGGGTAGGGCCCTCTTGGACACCCCACACGATGGGACACCACTAGAGGTTAATGTGGTTTTCGCATCGACCTTTCCTATCACCAGTTGGTTCAAATAAACAAGGCCTTGATTTTCACGGAATTAAACTTCGGTTACCAAGTAAGTTAATCCTACATAGGGTACGTCTACTTAGTTTTAGGCTTGGGCTTGACATTCTCTTCGAATGTGATTGGGCATTATGGGGGTGTTGCGCTTAAAATTAGATTTAGCAGTGTGAAGTGCAGAGACAAAGGATTTGCAATACAAGCTTTAATTGATGTAGTGGCTTTTATGGTTCAAGTGTTTGTATTAATTTCTTTTATGGTTTCCATGTTTAAGTCAATTCAAACAAGGTTGTAGTGAAGCACACAACAGGTTTTGCAAGTCCCAATTTGTTTTATGAATTTCCTTTAAGTATGGAATGCAAATGTGCTCTACCTTAATGTAGAAACCGTAATATCAGATAGGTCTAGATGATTATTTTAAGCCCAACAAGGTAGAAGTGGTGCAACCCAATCAGAGAAAACAATGGTCTTAATGCACCACTACTAAGTGAAATAGACCTAAATGGCTACCTTAGCTGAAATGTAAATAAAATTAATTTAGGTAGGTGAGGGGGTCAATCAAGAAATCAACCTCACCTACTAGGCAACTAAGTTGATTCTAGTCAATTTAGGTCTCTAGAGAAAATTAAACCCAAAAGTTTTATGTCCTAGGGTTTATGCACTTCTAAAAACCTACAGTCAGACCCTGTTCTGGGTTGAAATCACTCCCAGATCAGTAAAGTAATCTAAATAAGATGAAAATTTGTAGAGATCTTTCTTTTTTAATAAGACTTCCAGGGAGTACTTTTTGAAGATTTTTACTATTTCATACAATTTTTAACGAATTTTTAAGTGTCAAAGGGTCAAACAGGCCAGATGGACCCCTAGTGAGTAATTCAGTCTGCAATAGTATCAAAAGAAATTCAAAAATTCTTGAAAACTAATATAAAAAGCTAGATTTCAGTAACTTTCCAACCCCAAAAATTTTAAATCAATTTGATTTATATAGAGATCAGAATTAATGTATAAAGTTAGGTAAAATCAATATGCGGACTGTTCTGACCCTCTTCCACTATATGAATTTTTAAAATTCGTACAGTACAAATTTTTCCTCAAAAAATGTGGTATTGAAAATTTGGTTTGAAACACTAATATCAGATTGAATCCCAAGATTTTTGGATTCTTTATTTGATGGAAATTAATTTTTGAAAATAGCAATCAATTTCAGGTTGAGTTTCGAAATATAGAGTTGGTGTATTTTAAGTAATTTCCAAGCCAAACATACACCAAACAAAGAGAGATTTTTTTTTGTAAATTCAAATAAAAAATTTGAATTTGTTTTATATATATATATATATATATATATATATTTTAAACCTAAGAAAGCAGCAACATAGAGGATTAAGAACAAATACCTGTGGTCTTCACAACAGGTTGGTGCATGCGCAGATCCTCATCTTGACCTACAATCCAAACACAAAGATGTTAACCAAATCCAAATATAAAAACTTGCTCGTTGCCTCCCCAGCAACGGCGCCATTTGACAGAGCATTTTGGCGAGTGTTTTGAAAAACATCGGATTTGTAGTATAGTTGCGCTAAACCTTCGTTGAAAAATACTTATTTTAACGAAACTCACGTGGAGATTTTTTTTCTTTTATAACTTGAGTCCCGGTCATTCATCTCTGGGAGGCATAAGAAACAAGTTTTAGATTTGCGATTCATTTATTATCAACCTAGATCTAACCTAATATATATATATATATATGTTTTGGTCATTTTTCTTTTGCAATTTTCTTATGCTTTTGATTTTTGAAAAGAGAACACAAGACCAAGATCTAAATATGCTAGAGAAAACCTAATCTTAACACAACTAATGAGCGTGTATTGACAATGATAAATAGAAGCATATCACTACTTATTCAAAGAGAAACTAATCATGCATTAACTAGTTATATGAAGTTGCAAAAGTACATAAAAAGAAACTAGAACCAAGAAAATGCTAGGATCAACGAAGAGAGACCATGAAGAAGCCTTCTTGGACATCCAAGAAGAGAAACAGAGGGAGAGTGTGGGCTCTTCTTCCAAGGAGAGAGAAGAGGGCACGCCCATGAAGAAGAAAAGGAGAAGAGGGTGGTGGACCCTTTCTCTTCTAGCCACCCTTGAAGCCTTGGAGGAGAGCACCTTGAAGGTTCACTTGGTCATCCATGGAGGAGCACCTTGGAGGACCTTCTTTAGGCATCCATAGAGGACGTCTTGGAGAGAATGAGGAAGAGGACGACCTTAGGTTTTTTGGAGGAGGAAGAGAGATCACAAGTTGGGGTGGAAGGGGAGTGAATGTGCGACACCTTTTTCCCCTTGGCTTAAATGGGAAGTGGCTTCCTAAAATAGGTAGTTGCTAGCTATTTATGATCTAGGTTTGGTAAGGGTTGACACCTAGGTTGTAGGGCATTCCTAGAATTGGTGTGCATGGAATTTGTTTTACTAAGGTGGGTGACAACTAGTGGGTGGACAGATTAGGAAGGTGTATGTGTGTGTGTGTGATTTTTTTAGACTAAGGTGTGCTGGTTTGGTTGGATTAGGTTGGCTCAACCTAGATTAGGTGAGTGTGGACCTAATTAAGCTTAGGTGAGTCTAATTGGAGAGGAGTAAACTTAATTGGGTCTAGGTCAAGTCTAATTAGGTTCTACTAAGCCTAATTAGACTTGTATGGGTAGGTAGGAGTCAATTAGATCCTCGGTGGATCTAATTGGGCTTAGGTGTACCCATTCAACTGTAGATGCACCAAATTAGGTATGCGCTAGTTCAATTGGGTTGGGGATAGGATAACTAAGGGTATGGATAGTGAGATAGGCTTAGGAGGTCTCTAATTAGGTTTCCTAAGGTGTTTGGTGTGGTTTCTAGGTCAAAAGAGGCAAGCTCGGGTTTCTGCCAACAAAAATAGGAATCGAAGAAGACCTCCAGACGTCTAGATAAGTGATCAAATGTCTTATACTCCAAAATTGGATGTCTGGAAGTTAGGTTGGATGTCTAATGCTGTGTCAGTGTGAGTTTTGGCTTCCTGGATTGATTTTCTGCAAAAATCAGTCGTCCAGCCTAATATCTGGACGTCTAGAAATGTGCTGGAGAGTGGGTTTTGGGTTTTCTAAGATAGGTTTTGGTTTTTAAGTGTTTGGGAGAGGGTTAAGGTGGATAAGAACTTGGATAGTGCTATCCATGTTTTGGGTTCTAAGGTTAGGATGTCCAAATGGAAGTGGTTTTGGTTCTAGGAAGGCTACCCTAAGGTTTCTAAGGGTAGGGATAAGGCTATCCTCCTTGCTCCTCTTGTTTGGATCAGTCTTCTTCTCTCTTTATTGCCTTATTCCACTCTATCTCACATCCTAGATCACTTTAGTACCTACAAATAACAACAAAACATTAACTAGCAAGATATCTCATCTTATTCTCTATAAAATGATGCAATGCATGATATGCATGATATGAATGCAATATTTACAAATTAAGCTAGATTCAAACATTATTTAGGTTGATTAGGACCTATGATTGTTGCATAATCAAGCGCGATCCAAGACTGTAGGTTGGGAGTAATGTGCGACGAAGATTTTGGCGAGTACCACTAGATCTATCATAGTTTCATCATCTCGTATCTAAAAGAACAAACAAAAGAAATTGCATTTAGGCTCATGCATAAAACTTAGGATAGAGTGTTTGCTTGCTTGCAAAAAAAATTCAAAAAAAAAATTTGCGTGGTGAATGATTACTTGACCCACATCTCAAATCCATCACCCAAACAAAAAAAATACACTCTAATATCATTGGGAAAATCTTTTCTGACTACTCTTCTTTTGAGTGGTGCTTGCTGAAAGAGACGCTTTTGCATAAACAAGATGATCACAATGGAATGATAATGTTGTTATATATTTGATGGGAACACTATCATGAGCCCTAACTAGCTCATTTTGACCTAGAAAAGAGAACAAAAGCTCCTACATAACCTAGAGAAGGGCCTAATTCAAGGAATAGCTATTCTAAGAACAAAAGCAAGAAACAAAGGTTAAATTTATAATTTTACCATTACAGTACATCAACGAGATTTCTCAGGGGCTAGACATAGGTCAATTGATCTTAACAAGATAAAAAGTGAGTTGGTTCAATCAAAAAAGGGTTAATGTAAGATCTGAGAATTAAATGACATTCTATAACCCTAAAAACAAACCCACTTAATACAACAAGATTTTGGTCAGGATAAAATTCACCTAAACCCTCTAAAATTCATGAAAAAATATCCCCTAGGGTTTAGAACCTTTAATTTGGCCTTTGGAACCTATTTTGACCTAAATAGGGGTCCTAGCTAATTATTTACCCTAATTTCAGTTTTTGTGTAAAATGTCTAGTCAAACATGATCAAACCTAAAATCCAACCTCACCATTGGATTCCTTAGGTTCAAATTATGTTTGTACCAAAATTTGGATCTAAGGGGAGGTCACCTTAACCTACTTTGCAAAACAGTCTACCCAATTACATTTAGATCCCTAGCTTTTGAAAACCATTGTGAAGACCCCCCTATCTTCCTCACCACTCTTTGCAATTAGGTCCCTCCGCCATTACAGCGAAGGAGTCCTACTTTGGCAAGGATTCCAGAAGATATTTCTCTCTGATTCCTCAGAGACTCCCACTCATATTTGAAAGGGAGATTCTCTGAGGAATTCCCGATTTGATGAGCGCAATTCCATGCCATAACTGTCACCCAATCTCTCGTGCGAACGCTCAAGAGATTTGGTTCTCTCACACATTCCTACTCCAGTGAGGATACTTGCACTTGGAAGCTTGCCTTCCAAGCACAAGATCCTCTGCCTGTGCCTATAAAAGAAACCGCTGATCTGGCCGCTCAATTTCAGCTTGGTTTGGCCGAAGAACAACCTCCAATTTCCTCTCTTCTACTCTGACCAAGCGTCTATTGAGCTCCAGCGACTCCTCCTTCCTCTTCTTGTCACTCTACCATAATACCAGTGGTAGAGTCTTCTCCATCTCCGTCATCCACGTCGTGCCATACCCACGCACGCACCTGCAGCCTCTTCGTTGTCACCGTTCCCTCTCCACTGGAACCTTCATCTCCGGCGGCGGTAGGTACGTGCCAGCTGCCCTCCTATCCCCCTTCGTCCCTTAATTAGGTTAAATCTCTTCCCCTCTCTCCTCTCTTCATTTCCCTCTTCTTTATTTCTATCTTCAACCACTCGACACCGCAGACCACCACCATCTTCCTCATCTCCGACATACCACTGATGAGGTGTCTCCATCATCTCCACACACCCATCCACCTTGCCAGATCCCTCAGAACCTCCGCCACCTTCCACTAACCATTATCCCCATCTCTCTCGACTGCCATACCCTCCACAAGCTCCCCCCAACCACACCCATCACCATGGCCACAGATCGACCTAGGCACACATGTATAGGCCACCCCGCGGCCAACCACTTACAGCAGCACCTTCGTCGTGCCATGGCGTAGCATCCTATGTGGTTTAATGAGGCCGCAAGGCTGCATTACTTGAACGTAGGATCGGGCCTCCGCCGCCATTAGCGTCAACATGAAGCTTGCTCACAAGCTTCAACCCAGGTTGCCTCGCTCCAGGCATATAGGTCTAGGTGATGCGGAATCACCTCGCACATACATTCATCCAGTGAGTGGCTTTGAGAGGTGTCACAACTACGGCAATTGAGTGAAGCATCCTCCTGCTGGTGCGCAAGAAGAAGGTGGGACTTTTAGTCCCACCTCGAAAATTTTGAAGCGTGTTGAGTGGTATAAAGTGAATTTGAGCTTTCGGCTTGTTGCCTCCGATCATAGGGTGAGGTACCCTCACCCACATGCCCACCGCATTCGCGACCCACGCTCCCCGAACCTGGCTTGCCTGACCTGCTTACCGTGTACTCCTCGGGCACCACCCATGTCGGTGCGCCTGGACTCGGGTGCACTTGACCGGACCCGAATACCCGATTGGCTCTGGGAGAGCGAACCTAAGAGAGAAAAGAGAGAGAGCATACGTAGGGGAGGGTAGGGGTAGGTTTTGCACTTGTGTGTAAGGAAAGAAGGAAGGAAGAGGTAGCTGAAGCTGAACAAGCTAAGGGCAGGAAGGGGAGCCACAAAAGAAGCTGAGGATCTAAAGGTAAAAGAAGAAGAAGGAAGCTGAGGAAGCTGAAGGAAGAAGAAGGAAGGAGAAGGCGCGATTGAAGAAGAAAGAGAAAGAAGGAAATTAGAAGCCAAGGAAGAAAGGTAGAGAAGGCAGAAGCAAAGAAGGAAGGAGAAGGTGCGGCCAAGCCAGAAATGAAGAAGGCAGAAAGAGCTAAAGTTAGAGGAAGAGAAAGTCAAAGAAGAAAAGAAAGAAGAGAGAAGCTAAAAGCCAAATCAGAGAAGGAAACCAAAGAAGAAGAAGAAGGAAGCCATCGATCAAAGCCATGGAAAAGAAAAAGAAGAAAGAAAGAAAGACAGAGAAGAAAAGAAGCTAAAGAGAGAGCCAAGAGAAGAATCAAACTTTTTATCCAATTCTTCTCAATTTCTCTTTTATTGCAACATTTTAGTTTTCATAAACTCCTGCATCCTATTTGAATTAGATTTTAAGTAACTTTAACTGTTCAAATTACATTTATTGAGATTAGTGAATAAATTCCATTTGGTTCCTGTGTTCGACCTCAGACTTAACATTCGAGTATTAAAATTCCTATTTGTTTATAAGGCGATTTCAACTATACTATGACGCAGTATTTATTCTTTATAAACTGATCTCACCCTCTATTAAACATCTTGGCACTGTTGCTGAGGAGCAATGCGCAATTCATCACTAATCTCTGCATTATTTGTAATTATATTTGAGCACTAACTTGCCTTATTTTATTTTGTTGTGATCTTGCAGGGTATTTCACGAGGAGATCTTCCGTGCGAATCAACCACTCCAAGGCAGGTAAATTTTCTCTTCTTCCCTAATCCATTTCCTAATTTTGGGAAGACAAAAAGGAAGCAATCAAAATAGGAATCACTTGCCTTCCTTTTATAGTAAGTACCATCTTTAAGGCAAAAGTTTCCTGATTTTGTGAAAATTTTCAAATTGTATTGAAGTTGAAGCTATTTGTAGAGATCCTACCCCACAAATTCCTGTGCCTACTAGAAATCACGCTTTATTTCTAAATCTCCGCGGACTACACACTTCTTGCTTTAAGTCCAAAGAGAAGTTTTGTGAAATCCAAGAGGATTGGAAATAGAACCAAATTAGGGTTTCAACAGTAAGGTTTTGGAGTGCTAGTTCACACATGCTTGCATAAAAGGAAGCAATCCTATCTGCATCAGTGTGCTACCCAAGCCTTTGATTGAAAAGATCTAAGCAAGACAAACCCTAAAATTGAGCTCTAAAATCACTTGAATCTTAAAAACCTTGGACCTAATAACCTGGGAGTCAAATCAGGGTGATTTCTAGGTCTTGACCTAGAATCATTCTGCCATCTTTAGGGCAGGTTAAGTGAAGTTGACCCCTTGGGTCAACCAACCTCCAAATTAGGTCACAACACCAAAACATCTAAAGTTTAAGTGAAAACCCTAAGCACCTATGATCTTAAAAAGTGATAGACTTAAGAGGTCAAGGTCCCCATTCTGGTCTACCTAGAATCTCAGGGACAAGAGAGGTCGAGTAGGGGAAACACTATAACCCGTGGGGACGCTGTACCGTGTAGGGGTCTTTTCGGGACTCTCCCTCTCTTACTGCCCAGGTAATTCTCAGGTGGACGACTTTCCGATCTAGGGGTATCATCTGCCCCGAACCTCCATAGTCATCCAAACATCCTTGGGTGCCTTGATTGGGTCAAAAACACATCCAGTCCCTCATCCCTTCTCTTTAGAGCACACACATAAATTTTCAGTGGGACTCTCTATTCAGATCTATTCATTTCACAACATTCTACATCTTGATCCAAACTCTGATTCTACATCTTGATTCCACCATTTGATCTAAATATGTAGCCAAATTACTTAGGATTACCATTCAAAAAACCTGAATTATAGAGATCTATGAGAGATAGGATGATTAAGGATGCCCTTGAATTCTATGAAATTAAATATAAAACCTCAACACTAATAGAAGACATTCAGGTTAATGTACCAACAACACAACTTTCATCATAAACTGTGCCCAAGTTTTATTGACAGAAGCCACAAACGAATCAACTTGAGACATTCTCATAACAGGATACATTGAGATAGAAAAATTACACAACTTTGAATACCTTCAATGCATAACAAATCCTATACTTTGGGAACAACACCAAGATGAACTTGAAAAATGGGAAGAGATGATGAGATTATTGAAACAAATTATCTATCAGAAATACCCGTACATGCCCCAAACAGATGATGAACCATCTTGGAACAATATTGAGGATCAAACTAATTTTCCAAATCTCGGGTTTGAGGCACAGAGTTGTTGTGGATTCCCAACCCAGATGAAATACAACATGCCTGATCTTGAATAGGTTGGAAAGTTCCAATTACACGAAAACATAATTTTGAGCCAATCTTAGATCCTGGATCACCAAGCATAGAATTTCGAGACTCCTGCAATGATGAGAGTAGAACTGAACCTCTCGAGGATATAAATCCAGCCCCTTATTCTGATAAGGTGACCTTTGAAGGTAATTCGGACCGAGATTCTAGTGATTCAACCCACATCTAAGCCTAGAATCTAGATCTAAAATGTATTGGGAAGATTACAAGGCCTCGTATGAAGAAGATCAAATTTTCAATGAAGAGTATGATTCTGGGCCTCTATTTGATGAATATCCATCTCCAACATCCCTAGAAAATCAGATCAATTTTTTGAAAGTCACGCCAATTTACAATATAGAAATCGAGGAGTTGGACAAGTGGGGTTTTGATTGGGTCTTTCCTACAAGCCTAGACCAAATAAGGACACCATTTTGAGCTCAGAATTTACATATAGGCTAGACCCCAGTCAGGTTGCTGAATCTACATCATATGATTTATTCTGTGGTGGAACCTTTGATCTCGAATCTCATTCAGAATTTGATTTTCGCAATATCTCTGACGATTTTGAATCTGACCATGATTTCAGAGAAACTCTGCTTCCTGAACACAACGAGTCGATCTACGACCTCAACTCACATGATTCATTCTCCATCTCTAACTCTGAGGTCCTGATTCCCGAGATTACTGATTTAAGTTCAGGTTCCAGCGAGATGGAATCATTTCTTTTCGATCCTTAGGAATCAAAACCAGAAAATGCCGAGAGTGACTACAACCCAGAATTCGAATCTTTTCTCGATTCAGATTTCCCTCATCTTATAGACACTCTTCAGGCATTCACTTTTGACTTTGAAAGCTACTATGAGGACTCTCTCAATGAAACCACCTGTCACTCATTTCTAGAGGAGCCCTCATACATAATTCTCATTGAAGCCACCTCTTCCACACATATAGAACCTATCAAAACCCATTTTCAACCCTGACCCACAACCAAACTCAATTTCTATTCTGATTCCCTTCCTACTGAGCTGATTGCAGATAATTCAACTCCATACATATACCGGGTATCAAACATTGATCAAACTGAAAAACATGCTCCATCATTCTCTGATCACCCCTATTGGGTTTCCGCGCCATTCACTGATTATTTTACAAATCCCTACTCTAACCAGGCTGATTCGACTCAGCCAAACCCCGAATTTACCCTTCCGCATCCATCAAAGCTTCATAGCATATGGTGGGTTCCACATCTCCTGATCTACATTTATCATCCCACCAAATTGATAGGGTTTAGGCTGCATCATCAGCCTACTGATCTGAATAAGCACCTGGTTGGACCAACCAGGCTCTTAATCAAGGTGCTTGTTCTACAAAACTCTGCTGATTTGACCACTCCCTCTCCATACCATTTCCTGCTCGGCTGAAGGCATTGAATTTAGCACTTAATGGGAGGCAACTCGCCATTCCAAAAAATCAAGATCCATCTGATTATCCATCTATACTCCACGTCTACTACACCTTGAGTTCAGCCTTAGACCAGTCGATCCCACCTCTGGTACATGTACTAGAGCTCGAAATTGTCCACATCAGTCATTTCCTAACTCATTCACCCACCTGATTTATCCTGCTCTAAACCCAACATTGTTTCACACCCTCCGTTTACAATGAGGACATTGCAAAACTTAGGCATGGGGGGGTGGTAAAGTGCAAACATACAGAAATCAAGAAAAGTTAGAAGGATTCTCACAAAAAAATTCACATATGTCAAAAATACCAAAAAAAATATAAAATTATGAAAAAGAACAAAAAATTGGAGGAGGGGAGAGAAAATTTTGAAACCATACAAACATGAGGAGGAAAAGAGTAAAATGACAAAAAAGAGCACAAAATAAAGAAAAAAGAGAGTCATTAGTAAGAAATTAAGGGATTAACCGAAGTTCTAGACCACATCAAACAAAAGAGAAAAACAGGAAAAATGTGCTAATGAGAAAAAAAAGAGATTAGTAGGAACGCTGAACTTAGGCCTTTTGGGCTAGACTCTTAAGCTTAAAAATTCAAGTATCGCTTAAGATCTGGATAATCCTCAAGAGGTTAGGGAAAATGTGAAGCTTAAGTATTAGGTCTAAAGCTTAGGGAGTATTCGGCCTTGTCAATTAACCTTCAGCTTGCGGGACTTGGTAACCTAAGCACCCTAATCCACACATAGTCTAGTTCAGTGAGCATAACTATCAAAATCATGAAAAAGCATTTAAATGTTCTGAAAAAAGTTGCCTAGATTAGGAGCGGCCGATCAACACAAGTTGATTCGAATGAGTTCCCGACGCTGAGAGGCGAGAAATTCCCCTTGACGATGCGTAACAACATATCGTCTCCTCGGTGCTTGTCTCCTAGGATATTTATATATCCTACTAGGGGCACGTAAGCACTCTACTGGTTTAGATATCATGGGTGGCATTATCACGAATTGTTGATTGCCAACGTCTTGATTTGGCTACGAAACACCATGGGCGGGATTATCTCAAAATCTCGAAAGCTAGGGTTCTGGGGGTTGCCATAGGCAGTAGTGTCACGAAGCATCAATTGCTAGGGACCTTTGAGGATTGATGATGGGGACGAGGAATCTGATACAGACAGTGTTGAGAAGCCAATCCGAAGATAGAAATAAAAAGAAAAGAGAGAGAAAACTCTCCAAACAAATAAATCCTATGTCTCCCTCTTACAAAAATGCACTGCAAACTGAACCAAGGCTAAAATATGTCTCAAGCACGGATGCTTTAACCGCGGAATCCAACAAACCTTAGGATAGTTCCTACAGGCCATAAAAACCTTCGCAGAGGATCGAGGCTAGAGCTGGTTAGGTCTGGATCTTGTTTGGTACTTGAGTACCTCTAGGCCTATTGTCGTCATTGTAACCTAATCAAAAAGAAAAAGAAAAAGCACTTACATAAATTGTGAAAGAAACTCATAGTCTAAAACAGAAGTTAAAACCTTGAAATTTTACCAAGGGACTAGCAAAAGGTAGGCATGGGGTTATGATGGGAACACCATCATGAGCCCTAACTAGCTCATTTTGACTTAGAAAAGAGAACAAAAGCTCCTCCATAACCTAGAGAAGCGCCTAATTCAAGGAATAACTATTCTAAGAAGAAAAGCAAGAAACAAAGGGTAAACCTACAATTTTACCATTGCAGTACATCAACAGGATTTATTAGGGGCTAAACATAGGTTAATTGATCTTATCAAGATAAAAATTGAGTTGGTTCAATCAGAAAAGGGTTAATGTAAGATCTGAGAATTAAATGACATTCTGTAACCCTAAAAACAAACCCACTTAATACAACAAGGTTCTGGTCAAAATAAAATTCACCTAAATCCTCTAAAATTCATGGAAAAATATCCCCTAGGTCTCACAACCTTCAATTTGGCCTTTGGAACCTATTTTGACCTAAATAGGTGTCCTAGCTAATTATTTGCCCTAATTTAGGTTTTTGTATAAAATGTCCAGTCAAACATGGTCAAACCTAAAATGCAACTTCACCATTGGATTCCTTAGGTCCAAATTAAGTTTTTACCAGAATTTGGATCTAAGGGGAGGTCACCTTGACCTACTTTGCAAAATAGTCCACCCAATTACATTAAGAACCCTAGCTTTTGAAAACCATTATGAAGGCCCCCCTATCTTCCTCGCCACTCTTTGCAATTAGGTCCCTCCACCATTACATTGGAGGAGTCCTACTCTGGCGAGGATTCCAGCGGAGATTTCTCTCTGATTCCTCAGAGACTCCCTCTCAGAATTGAAAGGGAGATTCTCTAAGGAATTCCCGATTTGATGAGAGCAATTCCAAGCCCTAATTGTCACCTAATCTCTCATGTCAACGCTTGAGAGATTTGGGTCTCTCACACATTCCTACTCTGGCGAG